>CM031595.1:60646906-60651906 GCA_018398815.1 Conus ventricosus | reverse complement strand
TCCAACTTCTCCCCCCTATTCTGCCCTCCATCCGTGAGTGGAATAAACTGACCGTGACTTGAAATTGGAATTTTACATTTAGAATTGTAATGTGGAATTTGATTTTTGTCCCATATATGTTTGCATTTAAATGTGATCAGGAAAGGATTCACTATGCGTCTGTATCTCTCTTTGCAATGTCTCCCTCCGAATACTTCTGCATCCCTTCTGTTGGAAAAAGGATTAATGATGGGGGGGGGGGGGGGTGTTAATTGAAAACGTATGAATCAAATAAAGAAAACGCGATTCAGAAATCATGGTCTCTATGCTTCTATTTTTCGTGTGCAGATATTGTAGCGATCTGCCTCTGATGTCTTCTGTTGTGATCTAGTATTTGAAAAAAATGCGTATCAGATTTAATAACTTTCAAATGTGAAAGAACATAGTACAGTAGTATACAGAAAAGGTGTAAAAAGCATAAACAATGCAAGAGAAATATTTCAGTTTGGGAAAAAACATGTATATTGCGATTTTACATTAACCCCTTTCTTTGTTTTATTATGGTCTATCATTTTGTTATGTACCACAAACTCATGTGCATCTTACCTAAACAATTACATTTCCACACAAATGCAGATATTATCTTCACATTAAAATTTGAATAAAATACTCGAATACAATAGTACAAGCTTACAGCAAACATTTTTAAGGCGTACACTCGCTTTTACAACACAAATTCGGGAAGAAAGGGAGGTTATCTGGCAATCAAAGAGCAGGAATCATTATATTATTTATCCAAGAAGTTGAAAGAACACGTCATTTTTACCATTTGAAAATGTTCTCATCTCTAAAGTGTAGATGATCTTATATATGCTATGCCAGTCGCCCTTGTCGTTAAAAACATGCTGGCGCTTTGTATAGCTTGGCCAACCACCGGGAACCGGATGGGCCGGATGTCGCAAGTCGTGTTGGTTCATTCCGAGAGCGGAAGTGACTGCAACTCCCACAATCCATGAGACCGGAAGACCAAGGAGTAATCTAGCGCTTCAACTGATCATTATGGACTGGCTGATTGTGAGGGTCTCTGGCAGAACGTGGAATATCTCTTTCGGAAACTCTGCGTTCCCACAGAGTTGGAGGTTTGAGAGATCGGAAATTAGCTTTAGGGGCATGCTGGACTCTACCACTGAGTCTGAAGCCAGGTTGGAGCGAAAAACCGAGTCCGAGTAAAGCCTGTGGTTTATGGAAGCATTGAAGCAGTCCACTAGTATTCTTGGCAAGCTTCCGCCTATTCTCTCTCTTGTTCTTAAGAGTGAGAAAATGGCATTCTATTCGTTGAAAAGACGACGCTATTCTTTTTCTTCGATTATACCCTTCCTTTCTTAGCTCCAGGCAAACCAGATTGCCGTTTCATTTCATACTGGTAGAATTCCCAGTTAGATGGGACGTGGAAGTACTTATAGGCAAGGCAATAAGCAGGAACAAACAAATCACTGCGAACATTAAACGATATGCTTATAAGGTGATAGTATCCTTGGATATATATATATATATATATATTATATATATATATATAATATATATATATATATATATATATATATATATATATATATTTGTTAAAAATATTATTAAAATGAAGTGCTAAAATTCATCTACAAGCTTGTTTCAAGATATGTCTCTCTCCTCAGGATGACGTTTTTGTGGCACGCCAACGGTCTTTTATGGCGTGCGGGACCTGATCTTGTCTCTGTGTGTGCGGGTTTCGTTTGCTGCACGTGGGGCCTGTGTGTGTGTGTGTGTGTGTGTGTGTGTGTGTGTGTGTGTGTGTGTGTGTGTGTGTGTGTGTGTGTGTGTGTTTTGTTAGGGCCTGTTCAGGTGGAATGTGCTCGCAAAGATTTCCACTTGTGCCTGCAATTATTCACTATTTCTACTTTTGTGTTCAGAGTTGCTAAGTATGGTTTGCATAATATTAACCATTTTTCTGTGGAACATAGGTTGCATTTTTTGGAAATATTGTTGTATGGTGTTGCTCTTTTTATGATTTTCCATGATATGCTGTAGTCTATTTTTTATCTTTGAGTTTCCAAATGTATTTATTCAGTTCTGTTTGATTTTTGTATTTTTCATTTTTGAATGACTGTTTATGGTTTGCGTATCTGGTTTTGAAAGTGTTTTCAGTAATCCCTATGTATGTTTCTTTTTCATTTTCTGATGTTACCGTAGCTTGGTATACAATATTGCTGTGACGACATTTGTTGCTTAGGGGGCACTGTTCTTTTTTGGTGCAGTTGCAAGATGTCCTTTCAGCACCCTTCTCTTTTGTGTTGCTTTTCATTTTGTTAGATGAGTCAATTATGTTTTTGAGGTTGGGCATACATGAGTATGATAGTTTAATGGTGTTTTTGTTGAATATTTTGGACAGTTTGTGTTCTTTTGGAAATGATGTTGCCAAGATTTTAAAGAATTCTTTTCCTACATTTGTTTTTACTTGTCCATCATATGGTGGGTTGTACCATATGATCTTCCTTTTTCTGCTTTTCTTATTTCTGTTCGTGTTATTGTCTGGGCTATATTGTAGTTTGTAATTGTAACCACTTTTTGTAATGCTTCTTGGTATTCTGTTGCTGCATTATTGAATGCATTTTCATTGCATGATAGGTTGGATAGTCTCTTGTTTATACCGTTGGGTATTGTTTTTAGTATAGATGGTGGGTGGTTGCTTTTGACGTTTACATAGATTGGTATGTCATTGGGTTTTTTGTATGGTTTGTACACATTGTCATTGAGGTCTAATGTTATGTCTAGGTAATTCACTACTTTTTTATTTGCTTCTATTGTGATTTTTAAATTGTGGTTTTTGAAGATTTTACATAATTCTTTTTTCTTGTTTTCAATAGTTCTTGGATTATTGTTTAATGCAGCAAGGCTGTCATCTCTGTACAAACCGACCTGTTTTCCAAGTTGTTTTTGGATGTTGGATAGCATGAATATTCCGACTAGTTCACATGTTTCGGCACCATCATACGATCCCATGGTTACATCAAATGTGGAGTTTTTGCTCGTTTTTTTTTATCCAAGTTTCATTTCTGCTGTGGAGTAGGGTTTTCTTGGTGTGGAAAATAATCTCCATTTTGACTCTGTTATATTTGTGTATTTGTTGGCAAATTTCAAAGCTTTGGTTAGTAGTTCTTCATCTATGGATGGGTAGAAATCTACTATGTCGAATGTGATAAACACTGTATTTCTCTCTCTCTCTCTCTCTCTCTCTCTCTCTCTATATATATATATATATATATATATATATATATATATATATATATATATATGTGTGTGTGTGTGTGTGTGTGTGTGTGTGTGTGTGCGCGCGCACGTTTTAATTAATCCAAGGATGCTGTCATATACGCGAACAAACAGAAACAAAGACCTGCGCAGCACATTTTCATTATTCAATAAAAGAAAATGCGGTCAGGCTAAGATTGTATATATATATATATATATATATATATATATATATATACATACATACAAAACTAATAAATGCCAAGGATAACTCAGCAACTTACAGAGCAGCTTGGTGTTGCAATGACTGCAAGAAATATTGAATTATAAACAAAGCTTGCTCTTATGTCTTCGATTGAAGAAATAGGGGGAGATAAGCATTCATATCTGCAGTGGTAGTTATTACTGCCTAACTAACAGTATGTGCTCAAGTGGGTGGATGGGGAAAAATAAAATAAATGCTTCTCAAAATGAGCCTTCAGCAAGCTTATAGTCTCCAATAGGGAGGAAACTCACTAACACCTAACTCCTGGTCATATACCGATATTTCAAAACCTGGTTGTTTCTCCTCAGTGACCGCGGAAAGTGGCAATTTGACTCCTCTGCCTTTTCGGTTTTAAGAAGAATGCTATCCCAGAAAAGGGTGGTGTGCAATACCGTAGTATGTTTGTTGAGTTTTCAAAGAAACAACCAAAGGTGCCACCTAAGAAGCAAAAGAAAATCATGAAAGAGCAAAACAAGCTACAGTTTCTTGTGAAAAGTAGAAAATATAAAAAGATAACCTCTAAGACACAAGTGCTGAGGGCCAGTTCTTGGAATGAATCCGCAAGGGACTAAATTACAAAAAAACTAAAACATTCCAAGGATAAGTACTGAGCACCATTCCAGCAACTTACAGAGCAGCTTGGTGTTGCAATGACTGCAAGAAATATTGAATTATAAACAAAGCTTGCTCTTATGTCTTAGATTGAAAAATAGGGGGAGATAAGCATTCATATCTGCAGTGGCAGATTATTCTGCCTAACTAACTTGTGTTGGTGAATGGGGAAACAATAAAATATATGCTTCTGAAAATGAGCCTTCAGAAAGCTTATAGTCTCCAAGGGGGAGACGATCTCCAATGGGGAGAAAACCCACTAACATATAACTCCTGGTCAGATACAGATATTTCGAAACCTGATTGTTTCTCATCAGTGACCGCGGAAAGTGGTAATTTGACTCCTCTTCCTTTTCGGTTTTAAGAAGAATGCTATCCCAGAAAAAGCTGGTGTGCAATACCGTAGTATGTTTGTTGAGTTTTCAAAAAAAAACAACCAAAGGTGCCACCTAAGAACAAAAGAAAATCATGAAAGAGCAAAACAAACTACATTTTCTTGTGAAAAGTAGAAAATATAAAAAGATAACCTCTTAAGACACAAGTGCTGAGGGCTAGTTCCTGGAATGAATCCGCAAGGGACTAAATTACAATAAACTAATAAATTCCAAGGATAAGTACCGCACCATTCCAGCAACTTACAGAGCAGCTTGGTATTGCAATGACTGCAAGAAATATTCAATTATAAACAAAGCTTACTCTTATGTCTTAGATTATATCTTGGAGACTATAAGCTTTCTGAAGGCTCATTTTCAGAAGCATTTATTTTATTTTTTCCCCATTCACCCACACAAGCACATACTGTTAGTTAGGCAGAATAATCTGCCTCTGCAGATATGAATGCTTATCTCCCCCTATTTCTTCA
>CM031595.1:60624406-60636906 GCA_018398815.1 Conus ventricosus | reverse complement strand
GGGAACAGTAAACGATAAACAGTAAACAAGTGGGTATGTTTTGCTCCCATAAGGAAACCTATCACAGAGTAACTTTTATTCAAGACTGGCACAGCCTTTTAAACTTGAATAAAGTCAGATAAATACATAGACGAACAATCTAATAGTGGGGGGAAAACAAGCGCAGGCCAACAACTGAACTGTCTTCATAGTAATGACCTGGCAAAGATGTCCAAATCTGCAGACCAAAGTTGGACAGAAAATACCTTCTTGTCAACGCGTTGCTAGGGGGTAGTTTGGGCTGGATGTTGCAGGGCGAGAAATAAAGGCATAGGAGAAGAGGAAGGTTACGTTGAGAGGGATGAGGGATGGAGGTAAAGGTGGAGATAATGGGCTTGGTTTGAGCGTTGTCCAGCCAAGACGTAAAAAAGGGTAAGCAGTTGGCAATGTTATGAACGTTGCGTGGTAAAGGAATGACAAGTGGACAGTCCAACTAAGCAGCAGAGACGGACAACAGTTTTACAGCAACGTGGCGAGAGAGAGAGAGAGAGAGAGAGAGAGAGAGAGAGAGAGAGAGAGAGAGAGAGAGAGAGAGAGAGTTCTGAAGGAAGACTCTCAATGTGTGTGTGTG
This sequence comes from Conus ventricosus, assembly GCA_018398815.1. NCBI lineage: Eukaryota > Metazoa > Mollusca > Gastropoda > Neogastropoda > Conidae > Conus > Conus ventricosus. Next base: position 60,636,296 of record CM031595.1, on the reverse strand, counting down.
TGTGTGTGTGTGTGTGTGTGTGTGTGTGTGTGTGTGTGTGTGTGTGTCTGTGTCTGTGTGTGTGTCTGTGTGTGTGTGCGTGCGTGCGTGCGTGCGTGCGTTCGTGCGTGCATGCGTGCGTGCGTGTGTGTGCATGCGTGCGTGCGTGCATGCGTGCTAGTGTGTGTGTGTGGTGTGTGTGTGTGTGTGTGTGTGTGTGTGTGTGTGTGGTGTACATACATATAATGGTGGTACATGAAGTGCTGTTTTAACGTCAACAATTGTTCGCAATCAACTTTTGAATGGATACGCATAAAAGATGTCCTAAGATTTAGTGCTTCAGTGTTACATTATTTTTTCTCCGGCCATGTATTTAAACAAATGATGGTTGATAGAAAATCAATGGATTCACTTCATGAGAGAGAGAGAGAGAGAGAGAGAGAGAGAGAGAGAGAGAGAGAGAGAGAAGAGAGAGAGAGAGAGAGAGAGAAGACAGGGAAGGAGAAGGGGAGAGGAGAGACAGACGGACAGACAAACAGACAGACAGAGATAGAGACAGAGACACTGGAAGAAGTGAGGAGAGAGCAAGGTGAGGAGAGAGTCGTGAAAGGTGGAACTAACAATATCAGAGAGAGAGAGAGAGAGAGAGATAGAGAGAGAGAGAGAGACAATGACAATGACAATGACATCTTTAATGACAATAGCCTGATTAGCTCTAATGCCATGGAAGTGCAAAAATACAGAAAATACGGCAAATGCGGCATATAATGCATCAAACCAAGTAAATCAACTATATCACAACCACTATGCGTCCGAAATTGGTCAACGTCAAATAATGAAACAAAAACGACAAACATAATGAAACACATATCTAAGGACAAGTACACATTTTAAGAGGAAAGCCTAATTCCACACAGGGCTAGTATTTCCCACCCTATGTGTTCGATCAACCGACAAAAATACAAATACATAAATGATGACAACATGGATATCGCTTATATCTTAAGTGACTCGTAAAACCTAATAACGTAAAATTATCTTAGATTAGGCCTAATTCAAAATAGAAAGTCTTTTCTGCCTTAGGTTATATGCGTCGTTAATGAACTTAGCAAGCAATTTAATAGTATCCTCATTTTCCGTTGAAAGAATACCAACAAGATCATGTCTCATCACATCACGATTACCAAATAAGTCACATATCACACGTGAACCATCATATTCCTTACACACGAACAAAAAATGTGCTTCATCCTCTAGTCCGTCTGAACACAATGGACATACAGCATTCTCAGGAACATCTTTTAAATACCAGCTTCTATTTATAAACAGTCCTAACGTTCTCATCCTAAATCTTGCTAAGTATCCCCGGTGCCATTTATTTGTTATAATTATAACAAATAAATGGCACCGAGAGAGAGAGAGAGAGAGAGAGAGAGAGAGAGAGAGAGAGAGAGAGAGAGAGAGAGAGAGAGAGAGAGAAGAGAGTGGAAAACTAATGTCTCTACATCTGTCGAATTAATTTCCTTTTCAAAGTGAAGCTTTTGAAGACATATATCTTGTTTGCACTCAATGTGAAACTTAGAGCAGCTGAATCGGAAACTACATCATTTAAGCTTCGTCTTCATCGCTCATCCCTTTGTTTTATTTGTTATCGCTCAAACACATTCTGGAATATGTTGATTACAAAAACATTCTGTAAACTCCCTTGCAGTTGAGAAGGAGAGCCTCTGGCACTGAAAGGGTTTAAAGAAGTGAAATGGAGAACAGAGACATGAAGATGGGAAGTGAGGAACAGCAGGGTGCTTCAGCACGCACGCACGCACGCACGCACGCACGCACGCACGCACGCACGCACGCACGCACGCACGCACGCACGTACACACACACACACACACACACACACACACACACACACACACACACACACACACACACACACACTGAAAATGGCCACTTCAAGACCTTGTCAGATAGTTGAGGACTGGGAAGAAAGTTTGCAGCATCCAGAAACCAGCTCTTCCATTTTCACCAGACAGTCATTGTCGGCACGCATGCACGCACGCACACATATACATGCACGCATCCATGCATGCACACACGCACGCTCGCTCGCATGCACGTACATGCGCACGCACGCATGCACATACACACACACACACACATGCACGCACACACGCACGCACGCACTCACAGACATACACACACACGCACGCATGCACGCACGCACGCACGCACGCACGCACACACGCACGCTCTCACACACACACACACACACACACACACACACACACACACACACACACACACACACACACACACACACACGCGCGCGCGCACGCACGCACGCACGCACGCACGCACGCACGCACGCACGCACGCACGCACGCACGCACATATATACACACACACACACACACACACACACACACACACACACACACACACACACACACACACACACACACACACACAGTTTGAATTCCCAACAAATTTCGGCGCCTCAGGGCTGCTGTCAAGCAAGAATCGAGCCACTCAGTTGTGATGTCAAATCAATTGCACATCTCTCATGTCACTGAGTTTTAATGAGAATGCTGCAAAGACAAATCTGTTGGTGATTTTTCAACATGCTGCAATCAAAGAGTTGCCCTTGGCTTGATTTGTATTATCGGAAATGAAATGAGGTAGGGAACAGTAAACGATAAACAGTAAACAAGTGGGGTATGTTTTGCTCCCATAAGGAAACCTAACACAGAGTAACTTTTATTCAAGACTGGCACAGCCTTTTAAACTTGAATAAAGTCAGATAAATACATAGACGAACAATCTAATATGGGGGGAAAAACAAGCGCAGGCCAACAACTGAACTGTCTTCATAGTAATGACCTGGCAAAGATGTCCAAATCTGCAGACCAAAGTTGGACAGAAAATACCTTCTTGTCAACGCGTTGCTAGGGGGTAGTTTGGGCTGGATGTTGCAGGGCGAGAAAGAAAGGGCTAGGAGAAGAGGAAGGTTACGTTGAGAGGGATGAGGGGATGGAGGTAAAGGTGGAGATAATGGGCTTGGTTTGAGCGTTGTCCAGCCAAGACGTAAAAAAGGGTAAGCAGTTGGCAATGTTATGAACGTTGCGTGGTAAAGGAATGACAAGTGGACAGTCCAACTAAGCAGCAGAGACGGACAACAGTTTTACAGCAACGTGGCTAGAGAGAAAGAGAGAAAGAGAGAGAGCCTATAAGTCCATGCAGGCACGTGATGAATTCCAGTTTTCGTTGTTGGTAAGTTTGTAGCGAACGTTGTTTGATGGACATAACGCCACTCTGCGGTAGGGAGTCTCACTCATGTTGTCCAATATTTTCCATAGTAGATGACTTAATAAGTAAGGTCTGGTGTATATTGGGATTAAAATAGGCACCACTGTAACACCACCAATGCACTTCAGTGTTTCCCCCTAGCGGATTTGTTCATGCCGCACTGTTGACATTTCCGCTTTGACTGGCGCTTCTGGTGCAGCAACATGACTGACCTGGCTTTGTTTAATGCATTCTTGTATTTACACTTTACAATTGGATGTCACACAGACACAGTTAGTCTGTTCCTCAGAGCCTGTTCCTTCCACATGGTAACACAGCACAGCCGGACAAATCCACAAGACATCTCCACAACAGGATTATGCTGCTGCTAATGTGTTTGGCCCTCTTCGTGAAAATACGATGCCTAATGATACACACATTCAAGGTCAGAAAAGAAACAAAACAGAATATATAGAATCACACAAGGTTTCCTACACAGAGTGACCGATGTCCTGAGCGGTCAGGTCACAAACAATCAGAGAACAAAACTCAGATGCCGGCCCACTGCATGCAAGTGCCACCAGCATACCAGGTCATAACAGGCGACAGTTCAGCCTGTACATTTTTGTACCCGTTTTCTCCACTTTCGCTGACATCCATCGGTAGACGTCTGATGAAAATCTATCATCAGTGAAAAAGAAAGCGACGCCACATTGATACACTTGCCAATTAAGCAATGCTGTCTAACCGATTTTATCCTTTGGTGCCTAACTTGATTGTGAGGAGCATTCCTTACAAAACTTCAATACACATGCGAACGCACATATGCGCGCGCGCGCACACACACACACACACACACACACACACACACACACACACACACACACACACACACACACCACACACACACACATACAGAGAGAGAGAGAGAGAGAGAGAGAGAGAGAGAGAGAGAGAGAGAGAGAGAGAGAGTTCTGAAGGAAGACTCTCAATGTGTGTGTGTGTGTGTGTGTGTGTGTGTGTGTGTGTGTGTGTGTGTGTGTGTGTGTGTGTGTGTGTCTGTGTGTGTGCGTGCGTGCGTGCGTGCGTGCGTGCGTGCGTGCATACGTGCGTGCGTGTGTGTGCATGCGTGCGTGCGTGCGTGCGTGCTAGTGTGTGTGTGTGTGTGTGTGTGTGTGTGTGTGTGTGTGTGTGTGTGTGTGTGTGTGTGTGTGTGTTCAAATAGATACCTGCACCTCATTTGTGGTGTCAATATTTGATAGTAAGCAAGATATGTTTAGAATCATTGCACAGTGCGATGTTTGCTGCCCCCCACCCCCACTCCATCCTATTTTTCCTTCCTCCCCTACTCCACAGCCAAAACTGTACAACGTTTAAAACCCATTGCCCGTCTGGTTTTCGCTTATCCCCCTGTTTGCCTTTGTTGCTAAGGTGATTTCTTGGCTTTCACAGCAGTATGCCAATGTTTCGGATACTGAGAAGCATGGCACTGGCATCATGCTAAAGATTATTTTCTACCACAAATGACCACTTCCAAACCTTGTCAGATAGTTGAGAACTGGGAAGAAAGTTTGCAGCATCTAAAAACCACCTCTTACATTTCCACCATAATAGTCAATGGAGAAGAAGTACAATTTGCTTTTGGCGTGAACCGAAACCTGAAAACGAATGCTACAAACCCCTCTGTTGGAAGAAACGGTGAAGGAAAAGCAGTCTATCACTTGGCAATTTGTTGTCGCCAGTTGCGGATCTTTTTGTCTTTTTTCCCTTCTTTTTTTACCACTTGTTTCTGTGCTTTCGCCCTAGGATGTTTAGTTATTCTCTAAAAGTTGCCTAATAGCTTATGGAACTAAGGAACGACGTGGGCAAATGATTTCTTTGCTTAGTGTCACTTAGGGATATGCACTTTCTGCCAGAAGAGAGAGAGAGAGAGAGAGAGAGAGAGAGAGAGAGAGAGAGAGAGAGAGAGAGAGAGAGAGAGAGAGAGAACAATGAACAACAATGAACAATGGTTTATTATCTTTAGGCCACCAGCCCCTAGATACAAGGTCAAGAAACAGAATAACAATGGAATATAGTATGACTAGACAATACTATTAGCAACAGTACTATTAATACAACTTTACTTCCTTTTCATATCTAAACTTTTATAGTTATCACCGTGTAATCATCCTTCATGACTTTCAGTCAACAGCCTTCTTTGTCGAGTTGCATAAAAGATGAACAAGGCTAGATTTCGAGTCAATTTCATGGATTTGTTCATCAGAACAGAAGTATAGTGCTGTTCCATTCCAGACAAATACTTCTTTCTAATATCATCATATAAAGGACAAACATGAATGAAATGGTTTTCATTTTCTATTACTTTACAGAAAGGACACAGAAAGTTTAGCGTTTCACTAAAGGTAGTCCTAAAAGAGGAACCGTTTATTGGAAGTACCCCGGTTCTGAGTTTAACAAAACCATCACGAAAGCATCTGATATCAAGGTATTGAAAATATGGTTCGCTTTCAAACACATTTTTAAATAGCCGGTACATGCAATATATGTCATTGTTCATTACTGAGCTATCCCATTCCTGTAGATAATTATCTTTCAAACGTTGCTTGAACAATGATACAAAAGAAATTTCACATCCAACACCTTGGTTAACCCAGGCATATCCAAATCCTAAACGAAACAAAGTATTTTTAATCGAACTTACCCAACATGCTTTACCTTTTTCATCCAAGTTTTTCAACATAATATATGCTAATCTTGGTAGCCTTGACTCATTCATCTTCAAAATCTTTAGCCAGAATTTTATGCATCTCACAGAACTGTTAATATATAATGGATATCTAACCCACTTCGCCCAACACAATTTTGTTTGGTAATTTTAATGGTACTTTCAAAAAACGTTTGCATGCAAATGTATGAATTTTTTCAATGTTTTTCAATCTGTTTATCCCCCACAATTCTGCAGCATACATAATGACAGGTTGAACTTGTGTGTCAAAAATTTTAAAGAAGCAGGATTTAGATATATCATGAAGACTGCTAATATGTTTTACACAATTCATACATGCTCTTCTACCCTTTGCTGCCAAGGCATCAACACCTTTACAAATACTCATTTTCGTTGTAAAAACAAAACCCAAGTAATTATACTCGTTTACCACTTCCAAGATAGATCCGTTTAAAGTCCATTTATCATTTTTACCCAAGAACCCTCCTTTTCGAAAAACCATTACTTTGGTCTTATCTTTATTTATATTTAAAAATAATCTTTTACAGACTTCATTTAATAAATTAATTTGATTTTGGAGACCCCTGGCAGTATCGGATAAAAGAACAATGTCATCGGCAAACAACAGAAGGAATAGTTCAACAAAACCAGGTAACATCTGAATGCCATGCATACCGCTGCCATCTACATATGCAGCAATTTCATTAATGAAAATAGAAAAAAGCTCTGGACTAAGTATACAACCCTGTCTCAATCCTACCGGACAACTGAAAAACTCCGTAAGACGATCTTCAATTCTCACGCATGAAACAATTGACTCATAAATCGCTGTGACTGCTGTCACAAACTTGCCATGTATGCCAGTTGTACGCAGAATTTCAAATAGTGGTTCATGTTGGACTGAATCAAATGCTTTTCTTAGGTCTACAAAACATGCATAAAGTTTGCCACCCCTTTTTGAAAAACACTTTTCTATAATAGCATTTAAAGTATAAATATGGTCGACTGTGGAGTAACCCTTTCTAAACCCAGCCTGAGATTCTGACAGTTTTCTGTTCTCTTCGATCCATTTTACTAGTCTTCTATTCAGAATCGTACAGTAGCATTTACTAACTAAGCTTAATAGCGAAACCCCCCTGTAATTGTCAGTTACTGTTTTGTCACCTTTTTTAAAAATTGGAACTATGATTGCTTTCGTCCATTCTTCTGGATACGAACCTCTGTCGAATAGTACATTGAATAGTTTAGTTAAAAAAACGACCGAAAAGTTGCTACTTAATTTCAACATTTCTGCAGTGATTCCATCAATTCCACACGCTTTTCCTTTCTTTAAAGAATTAACAGCTTGAAGTACTTCACTCTCAGTTATAGGTAAGTTCAATTCATTACAATCAGTATTAACATTTTCGGTGCTATTGTCATGTACTTTGATCTTCTGCACATTGAACAGGCTTTTAAAATGATGGTACCATTGTTGATCTGATATATCAGGGCAAATTTGAGACTTTTTTCGGCCTGTCATACTTCTTACTTCTCTCCAAAACCCCTCACTATCTTTGCCGAAAGAAGCCAGTCTGTTAGCTTTTTCACGTTTAAAACAGCCTCTTTTCTTTTTAAACGAAAGACTTGTAATATTTTCGATGCTGAACAAAATCTTTACGTTTGTCAGATTTAAACTTTTTACAATTACGAAAGATTGTTAACGACTGCCTCACTTTGCTCTTTAACTGTGCGCAATCCCTGTCGTACCAGTCTGGTATTCGTGGCTCGTTACTAACACATATAGTTTTCTTCATACAATCACTACTACTAACCAAAGCATTAGAAAACAAGTTTACAGCTTGATTAACATCTGTATCAATTAGCGTCAACGCCCGGGAATACAATCTCTTAGTCTCCTCACTGTTTAAAGCCTCTACAAAGTGTGGTTCTAAACTTGTATTCCAAATGCGTTTTTCAATCCATTTCTTTTCTTTTCTTCTAAAATGATCGAAATCAACATCGACGTTCAGTGTAATACAAACAGGGAAATGTGCGGAGTCCACAGAGGACAAGACACGCAGTGACGTAATAGAACCCTGCAGACAGAGATCACCAGATGCTATAAAATAGTCAATGGTGCTGCCCCCTGAACTGGAAACAAAAGTCAGTGAATCATCGAAACCAAACTGAATTAGACCGTTCATGACAACACAATCAAACGTTGAACAGAAATTAATCAACTCTTTTCCAAAATTTGTTACTACCGTATCTTCAGACTTCCTACGGAACACATAATCCTCATCACTTTCAAACAATGAGTCCCATGCATTATTTTCCGACAACGCATCCTTTAACAAAACATTCTCGCACCCAGTCCTCGCATTCATATCTCCACACACTATGACATAGAAATCCTCAAAACGTTCATGGAGATCAATTAAGCACTGTTCAATGATTTCAATACCAAAACCATATTGTGATAGCCTCCAGTAAGTACTGTCATAAGGGTGTATATAAATACTGATAAGAAACACTGGTTTTTCAGTTCCAAATAATTCACGATCCATTTTCAAAATGATAACATTATTCAAGTACGTATTGATCCTCTCAGTAAACCCGACCAGACTTTTCCGTACACACATCATTACTCCCCCTGAGAACCGCCCTTGTTGTGATAACTTCACAGCTTTGGAGACAAAAACATCGTAATCACTAAAAGAGGTGTACGAAATACTGTCTAGATAAACAAACGTTTCATTTAAACAAAATATATCAAAATCTAATAACGTCGAAACTACATCAGGAATGTCTAGTTTATTCATCCAGCCTCCACAGTTCCATGTGCCAATATTAACACTGGTCGGGCCTCGGCCACCCCGTCAACTCTTGGCATTATTACCCCCTCCTCCCTGAACCCTTCCACCTCCACCCCTACGGCCAGTACCACCCCCTCTCCCAGCCCCATTACTTCCTCTCCGTTCATTTCCCTCGCTAATTCTCTTACCCGGACCGCCAACCCACCCTCCACCCCCGCCACCCGCAACTCCTCCACCCCTGCTTGATGAACCACCCACCCGTCTTCCCATATCTCCTCTTGCTTGTTTCGAGATCCCGTGTTTCATCCAGTGGTGTAGAGTCGTATGTGCGCTTCTTTTTGGCCTGTCACCCCTCTGCAGTGAGAAGCCGAGCTCGCGTGCTGTCTTGTCATCACGGGACTTGAAGGGGAAGGTGGGCAGCAGTAGAGTTGAACTGTCGCCTTGTCCCCGGAGTTTTTTCCCGTGCACCCTGACCTGAATTCTCTCCGGCCGGTTTGTCTCTGGATTCCTTTGCACTCGGGTACTCCGACGTTGGCAGAATGAATAGTCGACTTGCGTTGCCTTCATCGTGAGTGGAAAGAAGAGGGAAGCCATCCTTGGAAAGATCGTAGAGATCAGAAGAATCATAGTGATTGTACACTGCTTCAGTATCCTCTTCTACATCTTGTCTCGCCTCACCACTGCTGGCTCTTCGAGAGAGAGAGAGAGAGAGAGAGAGAGAGAGAGAGAGAGAGAGAGAGAGAGGGAAGGGAGGGAGAGCAAACACGTGAGTGTACTCCAGAAAGAAAATTATTTGAAAACCTTCATACGGACAAACAATTGCCATGCTTTCTAATATCTGCAATCTAGTTTGGACAGAAGGCAGACAGGAAGCCTTTCCATTCATTATGATGACAGAATATTCGGAAACGAAGAGTGTCAGATAAGAAGGAAAGAATTCAGGGAACTGTGATGACCATGACAGTTGGCAAGACACATGCTCGGGTCGGCAGCAGAATAGTTAATGCATCAGTACAAGAACACTGTAACAATACAGCTATCCCCTCTAACCCTAGGACAATACTTTGGGCTGTGCATTCGCTTTCCACTTTAAATATAACAACGCGATGCTTAGTCATCAACAGATGTCACAATTACGTTTTTCGATGCATGCATCACGAAAAAAAAAGACAAAATATTGTCACTTTTTTTTTCGTTACGCTAACGTATACATCATTAGCATTCTTCCATGTAAAATTGTGTTTGTTTGTTTGTTTGTTTGTTTGTGTGTGTTTGTTTTATTTTAATCAGTACTGTGCTTTAAAACCATGACTACACTGTGTCAATAGACTCGAGAGAAAAGAAAAACAGTACCTGAGAGATGGTCATTCCAAAGGAGGCATACACTTACAACAACATGGCAACATGGGTTATCCAGCAACATGGTTTATGTTATCCAACATCTACACGAAAACAAACTGCAGTGAAACGATGCTAAAGACTTCATACAACCCTTCAAAAGCGAAAAATTCAATCATCAATATTTCATCTGATTCGGCAACACTGATCAGCATAGCCTGATAATGTATGAAAAATACAATCATGTAATTCTATAAAAGCGAAAGAAAGCAATATCACCAAAACATTCGACCGATGTTACACTTTTTGTATAAAAAACGACAATGGTTACAATTTTCGTGTTTCACAGACAAAGGAAGTCAAACTATTTTCGTGGTCCACGCTGCGTTACATGTTTCACACATGCTGTTGCATTGTTACATTTTGCGTTGTATCCATGCATGGCCAAAAGAAGCTGAAAGGGACGGCGTGTTATTAGAGTGCAGAGCTTCCTGTTCAGTGATGGAGCTGCTGTCAATTTCACAGACAGGCAAAATATTGTCACAGTAAGTGAGTGTCGGAGTGACATGGAACACATAAAGGATGATCCTGCCAGCAATCAGGATGGAAGCGACTGTGCTCGTTCTGCTGATGATAATAGTCATGGATGGCAAAAGGATGTCTTCGCTTAGCGTTACTTTAGAATATATACTTTCTCTGCCACAGAGAGAGAGAGAGAGAGAGAGAGAGAGAGAGAGAGAGAGAGAGAGAGAGAGAGACACACACACGGGCATACTCCCAACAGAAAAGGAGGCAGAAACTTCAATGTGCGCTTAAATTTGTCACACGTTCAAATGCCGATTGTCTAAGTTGACGAAAGTTGGAGAGAAAGCCTTTCTTCATTGTTATGAACAGGACGTCGGGGATGGTGAGTGGGATGAGAAAGGAAGTGTTTGAAGAAACGGGTGACATAGAAGGCAGGGGGATTTCCGTTGTGAAGCCAGGACATGTGGCTCCTTCCTGATCTAGACAAGCAGTTGGCAAACACATGCACAGGTTCGCAACATAATGATCCATGCCTTGACACCAGTAAAACTGTAATGATACAGTAATCACTACGAACAATATAAAAACGAATGGGTTTGGACGAGTTACTCATTAAAAGTGTGATCATGTTACATTTTTCCATCCACAAATGCAACAATTGCTACTCCCTCCCCCCGCCCCTTTTGTAAAAAAGCCTTTTCACGCATTTGTGACCAAAAAAAGGTAGAAATTGTCCCATTTGTTTGTATTAATGTTGCAGTAGTAGTCTTCAATGCAGTTTCATATAACCAGTATTTGGAAGCACTACTATGTCGAAATATTAAATCACTGTGGTAATAGATGTTTCGAAGACATTTAATCAGAGATTACCATATCAAAGGGGTCATATACTTATAATATCCCGGTAACAAAGCTCGTGTTATTCAAGTTGACAGAAACATGTAAAGCGCAGTTAAAAGCTTCACACTTTAGGGCCGATGAAGAGTTTGTGCTTTCAGAGTGTAGAGCTTCCTGTGCAGTGATGGAGCTGCTGTCAATTTCACTGACAGGCAAAGAATAGTTACAGTAAGTGGTGTTGAGGTGACATGGAATATAGAAAGGATGATCCTGCCAGCAGTCATGATGGAAGCGATTGTACCTGTGCTGCTGATGGCGGTGACTATGTGGTTAGAGTCTCATGGGTCGTCTGATCCACGATGCAGTTAGGTAGCCGCATTTGGTTTCTTTGTTTTGT
>CM031595.1:60595526-60624092 GCA_018398815.1 Conus ventricosus | reverse complement strand
GGTCCAAATGATAAGAGTCTAGACATATCATCATGCCCTCTCCGCCCTCTCCCATCACTTTCCCCTTCTCCCACCCCTCTCCCTTCTCCCACCACTACCCCCCTACCACCCCTACCCCCCTCCCCTTCTTTTTCCAGCTCAAGCGTCGTCTGCACATGCAGTATTATCGTCTTATCACGTGTAAGACCAATCAAGATTCAAGTTGCAATATAATATCCCCCTCCCTCAACTTCCCTCCCTACATTGGGAGGCCTTCATGAGATTACACACACACACACACACACACACACACACACACACACACACACACACACACACACACTCACAAACACACACACACGCACACACAAACGCGCGCGCGCGCACGCGCACGCACGCACCCACGCACGCAAGCACGCACGCACGCACGCACGCACGCACACCTCTTCGCTTGTTCTCTTTTATGTTGATATATGTTTTCTGGGCTTTTAAAGCGAGAAATCTGAAATCTGGATCCTCGGAGGCACACGTCTGACATCAACATAAATTCACGACAAAGGGGCAGGGCTTGAAGCATCCGGCACCCATCTGCACCCACCTCGTCCATTTGGAGTCCAAATGTTTGAAAGTGAAAAGAGTGAAACCATTGGATAGCCATCGCTGGCAAAGCACTGTTTGCTTTTGGCGTGAGTCTGGCACTTGCAATTAAGGGCTTTTACACCCTATTTTTGAAGCAAGTAATGAGCGAAAAGCAGGCCATATTTTCCGATTGTGTAACTGAGGTTTGCTGGAAGATTGCGCGGGTGGGTGGGTGGGTGGGTGTGGGGATAGGTGGGTGGGTGCGTGTGGATGGGTGTCGTAAAGGAAACATCTTATCTAGACGATTCAGGACAAAGGTTGATAGAGGATGTATTTACCAAGCATTATTTTGGGTACTTGGGATGGGTTTTTTTCTGCCAGAGAGAGAGAGAGAGAGAGAGAGAGAGAGAGAGAGAGAGAGAGAGAGAGAGAGAGAGAGAGAGAGAGAGAGAGAGAGAGAGACTTGGGTGTACTCCAAAAAGAAAAAAAAGGAGTAGAAACTTTCATGCTTTCTGAAATTTGTCAAACTTTCAAAGTTTCATTGTCTAGCTTGGACGCAGCTTGACTAGACGCTTTTTTCAATGTTAAGGACAGGATGTTTGCGACAGCGAGTAGGGTGAGAAGAAAAGTGTTCTGGGAAAAAGGATGACATAAAGGGCAAGAGGAATCCAGTTGTTCACTGAAAACGTGTGATTCCTCCATGACCATGAGAATCATTTAGCAAGGCAGATGCTTGGTCAGCAACACAAAGGTTAATACCCTAAAACAAGGTAAAGTCTAATGATGTGGTAATACCAACACACAATGTGAAAAGATCATGACTTTTGAGTTATTTATTCATTAAATGTTTAATCATGTCACATTTTCTTATCCGAAAATGTAATGAGCGTTACAGTTTTTATCACTTTTTTTCCCCTCGTGCATTCATGATGAAAGAAAAAAGGATAAGAATTGAGAGCTGTCACATTTGTTCGTAGCGAAAGCTGCTTCAGCATTATTCAATGCATGCTTTTTTGTAATCTGGTTTTTAAAAGAAAAATAGATAATTCAGTGTGTTGACAGATTCACGGGAAGACATTTAATCAGAGATGATCATCCCAAAGGAGTCATGCACTTATCATTCGGCAATGAGGCTTATGTTATCCAAGTGAACAGCAAAATGCATAAAAAGCTTGACCTTTTAGTGCCCACGAAGAGTTAACACAGACGAAACAACGTAACAACTGTTTGTTTGTTTGGTTGGGGTTTTTGTTTTGTTTTTTGGTTGTTGTTTTTTTGTCCAGACAGCATTACACCCTGTATACTGACTGTGCGCTGTTGCATTTTACGTTGTATCCATGTACAGTCAAAGGAAGGAGCAGAGAGTGACAATATTTTCTCAGACTGTAGGGCTTTCTGTACAGTGATGGAGCTACTTTCCCTTTCACTGGCAGGAAAGATATTGCCACAGACCATTATGGAAGCAATAGCACGTGTGCCAATGGTGATGTTGATGGAGTGCGGATCGTGTCCCCTAGGCATTTAGGTGAAAGAGGTACTCTTCTTGCTCCATTGTATGCTATTTTCAGGGAGCATGGGCACATCGATGTAACAGTGGCTGACCCGTCATACATTATTCTTCACGGTCTCCTGCTAAGGTCATCTTGGGCCTTCAATCTCTGGGACCTTGTGTGAGTGTCCAGTGCAGAGCCCGGTGGCAGGTCCGAATGATGGAAGTCTTGAAATAACATCATGCTCTCTCCTACGCACGCTCCGCACCCCGTCTCCAACACATCGTTCCCCTGCTCGACCCCCACCCTAACCCCTCTGTTTTTCTTCCTGAGCTCAAGCGTCGTCCGTACATTGCCGACAGTTGTGTTTTTCCAGACTGCTCCCAGACCTGTTCAAGTTGATGGCTTGTGACCGTTTTGTGGGATTAAGAGGGTACAGGAGTTTCTAAATATTTTCGCTGATTTATCTGTTCCCAAGTGTTTCTCAGTCATGATATATGTGGGTGACACCTCGAATTTTGATATTATAGAGACTTGCAGCACTTTGTATCTGAGATCGATCTAAGGGCAGTTTTCACTGCATAGTAATCTTGGATTGCGCTTCACATTATAACGTGTCATGTTCAAAACGATTTAAATAGAAATAACTAGCAGAGTCAGTGTCTCATTAAACGCAAAACTAATCAAGAATCAACACACAGTACACTTCTATCTTCCTTCCTTTGACCATCCCCATTCCCTTTGTAGCAGCCCATTTCCTCCTCTTCCTCTCCTGAATTGGGAGACCTTTACATTGTACAGTTGCACATCTGGTTGGCATTGACCATCCTCCTTTCCCCCACCCCCTATTCTTCTTTGTTGATAAAGGTGTCTAGGCTTTCAAAGTAACATTTCTTAAGTTTGGATCTTCAACGGCACATGTCTGATATGAACGAAAATGACTCCTTACCACAAACAGCCAGTTCTAAAACTCGTCAGATTGTTATAACAGAAGAGAAATTGACGCATCCAGAAAGCAGTTCTTCCATTTCCACATGGTAAAAATAATAAAACTATGACCGTAAATATTTCCAGAGAAATACATTATGCTTTTTCATGAATCTGGAACCTGAAGATGAATGCTTTACTCCCTGTTTATGAAATAAATTGATGACTTAAAAGCAAACCATTTTTCCACTGGTGTATCTTAGTTTTGCTGCCAAATATTTCGTTTCCCTCTAAACAATCCCTCTCAGCTCCATGAACAAGGCCACATTATTGGTATAGGATGTCTTCACCTGATGCTACTTTGATTTTTTTTTGCCAGAGAGAGAGAGAGAGAGAGAGAGAGAGAGAGAGAGAGAGAGAGAGAGAGAGAAGAGAGAAAGAGAGAGAGAGAGAGAACTCTCTCGGAACTCAGAACTCGGAAAATTTTAATTGCAAAGGCCACCGACCTATCTGCAATGAGGTCAAGAAACAAAAATGAAATCACACACACTGTCCAGGACGGGGGAAATCGTGATGGTATTGCTTAAGTGCACTAAGTTGATGTATTATTAGTCAGGCTTAACACACCAAGGTTATCTTTGCACTCATACACGCATATGCACACTCATGCGCCCATCAAACATTCGCCTCTCTCTGGAATGGATGTCACGCATTCGTCTCTCTCCTAACACGACTGAGAACAAGAAACACAATTTCTATGCTACTTATAATTAATCATGAACAATCAAATCACACACAATGAAATATCAAAACATAAAAGATCAATACTTCCTAATCCCGGGTTATAATAAAATGACTTCTTACCTGGCCAGGTTTTTCACACACACCAACCACGCTTCACACCACACCACAGTTCTTGAACAAGTCTCTTCACGTCTCCTCTCAGCACTGCTTGATGGTGATGCCCTTGGTTGACTGGCTCCAGGCTTCAGGACTGGTCTTCGTGGTCGTCTCTGGGATCTCGACGTCGAACTCTTCTTCTTCGTCTTCTTCACCCACCTCTGGGTTCAAATTCAGTTTGTCTGTCTTCACCCACCTCTGGGCTTCAAACTTAGTTTCCTTCTCTTCCAGCTTGTCTTCAACCCTAAGACTTAGCTGTCTCTTCTATCTCCCAGACCACGTTTCTCGACCCTTTCTCTGTCCTGCTCACTCCTCTCCTCTCTCTCTCTCTCTCCTCAGCCCCCTCTCTCTCCTGGTTGTTGTCTACAAAATGTAATGAGCGTTACAGTTTTTATCACTTTTTTCCCCTCGTGCATTCATGATGAAAGAAAAAAGGATAAGAATTAGAGCTGTCACATTTGTTCGTAGCGAAAGCTCTTCAGCATTATTCAATGCATGCTTTTTTGTAATCTGGTTTTTAAAAGAAAAATAGATAATTCAGTGTGTTGACAGATTCACGGGAAGACATTTAATCAGAGATGATCATCCCAAAGGATCATGCACTTATCATCGGCAATGAGGCTATGTTATCCAAGTGAACAGCAAAATGCATAAAAAGCTTGACCTTTTAGTGCCCACGAAGAGTTAACACAGACGAAACAACGTAACAACTGTTTGTTTGTTTGGTTGGGGTTTTTGTTTTGTTTTTTTGGTTGTTGTTTTTTGTCCAGACAGCATTACACCCTGTATACTGACTGTGCGCTGTTGCATTTTACGTTGTATCCATGTACAGTCAAAGGAAGGAGCAGAGAGTGACAATATTTTCTCAGACGTAGGGCTTTCTGTACAGTGATGGAGCTACTTTCCCTTTCACTGGCAGGAAAGATATTGCCACAGACCATTATGGAAGCAATAGCACGTGTGCCAATGGTGATGTTGATGGAGTGCGGATCGTGTCCCCTAGGCATTTAGGTGAAAGAGGTACTCTTCTTGCTCCATTGTATGCTATTTTCAGGAGCATGGGCACATCGATGTAACAGTGCTGACCCTCATACATTATTCTTCACGGTCTCCTGCTAAGTCATCTTCGGCCTTCAATCTCTGGGACCTTGTGTGAGTGTCCAGTGCAGAGCCCGTGCAGTCCGAATGATGGAAGTCTTGAAATAACATCATGCTCTCTCCTACGCACGCTCCGCACCCCGTCTCCAACACATCGTTCCCCTGCTCGACCCCCACCCTAACCCCTCTGTTTTTCTTCCTGAGCTCAAGCGTCGTCCGTACATTGCCGACAGTTGTGTTTTTCCAGACTGCTCCCAGACCTGTTCAAGTTGATGGCTTGTGACCGTTTTGTGGGATTAAGAGGGTACAGGAGTTTCTAAATATTTTCGCTGATTTATCTGTTCCCAAGTGTTTCTCAGTCATGATATATGTGGGTGACACCTCGAATTTTGATATTATAGAGACTTGCAGCACTTTGTATCTGAGATCGATCTAAGGCAGTTTTCACTGCATAGTAATCTTGGATTGCGCTTCACATTATAACGTGTCATGTTCAAAACGATTTAAATAGAATATAACTAGCAGAGTCAGTGTCTCATTACACGCAAAACTAATCAAGAATCAACACACAGTACACTTCTATCTTCCTTCCTTTGACCATCCCCCATTCCCTTTGTAGCAGCCCATTTCCTCCTCTTCCTCTCCTGAATGGGAGACCTTTACATGTGTACAGTTGCACATCTGGTTGGCATTGACCATCCTCCTTTCCCCCCACCCCCTATTCTTCTTTGTTGATAAAGGTGTCTAGGCTTCAAAGTAACATTTCTTAAGTTTGGATCTTCAACGGCACAGTCTGATATGAACGAAAATGACTCCTTACCACAAACAGCCAGTTCTAAAACTCGTCAGATTGTTATAACAGAGAGAAATTGACGCATCCAGAAAGCAGTTCTTCCATTTCCACATGGTAAAAATAATAAAACTATGACCGTAAATATTTTCCAGAGAAATACATTATGCTTTTTTCATGAATCTGGAACCTGAAGATGAATGCTTTTACTCCCTGTTTATGAAATAATTGATGACTTAAAAGCAAACCATTTTTCCACTGGTGTATCTTAGTTTTGCTGCCAAATATTTCGTTTCCCTCTAAACAATCCCTCTCAGCTCCATGAACAAGGCCACATTATTGGTATAGGATGTCTTCACCTGATGCTACTTTGATTTTTTTTTGCCAGAGAGAGAGAGAGAGAGAGAGAGAAGAAGAGAGGAGAGAGAGAGAGAGAGAGAGAAAGAGAGAGAGAGAGAGAACTCTCTCGGAACTCAGAACCGAGAAAATTTTAATTGCAAAGGCCACCGACCTATCTGCAATGAGGTCAAGAAACAAAAATGAAATCACACACACTGTCCAGGACGGGGGAAATCGTGATGGTATTGCTTAAGTGCACTAAGTTGATGTATTATTAGTCAGGCTTAACACACCAGGTTATCTTTGCACTCATACACGCATATGCACACTCAGCGCCCATCAAACATTCGCCTCTCTCTGGAATGGGATGTCACGCATTCGTCTCTCTCCTAACACACTGAGAACAAGAAACACAATTTCTATGCTACTTATAATTAATCATGAACAATCAAATCACACACAATGAAATATCAAAACATAAAAGATCAATACTTCCTAATCCCGGGTTATAATAAAATGACTTCTTACCTGGCCAGTTTTCACACACACAACCACGCTTTCACACCACACCACAGTTCTTGAACAAGTCTCTTCACGTCTCCTTCAGCACTGCTTGATGGTGATGCCCTTGTTGACTGGCTCCAGGCTTCAGGACTGGGTCTTCGTGTCGTCTCTGGGATCTCGACGTCGAACTCTTCTTCTTCGTCTTCTTCACCCACCTCTGGGTTCAAATTCAGTTGTCTGTCTTCACCCACCTCTGGGCTTCAAACTTATTTCCTTCTCTTCCAGCTTGTCTTCACCCTAAGACTTAGCTGTCTCTTCTATCTCCCAGACCACGTTTCTCTCGACCCTTTCTCTGTCCTGCTCACTCCTCTCCTCTCTCTCTCTCTCTCCTCAGCCTTCTCTCTCTCTCTCTCCTGTGTTGTTCTGCTCTCACGTTGTTCTCCCTCAGTTTATATAGGGAGGGAAACAAAGGATCCCCCTTTGGCCATGCCTTTGTCCACGCTGCTTCTCAAACCCCTAGTTTCACAAGTACCCTGAATTCTCCATTCGTTACATTCTCCCACACATCAGCATTTACACACACACCTACCTAATTGATTAGCAAACACACACTAGCCCCAGATGGACATCGAAAATTCCCGCCGACTTCGGTGTTACTTAACACAGTAATTATCTTAAGGAGGGCTGCTACAACCTCCACAGCATTCAACCAGCCTGACAATAGAACCAACACAGTGACCCACGGCAGTACCATCCAAACAAATCCAAGACTCCTGCTCTCACTGACTGTTTACACAAGAACCTCAGCTGACTGAGCATTTAGCGCTCACTTGGGTGCCGAGGTCGTAGTGGTTACATTCCTTCCCCCTTTCGCCACCGGGCAGGTCCGAACTCTCTCCTAGTGTTGTTTGTCATCTGACCACTTCGCGTGTGCGGTGGGTAAGGTACCCTGGTTAATTGGTCAATTACCTATTTGTATACCACGTACAATGTCCCTTGTCTCCAAGCGTCTAATGCCTTTTGTGAGAGGTTTCACGCTCCTTGACAAATTCCCGCCACTCGAAGACAATGCCCTGCATTGGCTAAAACTTAACATTCAAGGAGATGAAACTCATAATTTTCCCATTTAAACCAGTGCTAATATCGGCCTCTCATAAGCTTACTTACACCAGAGAACGCACGCAAGATTTGTCTTGCAACAAAAATTATAGAGAAAAATCAATACATACACACTATCAAAGCAAATATCAACATAAATCTGAAATCTCCACCAGCTCAAAGTCGTGTGGCCATATAACCATTATGTTTCTACGGAAATTCTCTCCCCTTTCTTCGTACACGTGGCCCGCAGCCAGCCACGTCACGCATACACGACACTGCAAAAGACACACGCACCCACAACCCGACTTTCGCCCGACCATTTATCTTGGCCTACGGTCCCGTCACTCTTTCTTCACTCTCTAACCTACGTTGTCGTACCGCGCGACATTTGTTGCAATGCGCACAGAAACGCCTGATATCACCAAGGATACCGGCCAGTAGTACTCTCGCGTCACTGCCTTTTGTGAGGCCTTCTTACCGAGATGGCCCGAGGCTGACGTCACATGTTTTCTGACATCTACCGCCCTTCTGCGCTTCGTAGGCACAACAATCTGTCTTTTTGTCTTCCCAGAACTCAAGTGATGAAAGTTCGGTACAATACCCCATCCTTTATCTCAAACCCGATGGTGCCCTCCTTCACACCTTCTTCTGTCCTGTGTGAGCAAACCAATCAGTTTTCTGAGCGAGTAATCGCCTTTTGTTCTGCCCGTAAGTGAGTGGAGTTGGTCTCACCGGTCACGCTCCATTGCGTTCTGAAGTGTGTGACCGCCTGGGGCCTTTCTCTCCCGTGATTTCTTTTCCCTGATTCAACAGAGAAGTCAGGTTTGGTTTTCGTACCCACGTGCTCCTGAAATGTTTCCAATCACCAGATCATACGGCGGCTTTGAACAGCCAACGCCTGTACAACTCCACTATAGAATGGTGTAGCAATAAAAAAACCTGGGCCGTTTGAATTCTGCTACGTTCCATCTATTTGTCTACACCTCTGTGTTTTACCTGTGAATTGTCCCTTCTCAACCAGGGACTCCTTCACCATAAACACCAGTGCACCCAGAGTCTCTAATGACATCAAACCACATTGTCCCCTACTCTGCCTTTGTGCACATCCAGTTATTGCCTGAATCTGTGAACACACAGCACAATCCAGACAAAATAACACTGTCATCTTGTTCATCTTTTTCTACCTGCCTCTCTCTTGGCCTGATCCTCATTGCTGCATGCTGCCTTCTGTGACTTAAATATACAATCCCTAGCCAAGTGCCCTGTCTTATTGCACAGAAAACAGGTACGCTCATTCCTAGCCACGTGGCTATTGGTTTTCCACCCTTGTTTGCTCACGTGACGCCGTGGGCCTACGGGTGTGTACTACTGACTCATTATATGAGTCATGTGCTGGTCTGCCATCCTCTGAATATGCTTCCAGGCTTTCCTCTTGTTCAGGTAAATCACGCCTCGCTTCCCGGTAAGTCTCTGCCGTCTGAAGTACCTCACCTATGTGGTTGCACACCTTTTTCCTTAATGTGGATGTAAGGCCCGTCCCACAACCATCAAGTATCTGTTCCTTTATCACCAGTGTCTTGAGGCCTTCAAAATCACTGTCTACTCGGCTAAGTTCTACCCATTTGTTGAAATAGTGATCCAGTCTAACACCGAACTGTGTGTATGTCTCACCCTGTTCGATTCTCTGCCTCGCGAAACTTACGCCTAAACCTTCTTCAGTCAAATCATATGCCTTTAGTACTGCTTGTTTCACCTTGTCAAAATCTCTCTGATCACCTTTGGGTAAGGTGGAAACTGTGTGTAACGCACGACCTGTCAACAAGGCAGACAGGTTTATTGCCCATCATCTTCGGGCCAGCCCTCGTGCTCGGCAAATGATCAAACCGACTGATATAGGCATCGATCGAATCAGTTTCTTCTCTGAACAGTGGGAGTTTAGGTCTAGGTGCGCAACTTAGTCTGCGGCCTACTGACTCAGAACTGTGTCAATTTCACTACGATTTTCAGACTTTATTCTTTCCAACTCAATTTGTTTGGCTAGAATCTCTGATTCCGCTTCTGCTTTTGCCCTGCAGCTGCACTCTCTGCATCTGCTCTTGCTCTGCTGCACTCTCTGCATCTGCTCTTGCCTGGCAGCTGCACTCTCTGCATCTGCTCTTGCTCTGGCAGCTGCACTCTCTGCATCTGCTCTTGCTCTGCAGCTGCACACTCTGCATCTGCTTTCGCCTTCGACGCAGCAGTTTCGAGTCTAAGTCTCTCAGCTCGCATCCGAGTTTCTTTGACAGCGTCGACTGTTCCTTTTCAAACTTCCTTCTTTCAGCCCTTTCATCTCTCTCAGTCTTCTGCTGAGCTTCAATGAATCTACGCAGTTTCATCTCCTGTATATCCCATTTTTCTTTCCCCAAACTTCCAGTTCCGCAATGGAGTAAAACTTCTTCAGCCATTTTCTTTCTTATATGTTTTAGCACCACTAAAACAGTTACGCTTATAAAACCCAGTAAAAGTTGTACACAGTTTTATCTACTAAACGTTACGAGTACAACCAACCAATGGTAGTGTTCCTAACAACAAAAGGAGCCTTAATCTTAAACCACAGCTTCTGTGAGAGTTAAGACTAGAACCTCGTTCTTCGTTTCTCTGAACGACCTCTGATTAATACAACCACCCTACACACAAGTCAATACTCAACACTCAAAGAACTAAAGGAAATAATTAGAAGAGCTAATTTCAATTGCCTTTAGTGGACGCTTCGCCCCAGTACTACTCTAGTACTCACTTTGTTTCCCTCCTGAAACTAATTTGGGCCATGCAATCCTGGCAGGCTCGCCACTTTGTCCAGGACGGGGGAAATCGTGATGGTATTGCTTAAGTGCACTAAGTTGATGTATTATTAGTCAGGCTTAACACACCAAGGTTATCTTTGCACTCATACACGCATATGCACACTCATGCGCCCATCAAACATTCGCCTCTCTCTGGGAATGGGATGTCACGCATTCGTCTCTCTCCTAACACGACTGAGAACAAGAAACACAATTTCTATGCTACTTATAATTAATCATGAACAATCAAATCACACACAATGAAATATCAAAACATAAAAGATCATACTTCCTAATCCCGGGTTATAATAAAATGACTTCTTACCTGGCCAGGTTTTCACACACACAACCACGCTTTCACACCACACCACAGTTCTTGAACAAGTCTCTTCACGTCTCCT
Source organism: Conus ventricosus (assembly GCA_018398815.1). NCBI lineage: Eukaryota > Metazoa > Mollusca > Gastropoda > Neogastropoda > Conidae > Conus > Conus ventricosus. The sequence continues at coordinate 60,613,162 of CM031595.1, read as the reverse complement.
TCAGCACTACTTGATGGTGATGCCCTTGGTTGACTGGCTCCAGGCTTCAGGACTGGGTCTTCGTGTCGTCTCTGGGATCTCGACGTCGAACTCTTCTTCTTCGTCTTCTTCACCCACCTCTGGGTTCAAATTCAGTTTGTCTGTCTTCACCCACCTCTGGCTTCAAACTTAGTTTCCTTCTCTTCCAGCTTGTCTTCAACCCTAAGACTTAGCTGTCTCTTCTATCTCCCAGACCACGTTTCTCTCGACCCTTTCTCTGTCCTGCTCACTCCTCTCGTCTCTCTCTCTCTCTCCTCAGCCTTCTCTCTCTCTCTCTCCTGGTGTTGTTCTGCTCTCACGTTGTTCTCCCTCAGTTTATATAGGGAGGAAACAAAGGATCCCCCTTTGGGCCATGCCTTTGTCCACCGCTGCTTCTCAAACCCCTAGTTCACAAGTACCCTGAATTCTCCATTCGTTACATTCTCCCACACATCAGCAATTTAACACACACACCTACCTAATTGATTAGCAAACACACACTTAGCCCCAGATGGACATCGAAAATTCCCGCCGACTTCGGTGGTTACTTAACACAGTAATTATCTTAAGGAGGGCTGCTACAACCTCCACACGCATTCAACCAGCCTGACAATAGAACCAACACAGTGACCCACGGCAGTACCATCCAAACAAATCCAAGACTCCGCTCTTCACTGACTGTTTACACAAGAACCTCAGCTGACTGAGCATTTAGCGCTCACTTGGGTGCCGAGGTCGTAGTGGTTACATTCCTTCCCCCTTTCGCCACCGGGCAGGTCCGAACTCTCTCCTAGGTGTTGTTTGTCATCTGACCACTTCGGCCGTGTGCGGTGGTAAGTTACCCTGGTTAATTGGTCAATTACCTATTTGTATACCACGTACAATGTCCCTTTGTCTCCAAGCGTCTAATGCCTTTTGTGAGAGGTTTCACGCTCCTTGACACACACTGACACTGTGACATTTTTACTGATTACGCACATTTACAAAACTTGCTCACACCAACTATATAATCGTAAATTGAGAATGCCGAAAGATACATACAAAATCACACCCATATGTAGCACTCTCCCAAACTCGCACAGCTCTACATAAAAGAGAGAGAGAGAGAGAGAGAGAGAGAGAGAGAGAGAGAGAGAGGGAGAGGTCAGACACGCAGGCGTACTTATCAAATAGAAAGGTAGGAGAGAGAAACTTTCCTGTGGACTTAAATTTCGCCAAACTTTCAATTATTCATTGTCTAACATGGGCAGAAGTAGGGAAAAGGCTTTCTGATTGGTAAGGGCAGGATGTTGGACTGGCGAGTGAGGATCAAAGTTTTCGGAGAAAAAGGATGATATAGAGGGCACCAGGAATTCTGTTGTCCAGTTAAGACGTGTAGTTTCTCCTGGACCATGAAAAGCAGTTGGCAAGACATATGTTCGGTCAGCAACAGAATGATTTAATGTCTTTAATACAAGAAAAGTGTAGCGATGTGATTCAAAGAACAGTATAAAACAACATGGGTTTTAGACGAGTTACTCACGAAAAGTGCAATAATGTCAGACTTTTCAATCTGCGAATGTGATAAACGTTACATATTCATTCAATCGTGTTAAGAAGTGAGAACTGACACATTTGTTCGTAGCCAAAGCTGCATTGCATTCTGCAATGCAGAACTAGTTATATGTAATCAGTATGTGGACGCACTGCCATGGTGAAAATAATTCATTAAGCTGACAGTTTCACATACGACAATTGAAATCATCCCAAGAGGGTATACGAATATCAGAAAACATTGAGAAGGTGATAACGTTAATAATCCCAGTGGACGTTAAAATGCAAAAGGCAATTAAACATTAGCTTTTATAGTGTGCTGAAGATTTACACATAGATGGAAACAAACAGGTATTGCTCATCAATGGCAAAAATTTCAGTTAGTCAAAAAGTAGCATCGATCAAATAAACCAGACACTCTCTCTCTATCTCTCACTCTACTCTCTCTCTCTCGTCTCTCTCATCTCTCTCTCTCTAATATAATATAAATATAAAAATATATAATATATATATATTAAATAATATATACTAAAGAACGAGTAAAATATAAAATGCCAAAATAAGTTAATTTGAGTGCTCAACCCCTTGGGGAGCAACATATAAAACAAACACGCTTGAAACAAAATTGTAATGAAAGTTTAAGACTCCTCTTTTAACCAATTTATAAGTAAAATATAAAAAAAAATATATATATAGAATAATATATAAAAAATATATAAGATAATAAATCTATATATATAGAGTTGAGAGAGAGAGAGATAGAGAGTGAGAGAGAGAGAGAGAGAGCAGTCTCATTAAAGCATACAACAAGTTACATTACTCATACCGTTGCGAACAAAGTAACAAGTGATAGAATAAAGTGTACCACTCCACACAGACCAAAAAAAAATCAGCAATTAGTAAGCTCAATGTCCAACACAAATTTACCCTTTTTGACAGACTCCTACATTGTTGGATTATTCGTTGTATCCGTACATAGTACAAAATAACCGTAGAGAAGGATGGCGTTTTATCAGAATTAGAGCTTCCGTGCTGTGAGAAGCTGCTGTCACTTTCAATTGACAGACAAAAATGTGTCCCACTGTCACGAGTATTGTCACGAGGCCTTTACGACGATTGACCCCATCTAGGGTGTCGGAATTACTCAAATTTGATATATTGCGTTTCTGTTGTCCGTGAACCGTCCTTAATGTGGCTTGTGTTGCGGTTGCACCATGGTGTAGTTCAGCTCACTTCGGTTTTGCTTTCTCTCTTTCTCTCTCTAATCCACTGCCCCGTGCTATTTCATCCTGCAGGTTCATGGGTGGATTGGTAACTTCTCTCGGAACATGTGCAGTCTATCGGCCCTCGCTGTTCTTTTTAACCTGTCGCACGTGCTTCATTTCTTTTAGTTTGAAGTATGCTCACTCTGTTACGCAGCGTGGCATGTTCGCCACCAACGCTTAGGGAGGTTAGCTCATCACACGAGCGTAAGGATGCACTGGAGCGCCTGCTCCGGTCTTGGTTCTTTCACCGTAATCATCGAGGGTACAGTCGGGGGTATCTCAATTCCTTACATTCGGGGCCCTGTAGGAGAAGTGACATCAGTCTTCTTCTTTCTCCGCATCTGCGCTTCTGTCCTCTCGTCTGTAACAGAGGGCAAGAGAGTCGTTTGACCCGCCTCTTCTGGGTACCCACGGGTAGCTGGTAAGCATCAGTTTCGTGGTTTTGTTTGTATTGGTTTGTTGTTGTTAGCCGGCTTATTCTATCTCTTGTTCGCGCAATTTCTTTGTTTTCAAAATTGTAAAAGAAATATTGTTTGAGTACCTTATTTTCCTCTGTTTAATTTCAATCTTTAAACCTGGCCAAGACTAAATTATATCCAAAATTCTTTCCCTCCTGTTATGCCAAACTGGTGGATGCGGTAGGTTCGTGGGGATGTGAGATGAACCTGGTGGATTCTGGGTTTGGAACTTGCTTAGGTCTCGCTCGTTCCGCGGCCGCCTGACACTCGCCAGCTCTTATTCTTCGGCCACTCGCTGTTTGTGTGTGCAAGGAGAAACGAGTTTCAATGTTTTCTCGTGTGTGCGTAACGCATTTATTTGACGTATCGGATGCGTGGTTGGGATTTGTGTTATTTTGAAATGTGGCTATAAAATGTACCAATTGCATTGAATTATTAATTGCAAATGTGGGTGTGCAGTTATTAAGCGATGGACGCAGTGTTGGTATTATTTCCAAGAAGATGAAAATGTTTAAACTGTGATGAGAGAAGTGTGAAGATAATTCAAATTGATTTTAGCCTGTTTGATTTAATGCAGTCTTTACCTGCTTCGTGGTGAGAAGACTCTAACGAATATCCCGACTTGAATGGTTTACTGTGTTATGCCAGGTTCTGTGTTGGCTTGGGGATGTTGGGCGTTTTTGGTAAGACTTCCCCTCTCCCATCATGCGAGAGCTGTTAAAGATTTAGCAGCATGCGGTATACGGAACTGACGGCGTGGGTTCCAGTACCCTTTCCTTCCTTCCTCTTCCTTCCTCCCATACTCTCCCTGTCCCAGCTACGATCCCCCCCCCCGCCTCCCGGGCTTTCACCTGGGGAGTCTGGACTGAAGTTGCCACATGCTGGATGTAGGGCACCTCTGGCTGTACCGTGCGGACTGATGGTGCCACTTTCTTGTTTTGATTCCACTCTCTGCTGCGCCCGAGCGGACTGTAGGAGCCATTAACGCTCTGGGATTATGCACTCTCATGTCGTGACCATTTGCGGACAGGAATAAAAATCCCCGCCCGGCATGACTGGCGTCCCTGAACCCCCGTCCAGGACCCCCAGTAACAACGCCACTTTCGCCCCCCTCCCCCCACCCCGCCCCCGCCCCCCCGGACGCGCGCTCTTCCAGCCTGCTTGTGTGACGAGGTTGCCGCTTTGAGCTGACTCCCTTCAAGAACCGACCGGTTCGAGCACCTAGTGCGACATGATGCTCCCAGTAGCTTGAAACGGAGGCGGGGTTGGAGGCACTCCATGGTGTGGGAAGGGAAGGATGCTGGAAATGTTTTGCTTTGAATTGTGTATAGTCAATGTGGCAGGAATTCTGAAATTGTGATTGTTACGTCGTATTTTGAATGTTAAAATTATAATTGTGCATGGTGTGTGTGTTGGATGTGCTTGATAGTGATTGTGCATGTTGTGTGGCGGTGGAATGCTTGATTGAGAATGTGCAGTTGTGTGTGATGTCTGATCCTGCAGTAATAAATGACTGTGTGTGTTTGGTGTGAAAAAATATTTGTAGTATCGTAGCTCTTCTCCAAGTGTTGGGCTCTAGCGAGGGCGTGTGAGGTCATGCACTCCCTTCACTCCCATCCAGAACCGATCCTGTCAGGTTCATACGCTCCAGGGTCGGTCGTGAAGGTTGTGGGGGCTCGTCCGGATTGTGAAGGGTCGTCTGACTGGTCTCTCACGTTTCTCGGAGTACCTGTTATATTTTGCTGATTTTTGTATAAGTTTAGTCAGTTTGTCGTGTATGTTCTTGCGTGGTTTGGCTGGGTTGGAACTCTAGCTTGAAGGGATCTTGGTGCCTGAAGGAACATCCTGTGTGACCGGAGTGGTCGAGGTGAGACCGAGGGGAGTCTACCCTGCGTCCATACCTCCCTTCCCCGGGTACCTCACCAGCAGGTACGGCCGTAAGTCCTTGCCTTTCTGTTGCCGCTCAGTCTTCCATTCCCTGTTTTGTATATAGCAGTTTTTGTTTTTTTTCTCTAACCTGCTCATTGATACAGGGGGTTGTATCGACGAATAGTGTTCATTTTTTTTTCTCTCGTGTCCGGATTCCGTGCTGCCTGTTTGTTTTCTTCCCGTGCCAGCCCCACCGGCACTGTTGCTCGTGCTGTGGAGCGCGGTGTTGGCAGAGTGGGGGCAGCCGGACATAGTTTTTTTTGTTTGGTTTTTTTTTCGGTGAGCCCACCGCACTGTTGCACCGAGTTGTAGACGCGTGTTTGCAGAGTGGGATCAGCCGGCACTTGTCCGCACGACTACAGCATCTCACACACATACACACAATATACACACACCCCGTAAAATATAAGTATGTTACCAAGTGGAATAGTCTTTCCCCCTGTATTTGAATAACCTGTAGGATATAGTAGTCATGGCAACGTCCGGTGCTGTAGAGAATGGCTAGCTCGGACGTCGAAGAGAAGGTCTACTATAAATGTAGTCCCCACTATTATTACCACACATCGACTACATTTACTTCCACTTATTCCAGTGACTGTACCGAAGACCAGCGAGTACTTCACTTCCTTCATCGCTAGGGTATTTACCCAGCTGAGACCCCCGACTGGCACTTTTTCCGCTCACGGGAAGCGTCAGAGTGATAGCGAAGCAACTGTGGGGCTTTCTGTTCGAGTCCGCAGAAACCAAAGCCCCCTATCTCCATGCTTCCCTCGTAAGGATATGCCCGGGGGACTTTCCACATGGGAAGGTCGAGACCCGAAGTACGGGTCAACGGGTCAACCTCCAGTTGTCGGGAAGTGGTGAAACCCTCCCATTACATCATCACCCTCTTGACCTGATGTTCCATAGCAATCAGCGACGAGAAGAGGCTGCCCGACAGGAGGCCCCTTCGTGAAGAACTGAAGCTGCCCGACATGGAGGCCCTTCGTAGGGAAGAGGCTGCGTTTCTTCGAAGGTAAGAGGCTGCTCAGCGTAGGAAGAGTTTTGGATAGGATGGAGCTCTGCGCCGAGAGAGACTGACATACAGTAGATATCTGCATAAGGGAAGTAGTCTATGCTGCGCAGAGAAGCGGCTGCACGACAGTAGGCCCATCGTAATGAAGAAGCTGCCCGCCAATAGGCCTTCGATAAGGAAGAAGCTGCCCGACAGGAGCCCATCGAAAAGGAAGAGGCGCCAGAACAGGAGGCACAGCGAATGGAAGAGCAGCCCTCCGTAGTGAAGAACATAGACAGGAAGGGAGGCTCTGCGAAGGGAGGAGATGGAACAAGCATCTTTCGCGTGTCGTCCCGCATCTGAAAGTCTGGGGGTTAACCACCAGGCAGTGTGATAGAGTTTAGGAGCCCAAATTAAACTTCCAGAGTTCAAGACAAGTGATGAACATTGACAAAAGTTCCTAAGAGCATTTTGACAAGGTTGCTAGAATCATATCCAATTGTCTGAGGAACAAAAGGCCATGCACCTTTTTTTCTGATTATCTGGTGCCTTGCAAGGGAGTGTGTTCTCACTCTAAATGAAGGCGCTTCTTATGCAGACATGCATTGGCTCTGCGTAAGCTTATTCCTCCCTCCACCTTACCCCAGAGACGTACAGAGGAAGTTCAGGTCCATGAAGAAGAATAACGACGAGGCCTTCGTGCAGTTTGGTGATAGGCTAGCGCAAAACGCTAGGGTACTGGCTTCAGTTCTTGGCCAAGTTGGGAGCTTGAGGATCTGATCCTACATTGAACATCTCACCACACAGAGTCCCCAGAGTTGAGGAACCCGGATAGGCGAGACTGCCCCACTGAAATTCGCGGCTGCGATTCATACCGCTAGATGTGTTTGCTGAAGCACGCAGGCTTATGGTGCATCGCCAGAAACGGAGAGGAAGCCTCCACAGGATTTAGTGCAAAAGGCGCCAACTGCTAGCGGGTGTGAACAAGGCAGTCAGTTCATCGGGGACCTCAGCACCCCCGATTTTTGTTTTTCTTGTGGTCGTACCCCGGCACAAAAGGAAAGCATGCCCTAAAGCCTCTGTATACCATGGCTAGTCCTATCCCGCATCCTCTGCGCCTCGCTAACGTGGGGTCATCCAAGCTTCTGGAGGTACAGAGTGTACCATGTGTTTCCTTTCTGTTGTGGTTCATCCGTTGGTCGACACCATCAGGAAATCGGGAGCCTCAACACTCTTTGTGGATAAGGATTTAGTTTCCCTAATCCCGGCGGGGGCGCCAGATACTGATGTGTGGCGTTTGAGGCTGGTGTTTTACCTCCACCCGTCCTTCAGTACTCGTTTCTATCTCCACCCCCTACTTCTGTGGCGAAGTATTGCCATGCTCGGTGAGCGACCTCAGAAATCCCTTATCATAGGGAATACTATCGACCTCAGGCAAACTGTACGCAGTCAGCCACTATTACTACGATTGCCCGTAAGGGGTTGGTGGGAGTCACCACACGCGCCAAAGCCTAAGAAGCAGGAACAGGAAATGCGTCCCGTTCTTCAGCCGATCTCTGACGAGGTTTCTTGCCAGCCCATGCCTGCAACCATGGTCCTTCTTCAGGCCAGGGACTTGGAAGTCCAACGCCTGCGACAACTTGGTAGAGACCGTCCCGCTCAGGATCTGCCCGACAGACGCCAATAGCCTCCAAGCACCACAAGGGGATCCTCTTTAGGGTAATCACTCAAGCAGATCGTGAGGCCAAGCATCTAGTCGTTCCCCAAAGCTTGAGAAGAATCTTTTCTCCGCAGGCCCATGATTCACTACTATTGGAGACATATTGGCTCAAAGCGCACTCCTCGAGCGAGTAAGACAAGACTACTATTGGCATGGGAGAACACACAGAAGCAGTACATGCCGCAGTTGCGATGTCTGCCAACTGGGGACAACGCCTAAGGTCGCTTGAAGCGTGTTTCCCTATGGTCAGATGCCACTGTGTAATTTGGAGCATTCAGCAAGGTTGGGGTAGCCTGGTGGGACCCCATTAATCCTCCATCCTAACGCGGTCACCGCTACTCCTACGGTAGTGTGTAGAATCTGCAGTCGATACCCATAGCTGTCCCGCCTGAGGACTATCTATGTGCCCCCTACTGTTGCTGAATCTCTCATGCAGATACGACGGCGCACTGGCGTGCCCAAGAAGAAGTACGGCCGGAAGTTTGTACTGGAGATGGCGATCATCATCCTTCTCCAGTGCCAGGACCGGATCCGGCCATCAGTCGTCGACATCATTGAGTTAGTCAGTGGAAACTTGCAGAGTCATGCGTTCACTTTCCGACAAATCAAGGGTTCCAGTAGTACGGAATGCAGACTATCTTCGCCGCAGCACCGTAGTCCAGCACATTGGAAAATCGACATAGGACACTTCCCCTCAACCATGGATATATTCCCTTTTGGTCTTAGAATCAGGTGTATGGCAGTTTTCACTTCAGTGATGTTAACGTAGTGAACACCAATTTAGGATTGTTACCGGTCATGGTTGGAAGTGTTTGTTTAGGATGTTTGAAAATTAGCAATTATGTATACCCCTGTGGTGATTTATTGTAGAATGTTGATATTGGATTTAACGTACTCTGTCGATCACAGAGAGTTGGTTCGGTCCCATTGTTGAAAATTTGCACATGCGTCCAAGGTTCAAAGAAGCACAGTATCTCCAGAGAAACAGATGCTTTTTAGAAGGGGGATTTGTCACGAGTTTGTCATCTAAGGCCAACGACGTATGACCAACTAGGGTGGCGGGAATACTCCATTTATTATTGTCGTTGCTGTTGTTCGTGTATCCGTCCCTAATGAGGCTTTGGTAGCGGTTGCACCTTGTGAAGATCCAGCTCAACTTAACTTCGGTTTGCTTTCTCTACTCTCTCTCGTCAATTCCACTGCCCGTGCTATTCACCCTGCAGGTTCATGGGTGGCTGGTACCTTTCCTCACGAACTTGCTGTCTATCGGCCTCTCGCCTGTCATTTAACCTGTCGCACGTGCTTCATATCTTATTAGTTTGAGAAAGTATGCTCACACCAGCTGACGCAGCGAGGCATGTTTGCCAACATCGCTGATGGAGGTTAGCTCTTCACTCTAGTCGGAAGATGTCTCATGGTAGCGCCTGCTCCGGTCTTGGTTCTTCAACCGTATCATCGAGGGTACAGTCGTATCTACCAAATCCAACAGTCGGGGCCTGTAGGAGAGGGAATCACTTCTTCTTTCTTCTCCGCATCTGCGCATCGTCCACTTCGACAGGACAGAGGTTCAGAGAGAGTCGTTTGACCCTCCTCTCTGGTCACACCACTGGTAGCTGGTAAGCATCAGTAACGTAGGTTTGTTTGTTTTTTGGTTTTCTGTTTTTAGCCGGCTTATTCTTCTCTTTTGCGCAATTTTATTTTGTTTTCAAAATTGTAAAAGAAATATGTTTGAGACCTTTTCTCTGGTTAATTCATCTTTAACCTGGCATTCTAAATATATCCAAAATTCTTCTCACAGTTTAAGCATCTGGTGATGCGGTATTTGGTGGGGAGGGGAGAGAACCTGTTGATTCAGGGTTTGGAACTTGCTTGGTCTCGCTCTGTCCGCCCGCAGACCAAAACATTCGCCGTACTCTATTCTTCGGCAACCGTCCTGTTTTGTTGTGCAAGGATGAACGAGTTATTTTATATGTACTCGATTGTGCGTACGCATGATTTGTCGTTCGTTAAGGCGTGGTAGGAATTTGTGTATTTTTTGAAATGTGTCTATAAAAAGTTACAAATAATGCCATTTGTAAGTTATTGATTTGCAAAATGTGGTGGCGTTTATTAAGCGATGGTCGCTGTGTTGGATTTAAGTTCCTAAGAAAGAACATGTTTAACGTGAGTGAGAGAAGTGGTGAAGAATAATTCAAATTTGTGTTTATAGCCTGTTTTTATTATAATGCAGATTTTACCTGCCTTCTTGTGAGAAGACTCTAACGAATATCCCTGACTTGATTGGTTAACTGAGTTAATGCTCCGTCTTTGTTGAGCTGGGGTTGTTGTGCGTATAGGTAGACTTCACCCCTCCGCCCATCTGCTAGTGGCTGTTTAAAATTAGCAGCAAGGGTCCACTGTACTGACCGTGGTTCCAGTACCCTTCTTTCTTCCAACTTCCTTCCCTCCCTTTCTTCACTCCCTCCCAGCTACGGTTCCCCCCCCCCCCCTTCCCGGCTATTCACCCGTAGTCCCTGGACTGGATGGAGCCACACTAGCTGGTTGAGGCCACGCTCTTGGCTGGACCGCGACTGGATGGGTGCATACGTGCTGTAGAGGCCACGCTCTGTCTGGACCGGGCAGACTGGATGTGTGCCCAGCCACGCGCTGGTTTAGTGCCACGCACTGGTCGTGACCGCTGTGTGCTGACTGTATGAAAGCCCCGCCTCTTGACTGGCCGGCCCTGATCCCCGTCCGAGGACCACCATATAAACAACGCCAAGGTTTCCCCCCCCCCCCCCCCCCCCCCCCCGGTACGCGCTCCTTTCACTGCAGCATGTGTGTCCGAGGGTTCCGGCAATTGGCGATCTCCCTTCATTAGAACCTGACCCGGTTCTAGCACCTAGTGCGTACCGGGTTCTCCATTAGACTTGTACGGAGCAGGGGTTGGAGGGCACACCAGGTTTTGGAAGGTATAGATGCTTGGAAAATTGTATCAATTGTAATTGTGTATTATGTCATAAGTGCAGGAATGCTGTAATAGTGATAGAGTACGTTCGTATGGTGGAAATGTTATTTATAATTGTGCATGTTGTGTGGTGTTGGAGTGCTTGATTGTGATTGTGCATGTTGAGGTGCGCTGGAAAGCTGAATGATGATTGGCAAGTTGTGTATGTGTTGGAATGCTTATTAATGACTGTGTTTGTTGTGTGAATAAATAGGGTGATGTATCGAAATCTATCTCGTGTGGGCACTTGCGAGGCGTGTGAGGTCGGCACTCCCTTCACACCCACCAGACCGATCCTTCCATGTCAACCTCCAGGGTCGTCTTTACCGTTGTTGGGGGCACGTCCGGGATGAGAAGTGCTCTGACTGACTCTCTCGTATCTCTGATTACCTGTTAAAGTTTTGTCTGTTTTGATATGTTTAGTCAGATTGTCGTGTTTTGTTCGTGGGTGGTTGCTGGTGAGACTCTAGCGTGAAGGGAGTCTTGGTGGCCTGGGGGGGGGGGGGGGGGGGGGGGGGGGGGGGGGGGGGGGGGGGGGGGGGGGGGGGGGGGGGGGGTGAAGGGCTGAAAGGAACATCCGGTGTGGACCGGGGGGTTCCGAGGATAGACCGATTGGGAGTCGACCGCGTCCATACCTCCTTCCGCCCGGGTACCTCACGCAGAGTAGGCCGTAAGTCTTGCCTTTCTGTTTGGCCGCTTCAGACTTCATTTCCTGTTTAGAATTAGTCAGTTTTTGTTTTTTTTCTCCTACCGGGTCATTGATACAGGGGTTGTATCACGTTAGTGTCATTTTTTTTTCTCACAATCTCGGATTCCGTCTGCCTGTTTGTTTTTTCAGGCCACCCACCGAACTGAATGCTCGTGCCTGTGGAGCGCGGTGTTGCCAGAGTGGGGGCAGCCGGACATAGTTTATGTTTTGGTTTTTTTTTCGGTGAGCCCCCACCGCACTGTTGCTCTTGTTGAAGAGCGCGTTTGCCATATTGGGAGCAGCTGCCGGAACTAGTCCTCACACACGCAACACACACCACATACACACATATACACACAACCCCAAAAATATTTGTTTTTTCAGTGGAATTGTCTTTCCCCCTAGTCTTTGATAACTGAAGGATATGTTTTTCATGCACGTCCGGTGCTGGTGGTAATGGCTACTCGGACGTCGAAGAAGAAGGTTCCTTCTAAATGTATTCCCCACAATTAGTAACCGCGCACTCGACTACAGTGACTTCCACTATAATCCAGAGCTGTAGGCCGATAGTCCAGCGAGTACTTTCACTTCTTCTATCGCTAGGGGATTTTCCCTGCTGAGACCGCCGAACTGTGCAACTTCCGCTCGGAAGTCCGTCAGAGTATAGCGAGCAACTGTGGGCTTCTGTTGAGACGCAGAAAACCAAATCCCCCTATACCACCCAGGCACTACCCCGCTAAAGGAGTAAGCCATCCTGTGAACTTTCCTCGAAGGGAATGTCGATGACCCAAGGTACGGGTTCAGACGGTACATCCTCCCAGTGTCGGGAGTGTAATCCCACCCCTGACATCACCTCTGTCCTGATGTTCCTAGAGCAGGCAGCGATGAGAAGAGGCTGCCCGACAGTAGACCCATCGAAGATGAAGAAGCTGCCCGACAGGAGGCCCTTCGTATTGAAGGATCAGCACGCAGACGTGAGGTAAATGCTGCCAGCGTAGGGAAGAGTAGGATTTATGGAGGCTCTGCGCCGAGATGAGACTGACAGACAGGATAATTCTGCATAGGGAAGAGGCTATGCCAGCTCATAACAGGAAGAGGCGCCCGACAGGAGCCCTATCGTAAGTGAATAAGCTGCCCGCCAGGATGCCCTTCGTAAAGGTAAGAAGCTTCCCCACAGAGTCCCATCGTAAGGAAGAGGCTGCCAACAGTAGGCTCAGCGTATGTGAAGAGGCTGGCCCTCCGTAGGCATAACTAGACAGGATGGAGGCTCAGCGTAGGGAGGAGAATTGGACCAAACTTCTTTCGGCGGTCACACCGCATCATGTGAAAGGTCTTGGGTTTTAAATCACCAGGCAGGTGATAGAGTTATAGGCCCAAAGTAAAGCTTCCAGAGTTACATACAATTGAGGCCATTGATATGTTCCTAAGCATTTTGACAAGGTTGCTATTTCATAACCAATTGTCTGAGGAACAAAAGGCCAAATGCACCAATTTTTCTGGATTATCAGGTGCATGCAAAGGAGTGTTTACTCACTCTAAATTGAAGGCGCTACTAAGCATACATGCAGATTGCTCTGCGTAAGCGGTTTCCACCTTACCCCAGAGACGTACAGGAGGAAGTTCAGGTCCATGAAGAAGAATAACGACGAGACCTTAGTGTGCATTTTATGTGATAGGCCTGCGCAAAACGCTAGGGTACTGTCCGACAGTTGGCCATTTGGAGCTGGTAGGATCTGATCCTCATTGAACAGCTCAACCACCCTGTTGTCCCCAGATTTGAGATCCTGTTAGGCGAGACAGCACCTCAGGATTCGTCGGCTGCGAATCATACCGTCTGAGGTGTTTGCTGAAAGCTCGCAGGAGCTTATGGGCATCGTGCCCAGATACGGAGAGTGAATCCTCCCACAGTATTTAGTGGCAATAAGGCGCCAACTGCTAGCGGGGTGAACAAGGCATGCAGTTCACGGGGACCTTGACAGCACCCCGATTATGTTTTCTTTGTGTTCTTCCCGGCGGCCACCTTAGCATAGATTTCCCAAAAGCCGCTGGTAGTACATGGGCTAGTCCTTTCCAGCAACCTCGCGCCTCGCTACATGTGTCCCATCCAAGCTTCCTGGTGTACATAGTGGTCAGATGTTTCGGGGGGGGGGGGGGCGGGGGGTTGGGGATGGTTCAGTCCTTGGTCGACACCATCAGGGATTCTGGAGCATCAACACTCTTTTGTTGATAAGGATTTAGTTTCCCCTAAGGCCCGTGCGGGGCGCCCATTACTATGTGTGCGGGTTGGAGCTGGTTTTACCTCCACCCGGCCATTCAGTACTCGTTTCTATCTCCACCCCCTACATCAGTTGCGAGTTGGGCCATCGCGGTGAGCGAACCTCTGTAATTCCCTTATCCTAGGAATACCATCACCCTTCGCATACGTACTCAGTCAGCCGTGTCCCTACGTATTTGCCCGTACATGGCTGTGTTGGTCACCACACGCGCCAAAGCTAAGAAGGCAGGAAACAGTGAATTGCGTCCCTTTGCTTCAGACCCTAACTCCTAGACGAGGTTCGTGCCAGGGCCCATCCTGCTAACCATTGGTCCCGTCTTCAGGCCAGGGACTGAGGCATGTCCCAAACGCCTTCTACAAACTGTGTAGATCGGCCCTCTCCGCGCCCCTACACCCAAGGTGACTCAAAGCTCACAAGGGATCCTCTTTTAGGGTTTTTTCACTCAAGCAGATCGTGTGTCCAAGCATTGTCGTCCCTCAAAGCTGATAGAATCTGTTCTCCGGCAGGCCCAGAATCACCTATGGGATGTCAAATGGGCCGTCAAAGCGGACTCTCTAGCGAGTTAAGACAAACTTCTTATTGGCCAGGGGTGAACTCACAGTTAGGCGAACTGCCGCAGGTTGCGAAGTCTTGCCAAGCGGACAACGCTAAGTGTCGCTTAAAAGCGTGTTCCCCTAGGGTCAGTGCCACTGGATGGGGTAGGCATTTTCCGCAATGTTGGGGTTGACCTGGTTGGTACCCATTAAATCCTCCATCCGATCGCGTCACCGCTAACACTTGGAAAGTGGTAGAATCTGCGAGTCGATACCCAGAGGCTGTCCCTCTTAGGACTATCGGTGTCCCCAACTGTTGCTGAATCACTCAGGCATAGTTTGGACTGCGCACTGCGTGCCCAAGAAGAAGTACGGCCGGAAGTTTGTACTGGAGCGCGATCATCAACCCTCCATTGCCTGGACCGGATCCGGCCATCAGTCGTCGACTCATGATTTAGGCAGGGAACTTGCAGAGTCATGCGTTCACTTTCCTTCATAACAATGGGTTCCTGTAATACGGATGCTGACTATCTAAAGCCGAGCTTCCGAGACATCACATTGGAAAAACGTTCATAGGGACCTTCCCCTCAACCAGGGTTATAATTCCCTTTTGGTCTTTGTATCAGGTGTAGTGGCAGTTAACACTTCAGTGATATAACGGTAGTGAATCACCAATGTTCGGCTTTTTACCGTTCAGGTTGGAATGATTTGTTTATTGTTAGATAAAAATTGTAGTATTATGTATTTCCCTGTTGATTTTATTTGTAGAAATTTTGTATTGGATATATCGTACACTTATCGATCACAGAGAGTTGGGGTTCGGTCCCATTGTTGTGAATTTGCACAAGCTTCCAAAGTGTACAAAGTGAGCACTGTATCTCAGAGAAACAGATGCTTTTATAAGGGGGGTTTTGTCACGATTTTGTTCACGAGGCTACGACGTAGACCCATCAAGGTGTGTCGGAAATGTACTCATTATTTATTGTCGTTGCTGTTTGTCGTGTATCCGTCCCCTAATTTGGCTTGTGGTGCGGTTGCACCTTGGTGTATTTTCAGCACAACTTCGGTTTGCTTTCTCTCTCTCACTCACTAATTCCACTGCCCCGTGCTATTCACCTGCAGGTCATGGGTGGCTGGTACCTTTCTCTCGAACTTAGCTGTCCAATACGGCCTCTCGCCTGTCCTTTTACCTTCGCACGTGCTTCATTTCTTTAGTTTGAAGTATGCTCACTTTCTGTGACGCAGCGTGGCATGTTGGCCCCCATTCGCTGAGGGAGGTTAAGCTCTTAGCACATCGAGCGGAAGAGTCTCTGGGAGCGCCCTTGCACCGGTACTTGGTTCTTCCCCCGTATCATCGAGGGTACAGACGGTATCTACAATTCCTACAGTCGGCCTGTAGGAGAGGGACATCTCATCTATCTTCTCCGCATCTGCGCATCTTCCTCGTCGACTGGACAGAGGGCAGAGAGAGTCCGTTTGACCCGCCTCTTCAGTTCACCCACGGTTAGCTTGTAGCATCAGTTTCGTGGTTTGTTTGTTTGGTTTGTATGTTGTTAGCCGGCTTATTCTTCTCTTTGTGCGCAATTTTTCTTTTGTTTTCCAAATTGTAAAAGAAATATTGTTGAGACCTTTTCTCTGGTTATAATTCAATCTTTAAACCTGGCCATTCTAAATTATATCCAAAATTCTTACTCGCTGTTATGCAATCGGTGAGATTGGCGGTAGTCGGTGGGATGGGAAGAGAACCTGTGAATCTGGGTTTGAACGTGCTTGGTCACGCTCGTCCGCCCCTGTCCACATTGCCGACACATATTCTCGGCCACCGACTGTTTGTGTTTGCAAGGGAGAACGAGTTTTTATGTTTCGCGAGTGTGCGTACGCATGATATGACGTTCGATGCGAGGTTGGAGATTGTGGTTATTTTGAAATGTGGCTATAAAATGTGTACAATTATGCCATGGAATAATTATTGCAAATGTGGTGGCAGTTATTAAGCGATGGTCGCTGTGTTGGTATATTTTCCGAAGAAAGGAAATGTTAAACGTGAGTGAGAAAGGTGAAGATAATTCATAATTGTTTTTATAGCCTTTGATTAATGCAGTCTTATACCTGCTACGTGTGAGACAACTATAACGAATATCCCCTTACTTGATTGGTTTACTGTTTACTGCTCAGGACTGTTTGATCTGGGTTTGTTGGTTGAGATTGGTAGACTTCCCCCTCGCCCATCATGCGAGGTGGCTGTTAAGACTTAGCAGCATATGGGTCAACTGAACTGACGGCGTGGTTCCAGTACCCATCTATCTTCCTTCTTCCTCAAGGGCCCCCTACCTTCACTCCTCCCAGCTAGCGATTCCCCCCCCCCCCCCCTCCCCGGGGGTCTTCACCCGGATTCTGGACTGGAATGGTGCCACGTGCTGGTTGATGCCACGCTCTGGCTGGGACCGTGCGACTGGATGGTGCCATCGAGCTGGTTTAGGCCACGCACTGCTGGGACTCGCAGACTGTATGGTGCCACGCGCTGGTTTAGGCCACTCTCTAGGTCGGACCCGCGGACTTGGTAGAAAGCACTCCGGCTTGACTGGCCGGACCCTGATCACCCTTCCAGGACTCTCCAGTAACAACGCCACGTTTCCTCCCCCCCCCCCCCCCCCCCCCCGGGACGCGCTCTTCACTGCCTGCATGTGTGTCGAGGGTGCCGGCTTTGAGCGACTCCCTTCAAGAACCGCCGACACCGGTTCGGAGCACCTAGTGGCGACAGGTGCTCCCAGTAGACTTGACGGAGGCATGTGTGTGGAGGGCACACCAGGGTGTGGGAAGGGATGGAAGCTGGAATGTTTCCCTTTGTAATTGTGTAATATGTCATAGGTGCAGAATGCTGTAATTTTGATTGTGTAAGCTGACGTTATGGTGAAATGTTTTATTATAATGTGACATGTTGTGTGGTGTTGAGTGCTTGTATTGTGTATTGTTGCATGTTGTGTCTTTGGAGAATGCTGATTTTGAATGTGCATGTTGTGTGTGTTGGAATGCTTATTTATGACTGTGTGTGTTGTGTTGTTAATAAAATGGGGTGTTGTATCGTAATCTTACTCGGTGTGGGCACTTGTCGATGCGTGTGAGGTCATTCACTCCCTTCACTCCCATCCAGACCGATCTCTTTCCATGGCAGACCTCCAGGGGTCGTCGTGACAGTCACATTAATGTGTGTATTGGGATAAATGAGAAAAACCAAA
>CM031595.1:60559416-60579416 GCA_018398815.1 Conus ventricosus | reverse complement strand
ATAAAATGAACTGAACCCAACTAGCCCAAATTCCTTTGACTTCCTTGCGGCAAGTGGCTGATGAGGTTCACCATTTCGGAACAGTGTGGCATTTTTGTTGAATCTAAAATTTGACGGAAGGAAGACTTGACAGCCATTTGTGGTACGTTTTTAGAAAAGACGTTTTAATCACACAGAGAGAGAGAGAGTGAGAGAGAGACAGACAGACAGACAGACAGAGACAGACAGACAGAGAAAGTGTGTGTGTGTGTGTGTGTGTGTGTGTGGTGCGTGTGCGTGCGTGTGTGTGTGTGTGTGTGTGTGGTGTGTGGTGTGGTGTGATCTTTTTTTTTTTTTTCTTTAAACATCTCAACAGAGAACAGAGACTGAACTGACTTCAGCGAGGTGACAGCCCTGATATGGCCCTTTCGCGGTCGCCTGGGCTACAAGCAGCATGAAATTAAAATGTGAACTCCATTTCGCGCTCCCTCTCCATAAAGTAGTGTTCTCGGGTTGTAATCTACTACAAAGCGAGTTAGTGACATAGTGAGCTGTATTTCCCCAAAAGTTGCTGCAGCGGCCACTGCTGCTGCTGAATCAGCTATACACAGGAACTGTGAGTCACGTAATTACCCTAAATGCTTCCCAGGTCCGGAAAATGGTGTGCATTAATTTTGTCATGTCCGTTTTGTGACGCTGTGAATTAGGGGTCCCGGGGTTACTACGCATGTTTCACTCCGCATGCCCAGCGTCCTACTGCGCTGTCATTATCAGAAATGGTGATGCTGCTCTGCGCGCACGCCCTCACACACACACACACCCCACACACACACACACACACACACACACACACACACACACACACACACACACAAGCCGTCTGTCACATAATGACGCCTAAATCTATCCTGTTTTCCAGACTGTCCTCACCTTTGTTTGACCGTCCGCAACGCTGTGGGCCAGAGTAATCGCACTGACTGGCGTTGAAGGCAATGATGGTACTAACCGTTTATCTGCAACCTCGGCAAGCTAGCTGAAGGGATGATTTGATGATGAGTAGCCTAACCCAGACCTTTCGGGTTGCTCTCAGTTAATAAAGAGACGACCTTTCAGTTTGCTGAAGCAGTTTGTGGGCTAACACGTATGTCACACGGTAGTCGCGAGATGTCGTCCCGATGTTAGCATACAGCACGGTGTTTCGTGTTTCCAATCCGACTTCTTTTTTTTAAGAAAGTACATATTGTGTCTATAATGGGCGTGAACGTATTTCACGACGTACGCCAGTCTGGATAAACGCATTTGTTGCATTTGTTTCTTTACCTACGAGGCACGATATTCAAGATTGAATGAAACAGCCTCCGCACCACCACCACCCCCACCCATCCACCCCAGACCTCCTCAACCCCCCCCCCCCCCCCTCCCAAGAAAAAAAAGAAGAGAGAGTTCACTCAAGCCGGCTCTGCGAGTAAGCAATTATTGTCGTCAGTAAGGAGCGTAATAGTAGGTGGTGCACTGCGTATGCTGAATCAGAACAGGCACCCCTGAACACCACTGAAGAGATTCGGCAGCAGTGCAGTGTCTCCTCTGGTGGGTTGCCTCATGACGACTTGACATTGACTGCTCTGTATGAATTGTCGGTGCCGATGGATAGCCAGTGGTATGCTGCTGTGCGGGCCGGGTCGGGCTGTGGCTGTGGCTGTGGCTGTGGCTGTGGACGAGGGGTCGAAATGAGCGGTGAGTGTGGAGTGCCGCTAAGATGGCACAGAAGATGGGACAGCAGAAAGAAACTGATAAAGAAATAAATAAACGGACAAAAACAAAAAGCCTACCCTGATTATCAGCGAGATGCATCCGCTTGATTTTTGGAACCTGATTCTTTCTAACTTAAACGCCCCTCTTCTTCTTCTTCTTCTTCTTCTTCTTACGAATCTTGCTTGAAGTACCATACGAAAATATAGGCGCAACTCAGCCTCTAAAATTACAAATAACGCAAGCAAGCAAGGGAGTGAGTGGTGTGTGTGTGTGTGTTGTGTGTGTGTGTGTGTGTGTGTGTGTGTGTGTGTGTGTGTGTGTGTGTAGTGCGTAAATATATGTGCATCTGTGTGTATGTATGTATTTCTGTCTGTGTGAACAAAATGATGATAACAATATTGACGAGAACGCCCTGCGAACGATGTGACGAGCGGACCCACTCAAAAAAAAAAAGAAGAAAAAGAAAAAAAGAAAGAAAAGAAAAAGACAATAAAAAGAAAATTAAAAAACCTCACCAACAACCAACCATCGTCCAACTAACCAAACCAAACCAAACCAAAGCAAAACAAAACAAAACAAAAACTGGAGGGGTGGGGTGGGGGGGACACAATGAAAACCCTCAGAACTTACTATCATTTCTGGGGGTTCCAGGTGGAAGTAGTTCATGTTGCCTCGGTTTTCCCTCACACACTTCAGGGACCGGCAGTTGTCACTGAGCACTGAGCCCTCGGGCACACACTGCGAGTTCCTCTCGCAGGCTGAAAAAAAAAAAAAAAGCAGACATCAAGAGTCTGGAACTGGGTATGTATGTATGTATGTGCCAGTCACAAGACACATGGAAAGACATTGTAAGAGGTAGTTGTGTTTTTGGAAGAAAAAAAAGTAAATGATATATAGAGAGCGAGAGATAGATATGTATGTGTGTGTGCGAGAGAGAGAGAGAGAGAGAGAGAGAGAGAGAGAGAGAGAGAGAGAGAGTGAGAGAGAGAGAGAGAGAGAGAGAGGAGAGAGAGAGAGAATCAGAGACAGACAAACACACAGACATACAGTCACACAGAGAAAGAGACACACACAGACAGAGTCAGACGGAGACAAAGACAGACTGAAAGGCAGGTAGGCATGCAGACAGACAACCTCGGGTGATGTCGATGGAGGAAGGACTAGCGCACAGCCCAAACACACTCACAGCTTGCTTACGATCTCATTCATATATCATGCATTCGTCACACATCAAACCACTAGTAAAGTCTATAACTTTACTACACATGTTCATAGAACGAACCATCAATGCATATGGAATCAAACAAAATAAAACATTCTCTCTTTCCTGAACTTCACAAAATCATTTGTCTAAACATCATTAACTAACCCGGCTATAAATAGATTTCTACTTTACCTGGCCAGGTGATCTTAACTATTCACGAATCACTGTCTTTTCTTTTCTTTCTTTTTTTTTCTTTCTTTTCACTGTCACTTTCACAAGCACGACACAACTGCTGGCACTGGTCTTGGTCTGCTGGCGCCTGGTCAGGTTAGACTGCTGGCACTGGCGTTGGTCTGTTGATGAAAGTGGCGCTGGCCAAGTATGAGGTCGAACCCCAGTGAAGATAGAACAGTGACTATCAACATCGATCTGTTCTCCTTTCTTTCTTCCTGCATTAACGCATTGCACTCTCTCTCTCTCTCTTCTAGTCTGCTCTTATCAAATGGACATGGTTGCTTTTCTTTTCTTTTTTTTTTTCTTTCTTTTCCTCCTCATTAGTTAGCAGCTCTCTCTCTCCACATCTCTCCTCAGTCCTTCCTCTGCAGACTATCTCATGCTAATCTCTCAACTTGGTTCTCTTCTCTCCTCCCCTCATCTCTCTGCTTTTCTCTCCTCAGAGATTACACTCAGACCTCTCTCTCTCTGTCTCTCTGTTCGTTCTCCCCTCGTTCTCCCGTTCTCTCACTCTCACATCCTTCTTATCCCGTTCCGATCTGTCATTAAGGGCGAGTACCATTGGTCAGTATTTTTACCGCCTCGTCCCCGAAGTTATCTCCCTCTAATTCCATTGGATGTTCAAATCATGCCAGTCATGCCTACACGCCTTACTCTCTGTGGTGGTCAATTGGTCATTTAATTGATTAGCTTGATTTCGCCCCACCACACACTACCTTCCCCCCTTTCCTACTTAACTGGTGCCGTGTGGCTTAACTCGTGGACACTGGTCACTCTAAATTGGCTAGATGAGTCTGGGTAGGCGCCGCGACGTCTGACCAAACCTACCGAGACCTGTGGGTCCAGCCACTCAGACTGTTGCTGTCTCCCCGCTGTGCTAAATTGGCTGGATGCGACGCATGGAGCCGTCTTCGTGGCGCCAAGATGTCTGCGTTTGGACTTATGTCCAGTTGAAGTGGCCGGCGAGGGGACCACACTTTGGTTGTGTTGAATTTTGACGTGAAAATTTTCCCCCCTTGAAAAAGACTATGCACCGCATTGTCTCAAAACAACGGTACAAAAAAGACAAAAACGAATTTGCTGACACACAGCTACACGCGCAAAGTTTGAAAAATACTTTACAACCACCGGTTTATAAATTATAAAATATACCATTAGTGAATACCACTCCAATGAGTTGTCATTGACGTGCGCTCTTGCGTTATTTCAACTCATTTTTATAACGACCTCTGTGCGCACTTATGCAATTCCCCTACCTGCGGATTTGCCACATCTTCTCTTCACAATTTCTATGAAAAGCACAATATAATATGCTCACGATCCATGACACTTCACTGAGGAATCTCCATCCTCACTTATTGCAAATAATGCATCACTACACAAGCGACTGTATGCTCAAGCATAACTACATTTACATGAACAAATCTCACACAAAATATGAACCATAGCCAGCTGGGAATGAAACCATATCCAATCAACATAACCGTCATCAACACAATATTATCAACAAAGCACCCCGGATATGACTGACTTCCTCTGAGTTGCAGCTTGCTAGACTACACGGCTTTAAATAGTCAGCTCCGACATTCTGTCGACCGGGAATGTACTGCACTCGGTACCTGTAGGGCTGCAGTGCCATTGCCCAACGCAGAACCCTGCTGTTTTTCAGCTGTGCCTCCTGCAGGAATTTGAGTGGTTGGTGATCTGTCTCTATCACGAACTCTTTCCCATACAAGTATTTGTGGAACTTCTGCACGGCCCACACGACAGCTAAAACACTCCTTCTCAAACCCTTGCGTACCCTTCTTCACACTTTGTCAACTTCCTGCTAGCATACCTCACAGGAAACTCGACCCCTTCATGCTCCTGCAACAATACTGCACCTATCCCACCACCTGATGCATCTGTCCGTAACAAAAATGGTTTGGACATATCTGGTAGCTTCAGGATGGGACGGGAACCTAGTCTTTCCAACACCGTCTGCAGTGCTTGCTCTGCAGCGTCTGACCACTCGACCACTGCCGGTTTCCCTGCCTTGACCAAATCACTGAGAGGACTCGTGATTGCTGCGAAATTTGGAACAAAACTCCCTATAGAAACCAATAAAACCTAGCAGACTCCTGACTTCTGTTTGGTCTTTGGTCTCTCTGAATTCATCATCTTCTCCCCCTTTTCCCCTTTTCTGGCTGCTTTGTGTCGCCTCCGACAACAAAACCTAGGAACTCCTACTGTCTAGCCCTTCATACAGTGACACATCCCTGTATGACTCTTCTGGAAACTTAGGCAACAAAATCTCCCCTTCTTCTTCTGGGTCTCTTTCACCTCATCAATGATTGCTGCTGCGTCTATGTGCTGAGTCTCACGCTGAATATATTTGCGGAGAAAATTTGCATGGAAAAGTTTTAGTTTCCCATTCACATCAATTCGGTAATCCCGACCGACCCTTTCAGTGATGGTGAATGGTCCTTTCCAATGCATCAGCAGCTTGTTGTGACCCGTGGGAAGAAAGTACCAGGACTTGATCTCCCGCCTTGAGGGATTGCTTCGTCACCTTCCTGTCATATTGCTTCTTCTGACCGACCCTAGCCTCTGCAAACCTTTCCCTTGCAACCTTACATGTCTCATACCTGTGCCCACCTTTGGAACAGGGCGAGATTGGGCCAATCAGATCGATAGCCACCCTCCTGAACGGTGTGTCAATTAAAGGGGGATGTTTAAGAGGCGCCTTCTCTTCACCCCTCTTGTGGCTGACCTTTGACACACGTCACATGACATGCAGAAACGCTTGATGTCTGCCATTGCTCCTGGCCAATGAAGTCATCAAAGATTCGGTCAGCTGTTTTGCTGGTGCCGAGATGACCCGCCATGAGCGACTCGTGACCCACTGACATGACAGTGTCACGATAACCTGCTGGTACCTCTAACTGAGTGGTCACCTTACCTGTCTTCCCCTTGGTGAACACTCGGTACAACAGCCCGCCTTTCACAAGAAATTCTGTCTCACCTCCTCTAACCTCCTGTTTCTCTCCACCTCTTGCCAACTCCCAAGACTTCACGAGCGAAGGGTCTTGTTCCTGCGCTGCCCTAAACTCATCAGGCGACACATCTATGCCTGACTTCCTTGCTGGAACGACTAACGGTTTATCAACCTTTTCCTCCTTCTTGCTCCGTGTTTGAACTGCTGCCCCTGTAGCAGTCAACAACTCAGGATCCCCCGGATCCCTTGCACCTGGAATATTTCCGATGATCACATCACGAAGGGGTTTCTCCATCACCAACGCAGACAACTCGCCTGAGAAGTAAGGGGTACGTACTTCTATCTTAGCAACTGGAAACTCCCTCACAGTGCCATCGATTAGAGTACAGGTCTGGATTTGCCCTGTCAAATCCCTTTCTCGACCAGCGTTGTTCGTACTACCCCGCATGAACAACCAGTGTCTCGTAACACTTTCACCCTCTGCTGGCCAATCCACCCTTCTTCCACTGGTAACGAACCACTCAGCCTAGTGCCCTCCATCCCTGACACTGACTGCTGTCCAGTGCTAGCCATAGGCCGCACTCCACCCTCTTCAGACTGAATCCCTTTTGGTTCCACTGCAGGTCGTTTCCCTGGCGACCCTTATCCACCTCTTGCAAGGCTGCTGCCTTCTGGAACCTCATGCGACAATCCCTCGCCACATGTCCCTTCTTGTGACAAATGAAAACACCTAATGTCCCTTGCCCTTCCTTCTGCCCCACCACTGGGTTTGCAGACTTTGCAGAAAACTCCCCTAGTCTCCTTGCACTCTTCTCACCTGTGCCTAGCACCTGTTTCTCCTGCACCTTAGTGCCCAAACGTGCCTCTCTATACACCTCTGCGAACTTCAACAACTCCCCTGCTGTCTCTGGCTGTCTTTCTTTCAAATGTATGGTTAACTCAGGGCCGCAACTGACAAAATCTGTTCTTTCATAACTAGCTCTTTCAATTCAGCGAACTCCTTTTTCGTACCACTCAACTCTAACCATTTCTCAAAATAGTGATCTAGACGTGCACCAAACTGAGTGTACGTTTCCCCTGCTTGCAATCTAGCTGAACGAAATTTCTTTCTGAATCCTTCCTCTGTGAGGTCAAATCCCTTCATCAATGATTCCTCACAGCACAAAAATCAGATTGGGTGTCTGCTGGCAATGCAGTGAAATCTGTAATGCCTTACCCGTCAATAGCGTGACAAAATGACTGCCCACTCTTCTGGAGGCCAACCCTGACTGGTTGCAAACGTTTCGAAACGACTGATGTATGCATCAATCGAATCGGTCCCTTCCGAGAATTTTGGCAACTTGGGTCGGGGGGCATAGCTGCGCACAGAGTCACTGGAAAGTGAGCTACCATCCTCGGTGGTCTCCCTTTGTATTCTCACTTTCTCTAACTCTAATTGACCCTTTAATCTTTCTGTTTCCTGCTTCATTCTTTCTGTCTCCTGCGCTTCCCTTAGTCTTTCTGTTTCTGTGCTTCCCTTAGTCTTTCTGTTTCCTGCGCTTCCCTTATTCTTTCTGTCTCCTGCGTTGCCTGATTATCATTAGCCTGAATCCTTAATTTTTCTGTTTCCTGCTCTGCTATTTCTCCCGCGACACGTCGTCTTTCCGCGCGTTCATCCTTTCCATCTTTTGCTGGTTTTCAACAAATGCTCGCAACTCTTCTCCCGAATAACCTAAATCACGAGCGACGCTCACAAGTTGTTCAATAGGGGGTGTTCTTTTCTTCCGCCATTATCTCTCTTTTTTTTTTTTTTTTTTTTTTTTTTTTGAACAAGATTTATTACTACGACAGCCAAACTGGTGGTTACCGACACGCGTGACGTATAGCACAATCCTATGAATGATAATATTAGCTTGGGACAACGTAGTTAGTTTTTATAAGACGCCAGCGCCTGACCCAACTATGAGAGCGAATTATAGGCAATCTGTGCGAAATAAGTACTCTGGGGCTGAAATGCCAAGCCTAGTATTAACTATCTTGGAAGCAATGCCAAGCCTAGTATTTAACTATCTTGGGAACATACAGTAGACAACACCTTGTCTTAGGATTACAACACTTGAATCCACCCAGCTTCCTCTCTGAGAAGTTGAACAATTATAATAAATGGGCCAGAATATCCTGGCAGGCTCGCCAATAAATTGTCAACCTCGGGTGATGTCGATGGAGGAAGGACTAGCGCACAGCCCAAACACACTCACAGCTTGCTTACGATCTCATTCATATATCATGCATTCGTCACATCAAACCACTAGTAAAGTCTATAACTTTACTACACATGTTCATAAACGAACCATCAATGCATATGGAATCAAACAAAATAAAACATTCTCTCTTTCCTGAACTTCACAAAATCATTTGTCTAAACATCATTAACTAACCCGGCTATAAATAGATTTCTACTTTACCTGGCCAGGTGATCTTAACTATTCACGAATCACTGTCTTTCTTTTCTTTTTTTTTTTTTCTTTCTTTTCACTGTCACTTTCACAAGCACGACACAACTGCTGGCACTGGTCTTGGTCTGCTGGCGCCTGGTCAGGTTAGACTGCTGGCACTGGCGTTGGTCTGTCGATGAAAGTGGCGCTGCCAAGTATGAGTCGAACCCCAGTGAAGATAGAACAGTGACTATCAACATCGATCTGTTCCTTTCTTTCTTCCTGCATTAACGCATTGCACTCTCTCTCTCTCTCTTCTAGTCTGCTCTTATCAAATGGACATGGTTGCTTTTCTTTTCTTTTTTTCTTTTCTTTCTTTTCCTCCTCATTAGTTAGCAGCTCTCTCTCTCC
Source organism: Conus ventricosus (assembly GCA_018398815.1). Lineage (NCBI taxonomy): Eukaryota > Metazoa > Mollusca > Gastropoda > Neogastropoda > Conidae > Conus > Conus ventricosus. The sequence continues at coordinate 60,570,445 of CM031595.1, read as the reverse complement.
ACATCTCTCCTCAGTCCTTCCTCTGCAGACTATATCATGCTAATCTCTCAACTTGGTTCTTTCTCTCCTCCCCTCATCTCTCTGCTTTTCTCTCCTCAGAGATTACACTCAGACCTCTCTCTCTCTGTCTCTCTGTTCGTTCTCCCCTCGTTCTCCGTTCTCTCACTTCACATCCTTCTTATCCCGTTCCGATCTGTCATTAAGGGCGAGTACCATTGGTCAGTATTTTACCGCCTCGTCCCCGAAGTTATCTCCCTCTAATTCCATTGGATGTTCAAATCATGCCAGTCATGCCTACACGCCTTACTCTCTGTGGTGGTCAATTGGTCATTTAATTGATTAGCTTGATTTCGCCCCCACCACACACTACCTTCCCCCCTTTCCTACTTAACTGGTGCCGTGTGGCTTAACTCGTGGACACTGGTCACTCTAAATTGGCTACATGAGTCTGGGTAGGCGCCGCGACGTCTGACCAAACCTACCGAGACCTGTCGGTCCAGCCACTCAGACTGTCTGCTGTCTCCCCGCTGTGCTAAATTGGCTGGATGCGACGCATGGAGCCGTCTTCGTGGCGCCAAGATGTCTGCGTTTGGACTTATGTCCAGTTGAAGTGGCCGGCGACGGACCACACTTTGGTTGTGTTGAATTTGACCGTGACACAGACAGACAGACAGACAGACAGGCAGGCAGGCAGGCAGTCAGACGGACAAAGTCTGACAGACAGAGACAGACATACGGACATAGACAGTAGACAGACAGATAGACAGACCAACACACAGACAGACAGACAGACAGAGACCGACAGAGATAGACAGACAGACAGACAGACACATAGCGGGATGGGTGTGATGCAGAGGAATGGGAACAGATGGTGACAGAGAGAGGGTTTACCCGACTGCACGATGTAGTAGCCGCCGTTGTCACAGCGGTACTTGATGCAGTGCGAGTAGCCAGGGTAGCTGAACACCTCCCCATGACGGTAGATACGGCCAGCCACGTCGCAGTAATGTCCTGCGCGTGCAGAAATGGACATGGATTAAACATAGAAGCGAGCGCGAGCACGTGCGCGCATACGTGCGCGCGCGCGCACGCACGCACACCACACACACACACACACACACACACACACACACACACACACACACACACACGCACGCACGCACGCACACACCACCACTCACTCACTCACACACACACACACACACACACACACACACACACACACACACACACACACACACACACACACACACGGCACAGAGAAGAAAGAAGAAAAAAAAGTACAGTTGATAACAGGCAGCCAGTATGCATTTCACTAATCATAGAGGCCTACCAAGTTTACAGAATGACTCTCTGGAGCTCTCTCTCTCTCTCTCTCTCTCTCTCTCTCTCTCTCTCCTCTCTCTCTCTCTCTCTCTTGATAAAGGCCATAGCACTGAACTGATGGAGTTCTTTCTCTACATCTTGGACGATGGTGGTATGACACTTCTTTCGGTGTGTCCATCTTCTGTGACCAGGAGACTATTGACCAGCGTGCTGTCCCCTTCTAACTGCTAGAGGTGATTTCGTTTAAATCTCTTTTCGCCGATTCTCATGAAATTTGACACTTGGGTGCGAAACTAACAGCCTTTCAAAACCGACGACTTCCAAGTGAAGTTGCATAAGGCTCCAGATCTTCTGCAAGTGTAGTATGTTGCTCTTACAACTTTTTTGACCAGTTTCTGTACCATTCAATTAATGATGCGTTAGGATTGTCTGTCTTGGTGGCTCCTTTCAATTACAAGCGTGATAATTAATTCATGATGATGGTTATGATTATGTAGTTCTTCCGTTTTATCATTGCTAAGGTCAGACATATGATACAATCACTCAGAAACTACCGCAGATCGTACTAAAGAGAAATTATGTAATTTCAAGATTCATGTCTCTATGAATTAAGCAAAAACAAAATATGTGTCTGTTTTGTGTTGTTCCAGTACGCAGACAGTATGCATATGCAGAGAGAGGAGAATCAACTCAACATCCATACATGTCATGGCGATGAAAACGAGAGCACAAAAAAGTGAGGGGAAAAAAAAAAAAAAAAAAATAAATAAATAAAAATATATATATATATATATATATAATATATATATATATATATATATATATATATATATATATATAAAGACTTCTTGAACCTTTTCCCATTGACCTACATACCGTTGCGTTTTTCATTCCTCTTTTCAACGGTAGCTCCCTCTCCAGCTGGCACCTCCACCTCAGAGAATGCAGCCTCTCCAGTTATTCCTGCGGGACTTTCCTCGGCGGGCGCTTCTACGTCTGAGGATGCTTCCAGCATCAGAACGCAGACAGCCAGCAACGCAACGTATTTCAGGCACGTAGACACCATCTTGACGGTTTCCTTTGTCAGGGAAAGAGTCAAGTGTATCAATTTGTATCATCCAACGGTATGGTGTTCGTTGCTAATGTTTCGCTACATTTTAGAGTCAGCCTCAACATTACTGGCTGCCGCACCCCTGTCCTTAGCCGATAAACTAGCTTCGAAATAAGATAGGGAATAGCTTACCTGTCTTTCCATTGCAAATAGAGTTACTTTTTCTCAGATAAGGATCAAGCAAATAGAAAGTCAAGTATTTTATTTGAGGACCACACCAAGATATATTGATCGGGATATCGACTATCTGCATCACAGGCGCACGTTTCAAACCCATATTTTAGCATGTTCCCTTTCTGATTGAACTGTTGAGCTGACTGGTCAGGCAGAATGGCTTCGGGTGTGTCTACCAACAGCATCTGTGGCATGAAAAAGTCGAGTTACTCTCGCTGAATACAAGTTCTTACACAGATTACCTCCCTCGCTGTTCGAACATCGTCTAGAGTTGAATAAGTTCCTTTATTTCTATAAACGAAGTTTTCATGGAAAAAGCGAAGGATGAACACAGAATGGTGGGGGAGTTGGAGTAGGTTCCCATTGGCCGCATCCCTAATCGCCCTTTCCCAAGCCGTTACCTGTTGTATCGTATGTGTTAGAACACCGATCACCCCATGCCTTACCGTTGAAAATTACCACTGGTTCATGCATTTTCAGAAACCAAAGAACATACAGATTACTTTGTTTAAAAGTATGGTCTAAATATGAAATAATTGGCAAAAGACGGGATTTTTAACAGTAATTTCCTTCATTAAAACATCAACAAGATGCAAAGCATATACGTACACCCAGTTTATCTTGAATACGCGTGTTTAAAAAAAAAATCACAATCACACATGCGTCATATCATAATGTATTTCGTCACTGAGATCAGAAATCGGCCAAGTACTTTCAGAGATATTCCATAAAGAAGAAAAACCGTTTTGGGCCGTTATTGCCGTTAGTAATGGCTTTTCTGGTAAAATAAAACATCGGGCATCATTCGTGACTCATAATGAACATACCTACAAATTTTCAGAAAGATCGGCCCAGACGTTTTGTCTGGAGTGAGTGGAACACATTTTGACCACGAACAGAGAGACAGACAGCATTTCTTCGTTCCCATTGTAAAGTACTTCCTGTTCTATCAGAACTGAGAGTACAAAAAACGACGTTGTACTCTCACTCTCAACCAGACCCGTTCTTAATGCAGCTCTTTCCGTTGCTGAGCTGAAATGTGAAATGTAATAGAAATAAAACTGTTTGACACGTGTTTGCAACCAGTTTTGAAGTAGTTACAGCCTGCATGGCGACTTGCCACCTTTATGGAGATTTGAGATTCGGCAAAAAAGCCTACATACCAAACCGGGTCAGAATTGTTGGACTACTTTTATCCATATGATTTATATATTCCAAAGACGGCAAAACACAAACAGATAACAAGCCCACTGAGTTTTGGTTTATGTTCAATAGCGGACAAAAAATGTCAGTGTTCTATGTAAACATCCATAATTAGTTCATACCCCTGTCCTATTACCACGTGTACGCTTAAGTCTTTTGTGGGTGTTCAAACAGGAATTCAACCACCTGTACTTGAAGGTTAGGCCGCATAAGAGAAAGAAATGGGAAACTGCGCATACGAAGCAAATTTCAGGGACAGAAACTATGATAAGAAAATTTCATATGACAGTCCAGAGAGAGAGAAAGATGCCAGGACATTCTGTAATATTACATTGTTTTAGATCGACAAAGTGCACCGTTAACTGTGAATATCATTTTTTTAATTGCTTGAGAGAGAGGAGAGAGAGAGAGAGAGAGGAGAGAGAGAGAGAGAGAGAGAGAGAGAGAGAGAGAGAGAGAGGAGAGATTTTAATGATGGAAAATTGTAATCACAATTAAGATTCTTTCTGTCTTGACTTTGGGGAAAAGCAATAAAGAAGTTGTTTACAAAATATGAATGAAGATTTTTTTTTTCCAATTCAGTTGTTGAAAGCGCAAATTACAATCCAATAGGTAAGCAAAGTCATTCGCGAAAATCAACACACACACACAGAGATAGAGAGAGACAGACAGAGAGAGAGAGAGAGAGAGAGAGAGAGAGAGAGAGAGAGAGAGAGAGAGAGAAACATTCTGGTCTGCAACCTATGCATGCGTAAATGACAAAAGTCCAAACCACACTTACAAAGCTCTGGCCAAAAGAGAAAGAGAGACCGTCCACAATCTGCGCCAGGAGCGAATCAAACGTAGACATGTCCGCTTTCCATCCCACCTTTTATATAGCCTTCCGGCGCAACTAATCATCCGCTTCCCGTTGCAATTCTACCCTTGATTAATAATAATCGTCACTTTCCTGTCGCAGTCCAACGAGGGTATAGCGTATGTGATTGTCGCCGAAACTCCGGGCCAATTTCTACACCATGACCGTGTGACATTTGATTCTGTTAGTCAGCAAAGAACGTAAACTCAGGGAGGCGCATTTTAAAAGGATTCATTACGATCATCATCCACTTACTGCTGTCGGTGGTACAGTTTCTCTTGTATAAAGAGAGGCAAGGTTCATTTGAGAGGAAAGGCAAAGGTAATCAAAGCAGCTGCATTACTTAATTACATTCCCCGAGGCAATGTTGAACTTATGAAACGGGTGTGGGATCGTTGTTTATTGCGGAAGGAAAACAATTATGGTCATAATTTGCGATAATTGAGCATACTCGCCCAAAAGATCAACCGATTAGCACAATTTTGTCAAAGGAGGTGCGATAACGATCTGTCAACTTGTGACACGTACTCGCGTGCATGTGTGCTCATTCAGCGAGAAAATGACGCTTGTTAGCATAATGTGATATATCCTAAGTGTACCTCTGTGCGTAAAGAGAATGTATCTGAAATGAAACATCTTCAATGAATCTTTTAGACTTCTGTAGTCTGTATATTGCGGAGTTGCGGTAAAGATGAAACGTGTCTTTTTCTTTTCTTTATAGAAAATGTATGTTAGCTGTTGATCTGATCGCTGTTCCATAATAGTCGCATGAAAAAGTGTTATTTTGTATTGTAGCTTGACAAATTGGAACAACTGGTCATCTTTTCAAGAATAAAAAAGGTTAAAATTCTCATTTCCTATGAACCAGAGGGGCAGCGAACATCCAGAGGTTCAGAGTGTCCAGGACACGGCTTAATGGAAGGTAGAGACCGTCCCTCTCCTTCCGCCGTCTTAAGCCTTCCCTGAACCGAATCAGGTACCTATTTACTGCTGGATGGACACAGAGGTTTTTCCAACTGAAAAAAAAATCCGACTACACACGAGAGGTTTGAACTCAGGACCGTGCGCGCGCACGCGCGTGCACACACACACACACACACACACACACACACACACACACACACACACACACACACACATACACACACACACACACACACACACACACACACACACACACACACACACACACACACACCCACTCTCACTCACGTGCTGCACGTGGTAATTCATCTTCTTCGTAGTAATCAGCAGAGAAATGGAAGTCAAAGAAAACTAATGGAGAGCATTCCTGCAGTCAAAACGATGCTAATGAGCTGAATCATGCCATACATAATCCTTATCCGTGGTGCCAGCGGAAGACGAAAGCCACTGCCATTTGCCTCATGCTGTGGCGCAACAGCCTCATCAGCCTCATCGGCCTCATCAGCCTCATCAACAGTCACTTGATCTGTTGACGACCTTTCTGTGTCGGCAGTGCCTCTTGTTAACAGTGTGAAGACGACGTATCATTAGTGTCGCTTATGTAGCATTAAATGGTGTGGCGGGAGACTTGCATCATGTGTTACAGCGCTTTACTCTGATGACGGTGGGGTTTTTCTCCTTAATTGTTCTTGTTCGATGTGAGCGCCCGCACGTGCAGTGTGTGTGTGTGTGTGTGTGTGTGTGTGTGTGTGTGTGTGTGTGTGTGTGTGTGTGTGTAGTATCAAATTTAACGTCTATTCACTCTATGTGACAGACGAAAAAAAAAAAAACCACAACCAAAAAACACTTCATCAACAACAAAAACAAACAAACAAAACAAACCCTCGTCATAAAGCTAGAAAACTACAAATGGTTTTGATATGAGAGAGAGCAATGAGACGTAGGGGACGGATGAAGATGGTCCTTTCGAATATTTTATGTAGATTTAGTAGTATATTTTATGTAGAATTAGTAGTAGGTAAATGATTGACTCACTTAAAAGTAACCTCATAAGTGTGAGATAATAAATGTAAGAAACTGTAAGTACTTACTTAATAGACTCTTTGATAAAAAAAAAAGAAGAAAGATTTCATAGGTTAATACTGGTGATTCAAAAATATTTCTAATAGTATATGCAGAAAGCTTTGGTATAAATTGTTTGATAGCGGCACATGAGATAATATGATAAACTGTGATGCTCTGTCCACAAACACATGAGGTGTGTGTGTGTGTGTGTGTGTGGTGTGTGTGGTGGTGTGTGTGTGTGTGTGTGTGTGTGTGTGTGTGTTTTTGCCGTTAACTGTTTATGCATTACCTGTTTCAATGTTGTGTATTTTACCGTATCAACCGACATAAAGTGCTGGAGGCTCGTTCCTTTCTGGGCCAGTTTTCTATAAATTGTTGACGTAAAGAAGAACACGACTTGTCTTAAATTCCCTTTTTTTCTCTCTTCCTGACGACATAGATGTATTGTTCTTATTTTCTTTAAACAACATCCCCTGCGCCGGTTCATTGAAATGACAATGGCACTGAGGTTTTTTTGTAGAATTACGGATGTTTGCACCCAACGAGTTAAAGCTCTATTAAGACAAGAGTACTAAGTGGACAGTCTGATTTCTACCAGACCCAAATCGGTACATGTCTTCAGAAATATCGGTGGCTGGAAGTGTTCACCTGGCGGGGTTGCCTTTTGCCGCTACACAGTACTTGCCTTGCCTCCCAAAAGCCACTTCTTCTTCTTCTTCTTCTTCTTCTTGTTAAACAACAGGAAACAGCTATTGAACGATAAAAAAGGGCATCTTTATTAAAGTGATTTTAATTCGTAAAGATCATTCTGCAAAACCTTTGAAAAGGTTCTCTCTCTCTCTCTCTCTCTCTCTCTCTCTCTCTCTCCCCTCTCTCTCTCTCTCCTCTCTCTCTCTCTCTCTCTCTCTCGTAGTTCCAGCGAACATTGTGTCCCAGTTAAAAAATAATGAACTGTTGTTTATAACCTATACAATAATGACTGCTTTTGATAGCCCTTTCCCCTCTCTTTTTCGTTTTGTTTCCTATCTCGGGCCGTTTTGAAAGAAACAGACGATTACTTCATTTAAAATCTTAGAGAACTTGATCAAGAAAAGCTCAAAAGCTCATTACTTTCCTCCTCCTCCTACTCCTCCTTCTCCTTGTCATTGTCATTATCGCCATTATCATCACCGTCTTGTACCTTCAACACTTGATCGTGCGGGTTACGAGGATAAGCGCTGCTGACAGTCATATTAAGAACTGATGCGGTCTGAAGGTCTGTCACAGATATGAAAGAACATCTTAACATGAGACAGGGAACAGTAGACGATGAAGAACGATCAAGGAGGGTAACTCTCGCTCCCGTGATGTTCATTTCTCCCGTTGTTGCTGCTGTGTAGATGCATCAGGTACAGAGTACATGGGCAAGCTTGGAGCATCCTTTTGGAGGGAGGGGATGTCTCCTTGTTTGTTCTGTGCACTCTGTGTTATCATTTCTGCTAGGCGATTCGGTGTCGTAAACAGCATTCGTTTGGAGTTGCGGATGTGTGTTTTTGTCGTCATGGGAGCAAGGGTCACCCCCTACTTGTTCGTTCTTTATCACAGCAATTCCCAGGACATTGGAGAAGGCGAGGGGGACCCTACATCCTCTCAACATACCCAGGTACTTGCAGGTTATATTTGTGATTCCATGATCCACCGAACGTTGCCACAGGTTACTGACTGTTTCACGTGCCGATTGGATCTTCTGAGAGCGTGTGTGTGCACGACGTTCTTCTTCTTCCAGATGGGATGTTTAACCTGCCCCGTGCCCACAGTCTTCACGTAGACTATTCTGGCACACAGGTTGCATGCATTGTGTATTTTCGTGTAGCCGGTACTCACCCGTCTTAGGACATGAGCATCGGATCTTTAGAGTCCGTGTATGATCTTAGTGCATGTGACACAGACTAGACCTCGGTTTATAGTCCCATCCGAACGACTATACGACGTTTGACTCGGGTACTGGTAGGTCTGTATCTGCGCTGACGTGAGAGATTTATCGCACCATTATTCACTCAGCAGGTCCTGTGTGTGTGTGTGTGTGTGTGTGTGTGTGTGTGTGTGTGTGTGTGTGTGTGGAGAGAGAGAGAGAATGTGTGTGTGTGTGCGCGGCGCGCGTGTGTGTGTGTGTGTGTGTGTGTGTGTGTGTGTGTGTGTGTGTGTGTGCGCGCGCGTGTGAGAGAGAGAGAGAAAGAGAGAGTGCGTGTGTATGAGTGCGCGTGGTCGTGTGTGTGTGTGTGTGTGTGTGTGTGTGTGTTGTGTGTGTGTGTGCGCGCGCGCGCGGCGACAGACAGACAGAGACAGATAGAAAGACAGACAGACAGAAACGGAAACAGAGAGACGGAAACATAAAGAGAAGAGAGAGAGAGAGAGACCAGCATAGGAAAAAATCAAAATGGTGAGAGAGACAGACCGACAGAGAGAGACAGATAGACAGACAGAGACAGGACAATCAATCCATCCACAAACACAGTTTACGCAACAGAACAAAGACTGATAGAACACACACACACACACACAACACACACAAAACACACACACACACACACACACACACAGCACGCGGCTGGTCACTGTTTTATTGAAGTGGGCATGGAAGACGCCGCCGGACTAGCACAGAGACCACAGGTGAAAGGCAGCTGGCTTTACTCCAAGCGAGAGAATCCATTATACAAGACACTAGGAGCAGTTAGAGCCACTGAGTGTACAGCTTGTCCTTAGCTAAGCTGAAAGAAGAGATCTAACCTGAGCTGGAGAGGGTGAAAGGGGGGGGGGGGCGAGGGGGGGGGGGGGGAGATATAACATGGAACAGAAGAATATAACCAGGACTCCGATGTGAGGCTAGGATAGACAGGAGGATCACGCCAACACACACACACACACGCACACAGTATAGTCAAAATGGCTGTCTCCATCTGCACCATGCTACAATGGTGTTTGTGTTTTTATCAGCAACAAAAACAAAAACAAAAAAAAATCAACTGAAAATAATCCAGATACTTCTTTCAATATTCGAAACAACAACAAAAACAAACAAACATTCCATGTTTTGAAATTAATTACCCCTCCTGTGTCGGCAAATCTTTTCGTTATGTATACTAAAGAAACAAAGGAGTCAGGATAGTATTTCAACCTGTGCCACGGTAGTGTTTGTCAATCATCACCGTTGCCTCAAAGGGGGAGCAACAATGACAGCAAAATGGATTGCATCAATGATTCCCAGTGTCTAAAGCAACAGATGAAACTAGGGGGCAAATTAGTCTCGCATGATTTGTCATTTTCTGATAGCTATGAGTCACATCTTTCATCCGCATGATTTGTCATTTTCTGATAGCTGAGTTACATCTTTCATCCGCATGATTTGTCATTTTCTGATAGCTATGAGTTACATCTTTCATCCGCATGATTATACACAAAATCTGGATGATCTTGGCACTTTGTTTATTTGTGTCGGCAACTGGAATTCGCTCATTCTACAGCATTCTTAAAACATGCGTATCAAAACAATCCAGATCGATGAACACATTACGGACATATGGATTATGTTTGTAAGAAATGCTTGTACTGGATCAGCACTGAAGTCAAATTTGGAAACGAATGAAAGAGAAGGCACATTATTCAATTGAATCACTTTGTGTTGACGTAGCAGATTCACTCGTTACGGTACACATTTGTGACAAAAATGATCGCCAAGCAATCTTATATGTTGTTTTTTGTTTATTAATGGGCAGGAAGGGAAGCTACGCGACTATCAGTTCCACTCGCCTTCATTTAATCAAATGCTCAATGACCATCACTTCAAGTCTCTACTCCTCTACACTCATGACGGGCCGTTGCATCAACACACAAAGTCATCGAAACATCACACTGATTTGTCTCAGGTGTGATCAACACGTTGACAAACGTTGAAGGACACAAAGCGCTTGGAAGGCAAATAACAAAACAAATCTCAAACCCACATACATACAAAAGGTTAGTGTTCGCTACTTGCCGTATAAATAACATAAATATACTTTGATACACGTCATATGTATATATTACAACTTATTGCACTTGATTCCGGCCATTTGCATAAATAGAACAAATCATACACAAAACAGGATTGAATACAGTCAGCAAATTATATACAAACCCAAAAAAAAAAATGAAAGAAAAGAAACCAGTGAGCGTGGTAGTTCTAGATGCGTCTCCGGTGTATCGTTTTGTATCTAGAAAACACAAACAAAAGAATCATGAAATGTTACATCGAAATACAGCTGTCATCGCCACTGTACGAAAGTTTGGAGGAACATGCTTTTGGCGAAAACAAACTTTCCTCGGTGGTACAACAAATGCATACAACCTGACAG
>CM031595.1:60526916-60554416 GCA_018398815.1 Conus ventricosus | reverse complement strand
AGTAAGCGAAAAAAATAATTAATAGCAAAACAAAAAGAGGTATCCTTAATTCAATTCGAAATCACACATAATCGGAGAACTTTGATCGCTGCAGGGAGAACGCTGTTTAGTTATCAAGAAAAAGGAAATTACTATCTTTATGCCAGCCCTGAGCGACAACAAAACTCTGGGGAAAGTGCGAAGCAGTTTGTGCTTGCGGTGGTGGATGCTGTTGCTAAGCAATCAAACTGTGAAATCACCCATCAGAATCACTACGTGCACACTTCGCTTTTCAGAAACTAGGGGTCTGGTAACTACTGCTTATATAACAGACCTTGTCAGTCTTCCTTATTTCTTATAACACACACGAAAAAAGAAATCAGATGCAACCACGATGCGACATACTCATGCGGCGTAAAAAATATTCAAATACTAACGTCATATCTCTTGCATTTACATCTGTCCAAAATCATCCAAGGTTACCGGAATATTCTTCTACAGTTTTATGTATTGGCAAAAGGATATCCTTCTATTTTGGTTCTGTCGTAGTTCCCCAGCATCACTAAAATGATGTATGAAGGAAATCGTCATTTTCAGTATTTTATTTCAAAACAAAGTGAAACCGCCAAAACTACAAAGAATTTAGGATCAGGAACTGGTCCCGTCTGCAAGGCATTTCTCCACCTTACCTTTTATCCTTTTGTGTATCCACGTGATGACTGAAATCAGAGGCGTCATTTTTCCTTCAGCTTATATCATAAACATTGCAGACACAAGTGAAGCAAACATTTTCTTTTGTTTTCCCTTACAGTGATATAGACTGTATTCCTTTGTCTATGAGACTTTGTCACATCTAAAAGGGGTGAGTCAGAGAACATCTAATACTCTCATGAAATTAACTTCATTTCATTGTTAACTGAACGGAAGCATTAGCTATACATTTTTTTAACTTAGCAAAGACGTAGAACACTTGTACATAAATCTCTAAAACTACAAATCAAGCAATGACCTTCATTGAAAACAAATAAAAGATGAAAAAAAAAAACGAAAAAAAAACTTCGTCACCATTCTACAATTAGAAGCGTACACAGGCGAGATATTCAGAAACATAATAATTACAAGATAGCGAACATTTACTTTTTATATATCCAGATGTATTAGAGACGGCCTTTCATGCGTTGCTTTGTACAGTCCCAAAGACTCACTGCAGCACATTATGAACTCGGAAACAAAGAGCCAGTCTCTGAAAACAGACGAGCGTCCTACCAGCATTCTATATATGCCCGTGTCAGTTTTACGAGACTCGTGATCGCCCTAGCAGCACCTTCAGGATGCGCAAGACAATCCCTTTATACCTGCAAAAGGCCCTCTAACACCTAGCAGCTATCCCTGCTTTTCCTTAAAGACTGACCAGTGCCATAACAGCACTTCAGTGCCAACCTCCAATACTGTTAATCACCCTGCAATCGCTTTACAGCTGCCCATGACTAGCTCATGAGACTGACGGGATGTCTGGCCAGCGTCTCACAGAGGTCCGAGACAGTCTCACGAGACTAATTCGTTCCCTACTAGCACCTAAACGCTGCCTGTGACTAGCTGACGAATATTCTAGTACGATCTCACGGATACCGGAGATAGTTTCACAAGACTCTGTCAGTTCCATACTAGCATCCTACAGCTGCAATAACTAGCTCACGAGTCAACTCAACAGTATCCTAGTAGCCCCTCGGGGATGCCCATGCCTTACAGTAACTACAAATGCGCTTCTAGCACTTTGCGGGTGCCCATGACTAACTCACAATAACTACAAATGCCCTTCTTGTACCTCAGTGGTACCCATGACTAACTCACAATCACTACATGTGCCCCAGTAGAACCTAACGGATGCCCATATACTCTACTAGCACATCGGTGATGCCCATGACTAACCCACAATCACTGCAAATACCTAACTAGCACCTCAGTGGTGCCCGTAACTAACTCACAACCACTACAAATGCCCTACTACCGCCTCAGTGGTACAAATGCCTAGCTCAGATACGTATGCCCTACAAAGCACTTTACAGTTACCCATGGCTGACACACAATGACTACGAATGCCCTTCTAGCACCTCACGGGTGCCCATATCTAATTCACAACCACTACATAATGACTAATTCACAATCACAATACATATGCTCTAACAGCACCTTACCGGTGCACATGCTCAACTAGCACCCCGAAGGTTCCCATGACTAATTCACAATCACTACAAACGCCTTACTAGCACCTCAATGATGCCCATGACTAACTCACAATCACTACAAACGCCTTACTAGCACCCCAATGGTGCCCATGACTAACTCACAATCACTGCAAACGCCTTACTAGCACCTCAATGATGCCCATGACTAACCCATACTCACGACATATATGCCGCACTGGCACCTCGATGACCATGTCCATGACTAACTCATAGTCCATGACTAACTCATAGTCACGACATGTGCTCTACTAGTCCCTCGATGATGCCCATGAGCAACTCACAATCTCTACGTATGCCCTACTAGCACCTGACCGGTGCCCGTTAGTAACTCATAATCACCATATCTGCTTTACCAGCACTTTGCACGCGCCAGTAACTAACTCAGAAACACTATAGATGCCCTACCAGCACCTCAATGGTGCCAGTGCCCAGCTCACAATCACTGAATATGCCTTACTATCACCTCGATGCTGTCAGTGCTCAGCTCATAATCACTATATATGCCCTACCAGAATCTCAATGGTGCCCATGACTAGCTCACAGTCACTACATATGTCCTACCAGTACCTCATGGGTGCCTGTGACTAAACCACAATTAATACATATGCCCCACCAGCATCCGACGGGTACCCATCACCAACTCACAATCATACAAAAGCTCACGATCACTACAAGATTCTCAATGGTGCCCATGACTCACCCTCAATCCCTACATGTGCCTAAGACTACTTAACAACAACAACAACAACAAAACTTGATCAGTGTCCTACAGGCACCTCACGGATGCCCACGGCTATCTCCCAATCACTACAGAACGCCGTACCGGCCACCTCACAGATACCCGGGACTAGCTCCCAAGACCGACTAATGTTACCTAAGTAGTGTAGTACCTGCCGGACGACTAGTGTTAAAAGAACGTGCGGGACTACTAGCAAGGCAGGCCTCAGGCAGGCACGGGACCCGTGGGCAAAAGCCCTTGGGTGACTTACGACGGAATGGCTCCGGCGGCAGCCATCGCTTTGGTCTGCCCGGTAAAAGTATCCTGGATATTTTCCCTGGAGTACATGCTCATAGGGGAGTTGTACTGCAGGTGTACCACCTGGGGCCCCTCCTGACCGCCCGGCTGGGGCCAGGCAGGGGCAGGGGCAGGGGCGGTGGGGAGGTGCGTGGGCCCGGGAGGGGCCCGAGGCGCTTGGTGGTAGCCCACCGACCTTGCGGCTTCCTGCTGGCCAGCCGTGTACTCCAGGTCCCTGTCCCAGGGCTTGACTCCCGTGGACTTGAGGGTGTGTCTCCAGGCTGGGGGCACGTGCGGCTCGTCGGTCTCGTCCTGGTAGCTCCTAGGGGCGGGCGCTTGCTGCTGCAACGGGCATTGCCGAGGGGCATGGTTATAGTGCGTCTCTCTGCATTTTTTTTGTTGTTTTGTAATCGTGTGTAGTAGTAGTAGTAGTAGTAGTAGTAGTAGTAGTTAGTAGTTAGTATAAACGGCAGCAGCAGCAGTAGCACTACAACAACAACAACAACAACTACTACTACTACTACTACTACTACTACTACTACTACTACTACTACTACTACTACTATAGATATGATGAGAAGAAGAACAACAACAACAATGATAATGATGATAATAATAATAAATAATAATAATAATAATAATATAATAATAACAATAATAATAACAATAATAATGACAACAAAGATAATAATAATGATGATGATGATGATGATGATGATGATGACGATGATGATGATGATGATGATGATGATGATGATGATGATGATGATGATGATAACAACAATAACAACTCGTTCATCGTCACCCCTCACTTCGAATCTCATCATTTTCGAACAAGAAAGACTCATCATGCCGGGACAGAAAAGAGGAAAACGATGACTGTGGCACGTTAGGATTAGATTTTAACGCTGACGTGAAAGTTTCCACAGAAATAAATTTCTTACAAACTTGAAAAGTTATTGTTAAAGCACCGCCAAAGAACAAGCAAATCACAAGACAAAAAGGACGCGTTTCGACCTCTTCTTAATTCAACGCCTATCTTGCGCCGAATTGATGAAGGTAAGTGATCGCTCGTTCATTTTCGTTGTCCTGAGTGTTGTGTATCTTGCCTGAAAAAGACCTAAGAGGTCAAAACGCGTCGTGTTTTGCCTTGTGATTCGTTTGTCTACGTTCTTTGGGGTGCTTTCTCAATAACTTTTCAAATTGTTTAGATTTCCGCCTGCAGTCGCCTCACTTTGCGATTAAATTTTCTGACGTTCGAGGAAGACTATTCCAGATAGCAGGAACCTGAAAAGCACGACACCTTTCACATGGATCTTACAGCTGGGATACAGACTATGCGATTGTCAGCAGAGGAATGAAGGTGCAAGCAAGATGCCTTGGGGCTGAATACAACAGAGAAATATTCAGGACCTGTTCCAGCTGAAGACGAGAAACACGAGTACAGATCAAGGATGTCCTGCAATGAAGAGGCAACTAGCATACAGAAGGGGAGTGCCATAGCCACGTCTAGAAGACGTCTGGCATCATGGTTCGAGCCTTCTGCATTTCTCTTTTCTGTAAGATGCTTGGGCGCGAGCTTGGAGACTGGTCAGATGGTGCAGGCTAGAAAGAACGAGAGGGCAGTCTAGGGTTGCATCTACCTACACAGATAGACAGACAGTCTAGTTGCATCTACAGACAAATAATGACGAATGAGTCTGATGTTGCGGAATACAAGATAAGACACTTTGCCCACAGTGGAAACTTAGAATTTGAAAAGCAGCACCGACTGGAACATCACCCAAACATTGCGAACACTTGATGAAAAGGGATGGCAGTGCCAGTCGCGTATGTTATGCATGTGTGTGTTGTGTGTGTACGTATTCACATGCTCTACCTACTCTGTGTGTGTTGTGTGTGTGTGTGTGTGTTGTGTGTGTGTGTGTGTGTGTGGTGTGTGTGTGTGCGTGTTTTCTGTCACAGTGTCTAGATCATATTTCCATCTTAAGAAAGGGTCAAGGTTAATGGAAGTCTCCTTTGAGAACACAAGAAGGGAGTGAAAGAGAGAAGTGAGACAGACAGACAGACAGACAGAGACAGATACAAAGAGAACACAGAGCAGACAGACAAAGACAGACAAACAGAGAGAAAGACAGTGAGAGACAGACAGACAGAACACTGAGAAAGACAAAGACAGAGACAGAGAGAGCAAAACAAAACAACAAAAACAAAAAAGAAAAGCCCATTCACTATGCTCACTGACCTCATGTTGAGGAGGGGGAACGTTGACAGGTCTCTGCGCGGACTAAGACAGAGACAGAGAGAGCAAAACAAAAACAACAAAAACTAAAAAGATGCGAAGCATATAAACGTACTCCCAGTTTTCCAAACCGCTTATGAATCGGCCAAGTGCTTTGTGAGATAAGAAATAAAGGCAAAATAACGGTTTAACGGTTATTTAACCGATGTACACTTTTGAAACTGGTATTTTTGTCCTCACTGGGCTAAAGTCTGTGTACATACCAAATTTCATCCAAATCGGACAATATGTCAAGAATAGCGGTTTTTAACAGTCAGATTTTGAAACACTACATGGAAGTGCCATTTGTGTGTGATAACCTTTCTCTATACAGAATCAATATATAAAAAATAACGATAAAATAACGGTTTAATGGTTATATAACCGATATACACTTTTGAAACCGGTATTTCAGTCCTCACTGGGCTAAAGCCTGTGTACATATCAAATTTCATCCAAATCGGACAATATGTCAAGAATAACGGTTTTTAACGGTCAAACTTTGAAACACTATATAGAAGTGCCATTTGTGTGTGATAACCTTTCTATATACCAAATTTCATTACAATCCACCTATATATAAGAAATAACGGCAGAATAACGGGTTTTAAAGGTTGTTTAATCCAATTTCAGCATTACATCACTTACATATGGACAGAGGCTCCGATTTGTCACAAGATCATCCAAACCGCTTATAAACTGGCCAAGTACTGAGATATTCCATAAAGAAGAAAAACCGTTACAGGCTGTTACAGCCGTTAGTAACGGCTATAACGGTAAAACAAAACATCGGGCATCATCCGTGGCCCATAATGAACATACCTACAAATTTTCAGAAAGATCGGCCCAGTAGTTTTGTCTGGAGCGAGTGGAACACATTTTGACCACGGACACACAGACACACAGCAGACAGACAGACAGACACACAGACAGCATTTCTTCGTTCCCATTCTAAAGTACTCCCTGTTCTATAAGAACTGGGAGTACAAAAAGAAAAGCCCATTCACTATGCTCACTGACCTCATGTTGAGGAGGGGGAACGTTGACAGGTCTCTGCGCGGACTGGGGTCTCCAGGTGACGGTGGAGGTCTTGGGCGCCTGCTTGGTGTAGTCCACGCCGAAGGTGTAGCCGGTGGACCCTGGCTTTGGCCGAAGCACTTTGGGGGCTGAGCTTTTCCCCGTGGGGGCTGCTTACACAGAGCAAGGGGTGAGATGTGACGTAAATTGGTGATGACGTCAAGAGCACAATGACGCGGAGGGGAAGAGAGATGAGCGCAGGTGAAGGGAGACGGTGGGGGGGGGGGAGGGTTGCGGGGGAAGGGGGGGGGGGCGATGTGAAGTGAGATGTGTTTGAGGGAGGAGAGGAAATAGGGTTCGGAAGGGGGCTCGGGAGGGGGAGGGTGGGATGTTGGGAGGTGAAGTGAGAGAGGAGGTGAGTGTGGGGAAGTCACGTGAGAAAAGCGGGTGTGAGTGTGAGGAAGTAACTCGAGATGAGATGATGGGAGTGCGAGGAAGTAACTCGAGATGAGATGATGGGAGTGCGAGGTAGTGACGTGGCATGAGATGATGGGAGTGCGAGGTAGTGACGTGGCATGAGATGATGGGAGTGCGAGGTAGTGACGTGGCATGAGATGATGGGAGTGTGAGGAAGTAACTCGAGATGAGATGATGGGAGTGCGAGGTAGTGACGTGGCATGAGATGATGTGAGTGTGAGAAAGTAATGTTGGATGAGATGATGATGATGATGATGATGATGATGATGATATGATGATGATGATTGACGACGACGACGACGTGTGTGTGTGTGTGTGTGTGTGTGTGTGTGTGTGTGTGTGTGTGTGTGTGTGTGTTGTCTGTCTTCTGTCTGTCTGTCTGTCTGTCTGTGTCTGTGTCTCTGCCTGTGTCTGTGTGAGAAAGAAATGTGGATAGATTATGTGAATGTGAGGAAGAAACGCGGGATGAGTTATGTGAGTGTGACTAAGTAAGTAGTGTGGGACGAGATGATGTGAATGTAAGTGACGCGGGATGAGAATATGTGAGTGTGAGAAAGTGACGTGGGATGCCATTATGTGAGTGTGAGTAAGTAATGTGGGATGAGACTATGCGAGTGTGAACATGTGACGTGGAATGAAATTGTGTGAGTGTGAGTAAGTGACATAAGATGAGATGATATGAATGTGAGGATGTGACGTGGAATGAGATGAGTGTGAGTACGTAACTTGGGATGAGATTATGTGAATGTGGAAAGTGACGTGGAATGAAAATTGTGTGAGTGAGTGACGTGGATGAGATGATGTGAATGCGACAAGTATGTGGGAATGAGATGAGTTTTGAGTAAGTAACGTGGATGAGATTGGTGTTGGTGTGAGTAAGTGACGTGAAATGAGATTATGAGTGTGAGTGAGTGACGTGAATGAGATTTATGAGCGTGAGCAAGTGAAGTGGAATGAGATCATATGAGTAAGAGCAAGTAGGGTGGGATGTAAGATCATGTGAGTGTGAGGAACTAACGTGAGATGAGCGTGAGAATGAGTAGGAATGTAACATGAGAAAAACATGGTATGATCATGAATGTAGAACAACTGAGATGACATATAGTGTGCGGTAACATGAGAAAACATGGTATGATATGAAAAGTAACGCGACCTGAGGTCATATGAGTGTGCGATAGAAGGTGAGACAAGATTATGTGAACGTCAAAAAGTAAAGTGAGATGAGATCATGTGAGTATGAGGAACTGACGAAAATTGAGTGGACGTCAGTGTGACGAAATGACATGAGATGATACAATGTGAGTGTGAAGAAGTGATATTAGATGACTTTTAATATGTGAGTGTGAGGAAGTCACGTAAGATGAGATAATGTGAGTCTGGTTATATGATGTGAGACGAGATCATCTGAGTGTAAGGAAGTAAGGTGGTATGGAAAGACGGGAGCGTGGGAAAGTGACATGAAACGAGACGACGCGAGAGGGAGAAACGGGATAAAATTAAATGAATGGAAGAACTAACGTCAGATAGTATAAAGTGACATCGAGGAAGTAACGTGAAATGAGATTATGTGAATATGAGAAGGAAATGATATGTGAGAATGGACGATGTAAGTGTGAAAATGTGACGTGAGCTGAGAATAGATGATGTGAGTGCGAAGAAGTGACGTGAGATTATCTCAGATCCCTGACTTGTTGAACATATCTCCCTTTCATCTGAAGAAACTCTTCTCATTTGATGATGATGATGATGATGATGATGATGATGATGATGATGATGATGATGATGATGATGATGATGATTGCAGAGCAAAACAAAACATTTTCACGCTTTTTTTTTCTTAGCACGAATCCGGAAGCTCACAAATTGCAGTCTTCTATACTTATAGTTAAGCACATAGCACTCACACACAGACGCGCGCACGCCCGTGTGTGTGTGTGTGTGTGTGTGTGTGTGTGTGTTGTGTGTGTGTGTGTGTGTGTGTGTGTGTGTGTGTGTGTGTGTGTGTGTGTGTGCATGCGCGTGCGTACGTGCGTGCGTGTGTGTGCATGTATGTGCATGTTGTGTGTGTGTGTGTGTGTGTGTGTGTGTGTGTGTGTGTGTGTGTGTGTGTGTGTGTGTGTGTGTGATAGATAGGTACATGACAGAATGAAGACATAAATGGAGGTAACGAAAGTAACTGTTTGGCTGTACAAAAATCAGCCCCACCCCACCTCCAAATTACAGAAATAGGATAAATATAGAACATCAAGTAAGACACAAAGCTGGTGAATACAAAACTACCAATGCACCAGGATCCACCAACACAGACTATATGTATAAACAAAGCCATCATCATTAATTTCACAACATTTATACCACAAGGCAGCACCATATCATTCATTAAGTCCTTACTGTTATTGACATGTATCATATACCGTGGTATGACCACATCTGACGATATTCCATGAAACTAATCCTGCATTCAAATGAGTTTCCACTAAATTTCTGAACATTCTAAATTCCAAAAGGTATTGTTCAGCTAACCATATAGGGACAATAATGTGTATAATGCGTGTATTATATGCCTTACAATGTATTGAGTATGTACTGAAGGCGTTGAAATATATCACGCATGTATTGTATACGTTAGCATCTGTAATGAACGTACTGAAATCAGCTAAAATTATCTAATTATCAATATTTTATTGCGTAAATAAATTATCATGCTGTATTTCGACCACACTGTAGGCTATTTGCTGGCCAGAGAAAAATACGTTTAACATCTGTTAGGTGAATGAAAACTTGACTTTAAAATTAATATGTTGTCTGTATTCTTAACATTTACTTGATTGTCGATTGGAATCTCTTAGCAATCAGTCCAAGAAACTGACTCTAAACTTAGTATGTTGTCAGTATTCTCAACGTTTTCTAGATCCAGATGTTCTTTAGATTAAAAACAACGACAATAAAGGTAATAATTAACCAACAAAAATTCATTACTATGTGTTATTCGCATAACTTTATAGTTAAGAAAATCAAAGTTTGCAGTCGTGCATAGCCCTGTTGTAAACAAATGCCAAACAATAAAATTGATACTTGGATCATGCATGCCACAATGTTTGGTTAATATACGATACATGTATATAGGCCAGCAAAATTCAATAGAATGTTATTCTGTTAATAAACCACGAACATTTAAATCTATGTAGTGGTTATGCCCTCTGTAGTACCTGCAATAATGTTCAAATCGAAACAGAAATAAGATTTAAAAGAATTGTATATTACGAAATCCACAAATGCGTCGAAACGATCAGCCAGAATTCTGGGAATGATATATGACACGAAGCCATATTTGTGGACAATTATTTCGTCTCCTTCGCATTCTTTTTTTTTTTTTTTAAAGGGGGAGGGGGGTACTTTCTGTGTCTATTTGTATTCTAACTTCTAAATGATATATCTGAAAAACAAATAATCAGATGACTGTGTTTATTCATATCATAAATTCTATGCGCGGTGTGAATACTCCCTGCTTACGATGACAGTATATGGCCCTGAAACAAAATCTGGAACACAGACTACAGAACGTATGATCGTTGACAGGAGTTACATGGATATTAAAGCACAACACATAAATAAGGCCTGTCGCGAACGGAGTTTTCAAGGCGGTCTTTTTGTCTTTTTTAACGGAAGCATTGGCAGCGGGGTTTTTTTTCTCTCTCTCCTTGCCTTTGGGATATAGGACGCTTTGATACTTTGAGATCAAGGTCCATGCGAAAAGTGTTCGACGTCCGCCTGCGACAGGCCAAAGTACAAGTATGGTGGATCACTCGCGGCAAAAAAGGTTACTGCAATTTTCAATGAGGAAAGCTTAGAAATCACACACACAGACACACACACACGACACACACCACAACACACACACACACACACACACACACACCCACTCCCCCCACTCTCTCTCTCTCTCTCTCTCTCTCTCCTCTCTCTCTCTCTCTCTCTCACACACACACACACACACACACACACACACACACACACACACACACACACACACACACACACACAGTCACACGCACGCACGCACGCACGCGCGCGTGCGCGCGAACACACGCACACGTCACACACACATCCTCTCATCTCTCTCTCTCTCTCTCTCTCTCTCTCTCTCTCTCTCTCCACACACACACACACACACACACACACACACACACACACACAACCACACACACACACGCCCCACGCACGCACGCACGCACGCGTGCGCGCGCATACACACACACACACACACACACACACACACACACACACACACACACACACACACACACACACACAAACAAACAAACACACGCGCGCGCGCAACTTCACCCTCTCATTTACAGTTTCAGTTTTTATACAAAAGTGAAATGTACACCTCACAATCACATTCTACATAATATTATATTCTTTGTGTTACCACTCTGATTTTCTCCCAGCGAGTAATCCATCATACACGCGCGCGCGGGAAGCCCACAAAGATCGACAACTCTAGCTCACTGACCAGAAGCTTTCTCACTAGTCTAGAGAGAGGGGGCGACAGGAAGGAAGGGTGGAAGAGGCCGGGCCTGCGCATGCATACCTGGAGCAGGCCGAGCAGGTGCATTCATGAAGGCCCTCCTCCGCTCACTGACGGGAGGCAACTCGCCCTGTTCCTCCTCCTCACCCATTTGATGGTCCAGGCGGACTCCCGTGGGAACGTACGCCGGCTGCGGCTCGAAGTAGATCATCTGCTGAGGCTGTGACGACACTGGCTGGTACTGTTGTTGTTGTTGCTGATGCTGCTGATGTTGTTGCTGCTGCTGTTGTTGTTGTTGTTGTTGTTGTTGTTGACGGAGTTCTTGCTCGCGTTCCATGTCCAGGCGGACCCCGGTGGGGATGTAGTGTCCTCCTCCTCCTCCTCCACCGGGGGAGGAGGATGCGGCGAAGGGCTGAATCTGGTGGGAGGGGGAGAGTGTTGGTGGTGGTGGGGGTGGTTCAGAGTAGGAGGGGGTTGTTGGAGGAGTTAAAGGTTGGGAGAGAGTGTGGAGTAGGTGGTGGAGAGAAGGAATGGTGTGTGTGTGTGTGTGTGTGTGTGTGTGTGTGTGTGGTGTGTGTGTGTGTGTGTGTGTGTTGTGTGTGTGTGAATAAGACACGGACAGACAGACAGAGACAGAGATAGAGACAGGGACAGAGAGCGTCCTTATTATCAACATCCCCATACGAATTACCACTATTCTCTCAAAACACAAATACATAACATGAATGTGAGTTTGTAAACCCCACAGTTGATGAATGACATTAAAAAGACGAAGTTTGTAGCCCCACAGTTTTTAGAAATATGTCTGCAACAGTAAATCCCGCCCCAAAAGTATTCTGACATTTAAAAAAAAGAAAAAAAATGAAAATGAAGAGCTCTATTTGATCTCTGAGTATAATATAAAATTAAAAGTGTTTTGGAATAGCATAACATATCTATATATTCATTAGCATTAGACCTATGTACCCTGTTCTGTCCCAGCTCTCAGCAACTGAAGTACTGGAGAAGACACAAAGAAACTGGCAAAAATAGAAACATCCAAAAAAAAAAAAAAAAAAAAGAATGAAAGACAGAAGGAGAAGGGGTTAAACCACACACCACCAACCACACACACACACACACACACACACACACACCAACACGATGCACACGCACGCACCACAACATGGACCACACACACAAGCTCTCCTCACTCCACTCACCCCTCTACCCCTCTCAAACATCTCGATCTGCACTCTCTCTACTCTCTCACCCTCCCAGCCTCCTTCTCACCTGAAACCTTAAGCTGAAATTCTCGGACAGCTGAGGTGGCTATGTTCTCTCTCTCTCTCTCTCTCTCTCTCTCCTCTCTCTCTCTCTCTCTCTCTCTCTCTCTCTCTCTCTCTCTCCACTCCCCCCCACCCCCCCACCCCACCCCCAGCCTCACCTGATACCCATAGTCTGGAGTTCTCGGGGACAGGCTGAGGTTGTCCATGCTGTCTTGCATACGATTCATCATCATGTCCGAGGACCCGTACTGAGGTCCACCTCGCCCGCCGGTGTGCACGTGCACGGGCTGCATGAAGGAGGAGGAGGGCCGATAGCGGGTGAAGTCCGAGCCGAACTCGGGACCACCCCCGCCCAGTCTGGACAAGGTCACCTTCTTCGGCGAGAAGCCGGTACTGCCCCGGGACACCGGCATACTTCCAGGGTACCGAGAGACCGGAGGCTGCTGTTGGGGTGAGACACGAGAGAGAGAGAGAGAGAGAGAGAGAGAGAGAGAGAGAGAGAGAGAGAGAGAGAGAGAGAGAGGTTAGCTTTTGATATTTTTGCGGTTTTCTTTCTTTCTTTCTCTTTTCTTCTTTCTTTTTCTTCTTTGTTTTCCTTCTTATTTCTTCTTTTCTTTCTTTTCTTTTCTTTGCTTTCTTTTATTCTTTCTTTCTTTCCTTTTGTTTTCTTTCTTTCATTCTTTCTGTACTCTTTTCTCTCTCTCTTTTCTTTTTTTTTTTCGTTTATTTCTTTCCTTCTTTCTTTCTTTTCTTTGTTGGGGATGTAGTGGAAGGGGAAAAGGGAAGACAGGTAGGGGGCGAGGGAGGGGGGGGGGGGAGGAGTGTGCCGGTAATTAAAAGGCAGGTGGATGGGTAAAACAGCACTGTAAAGGCGAAAGGGGGTGGGGGTGGGAACGGGTTGAAGAGTATGGGGAATCTGGCGTCACGTTGTGTATCGTTCGATGTGATTTGTTAATTGCGTATTGTTCATTGTTTGTTTGTTCCCTTTGTGTGTTTCCCTTCTGATTTGCTTTTGCTGTCCGCGCCCTGCGCTCTCTCCTGTCTCTCTTCTTTCTCTGTCTCCTCTTCTCTTCTCTCTTCTCCTCTGTCTCTCCTCTCTCCTCTCTCGTCTCTGTCTCTCTCTCTCTCTCTCTCTCTCTTCTTTCTCTCTCTCTCTCTTCGTTCTCTGTCTGTTCTGTCTGTCTCTCTGTATCACTGTCTCTGCTCTGTCTCTGTCTCTCTCGTCTCTCTCTCTCTCTCTCCCTCTCTCTCTCTCTCTTCTCTCAGTTTCTGTTTGTGTCTGTCTGTCCTCTCTGTACACTGTCTCTGTGTGTCTCTGTCTCTCTGTGTCTCTGAGTCTCTGTCTCTCCCTCTCTCTCTCTTCTCTCTCTCTCTCTCTCTCTCTCTCTCTCTCCTCCTCCTGTTCCTATTATATTCTTCCTTTCACTTCTGATACACTCTTCTTTCTCTCTTTTTTTTTATCTAGCCTTGTTAATTTATTCCTGTTTCTTTCATTTCGTTTGTTTTCGTTGAGTTATTCTCGTTTTGTCCTTTCTCTGCCTTTTTCTATTCCCTTAACGCTTCCATGATTTTCTTTTGGGTATTTTTTTTCTTCATTTTTCTTTTTTTTCTTCTTCTTCTTCTTCTTTCTGAAATATGTGGAAGAAAATGGCAACAGACAAATAGTACTTCCCTCTCTCTCTCTCTCTGTCTGTCTGTCTGTTGTCTGTCTGTCT
This sequence comes from Conus ventricosus, assembly GCA_018398815.1. Classification (NCBI taxonomy): domain Eukaryota; kingdom Metazoa; phylum Mollusca; class Gastropoda; order Neogastropoda; family Conidae; genus Conus; species Conus ventricosus. The sequence continues at coordinate 60,539,884 of CM031595.1, read as the reverse complement.
GTTTGTCTGTCTCTGTCTCTGTCTGTCCTCTCTCTCTCTCTCTCTCTCTCTCTCTCTCTCTCTCTCTCTCTCTCTCTCTCTCCCTCTCTCGTGAGTGAGTGAGTGAGTGAGTAAGTGAGTAGTGAGTGAATGAGTGAGTGAGTGAGTGAGCAGTGAGTGAGTGAGCGACTGCTAAAAGACAGCGAGTGAACATTTTCAAACCCAGTTTGCGTGTATGCACGCTCAAGTGTCCTTGGCTAGTACGTATGTGTGCTCCTATGTGTGCGTGTGCGTGCGCGCCCGCAATTGTGTGCGTGTGTGCGTGCCTACCTGCGTGCGTGCGTGCCAGACTGCCAGCGTGTTTGTGAGTGAGTGTGTGTGCGTGCGTGCGTGCGCGCGTGCGCGCGTGCGCGCGTGCGTGCGTGCGTGCGTGCGTGCGTGTGTGTGTGTGTGTGTGTGTGTGTGTGTGTGTGTGTGTGTGTGTGTGTGTGTGTGTGTGGAGGGGGAGGCGCACGTGAGCGTGCATATGTCATGAGTGTGTATATCTACTTTTCCCTTTAATCCACTTCTTACCTGGCAGCCTCTTGCCTAACCGAACACGTTTTTACTCGTACTTCTAGTGCAATTTCTTTTGCTTCAAAACATCTTCTGGTGATGGCTTTCATTAAAATAGTTATAACAAATACGATCTGATCTAAAGAGAGTTAATACTTTGTAATGATTTGCCAAGGGTCGTGTTAGAATTACCAAATATGATCCCTGTTTAGAAGAACAAGAAGGAGGAGGAGGAGGAGGAGAAAAAAAAAACATGTGCATGCCAAAAGGGCGATGAGCATAACTGCATTCTCAATTCAGTCCATTTTGTCATTTTTCTTCCCGTTTTTCATGAAGAGGCAGTCACTGCGTGCTGTTTGGTCCTTGCACGCTACATCACATCTGCTAACCCGTGCGACTCCAAGTGCGTGCAGGATGCAACATAAATAAAATTTCACATGGAGATGATTTTATATTCCTCTATGGTTTTCGTCATTTTCTTTTTCCTTTGCTCAAAGAATGCAAATCTTAAGAGACGTCTACAGAAAAGAAATCACAAAAAGTTATTTTAATGCAATACTGTTCTAAAACAGAAAAAAGAAAAGAAAAGCCTGTTAGAGAAAATGTGAAAAAGTAAACCACCTTTAAGTCATTATCAAAACGAGTTAAACTTTTTGTTTTCAAGAGATGGATGGGGATGTATGTGAGTTTGGGCGAGAGGTTATAAAGGGATGGGGGGGGGGGTGTAAAAGTGCAGAAATTCTTTTTCTTGAATCGTAAACATTGAGGAAGACGTTACTAAATGACCTTTTTTTTTCATTGCCAATATGATAGCCTCCGTTTCATATGCTCTTGTGAAATGAGAATTTCTTGGTGACTGGCTTCCCTCAGATTTCGATTCTGGTAAATTTCATCCTGTAATGAAAGTCCCCTAACACAGACTCGCCATTTTAAGACAGTCATAAACGGGAGACAATCCAGTGCTTCCTCAGCACTGCCATCTATGGGTTCCCGGGAACAGGTCTGACAATATTTTAATTTCTACACTATTGTCTCGTATACTACTGATTTCACTGAAGTCGATTTTTTTACAGATCAGTAAGAAAATGACCGCAAATTGGAGTGAAGGTATTTTGGTATGCAACAGCTGGAGTCAGCTATATCTGTACATTATTCTTTTTACCTTAGCACAGATCAGGGAGAAAGCACTCTACTCACAAATAGGAGACAGTTTCCTTTGGTCTATAACTGTTAGAGTTAACCACATCCCTACATAGTCTTCTAGTGACGAACGTTATAAAGAAAAGGAATGAACGAAGCGAGGTGAGATCAAAGTGACTCACAGCCCCAGGCTACTGATGGCCACATAGAGGACTGGCACAGGAGCGTTGATAATGGAGTGAAATAACACGAAAGGACTGCCGCAATAGATACGATAGTTGGCACAGAGCGTTGATATGGAGTGAATAACACGAATGGACGTGCCGTCAATAGATACTGATGAGTATGGCACAGGAGCGTTGATAATGGAGTGAAAACACGAAATGGACGTGCCGTCAATAGATACTGATGATGTATGGCACAGGAGCGTTGATAATGGAGTGAAATAACACGAAATGGACGTGCCCTCAATAGATACTGATGATGTATGGCACAGGAGCGTTGATAATGGAGTGAATAACACGAAATGGACGTGCCGTCAATAGATACTGATGATGTATGGCACATGAGCGTTGATAATGGAGTGAAATAACACGAAATGGACGTGCCGTCAATAGATACTGATGATGTATGGCAGAGAAGCATTGATAATGGAGTGAGATGAGACAAATTGGACGTGCGGTCAGCTGATACTGATGAGCACAGGCATAGAAGCACTAGTGTGGGATTGACATGAAACAAACTGGACGCGCCTTCAATGGATACTGATGTGCAATGGCACAGACGCACCGATGATGGAAACATGCAAGACAAACTGGACGTGCAACAAGTTGATACTGATGAGTAATGGTACAACAGCGTTAATGATGTGATGGATTAAAATGAGACAAACCGGACATGCAGTCAGTGAATATGGAAACGGAATGACAGTGAAGCACTGGTCATATGTCTGAAGTCTGTTTCCTACTGCCTCAAAACTAAAACGTGTCAAAAGTCTGAAAAAAGAACCATTGAATCATTGCAAATAATGCAGCAGACTGTTGTTGACGAGTCATCAATGCTCCTGTGTTAGCAAAAGTGCATAAACCTGGTCTAGTTCTAAAACATTATATACAATATAACATCAGCATACTCCTACACTGGAAATTCATGCTCATTCATGAAACCTGTAACATTGTAAAAAAAAACACACACCACACACACACACACACATATACATGGTGTTAAAGAAGACTCGTGAGATATCGATGAAATGATAAACTGTACGCAAAAAAAATGATCTCCAGCACGATATAGTAAATCTGTCAAAAGTGATTTTCACAACTCTGATTGTAATATGGTAAACACATACAAAAAGTTGATGGCTGATGTGCAGGAAAGAAAATCTATACTAAATTCAGACCAGAAACTATGACTGAGAGCTACAGACATCTGGAAGCACCATTGATGATTATAGGAGGAAACAAATGTAACAAAACAAAAGTTCAAGAATCAAGAAAGCATGGTGACATGGGACCATCGGATCATCATTTGGACACAGGCTGCTTCCTGAGCTCATTCACTGCCCGCCCTGTATTCGTAAACGTTTAAGCCAAGAATTGGCTTAACTGGACAAAGACAGAACATGTTTTTAATCTGAAAAAAAAAATGCTGAAAAGGGAAAAAAATGTCTGAAAAAAGCAGTTATACGTAATCAGTGTTGAAAGATCATCGCATGAAAGTCTCAGTTCAGTCGGGCCATACATAAACTTGCTGAAATAGTTTTCGCCAAGAAGAAGCATGAAATCCGTAAATAAATGAATAAACTAGTAAACTAGTAAACAAATAAACAAACTTAAACATAGATATAGACATGGATTAAAAAAATAAAAAAAATCATGTATGCGTGAGAGTGTGATTTTGAAAAAAAAAAACGAATGATTGAACAGATAAATAATTAACTGAATAAATGAGTGTTTGAGTGTTCGCATGTGTGTGTGTGTATGTGTGTGTGTGTGTGTGTGTGTGTGTGTGTGTGTGTGTGTGTGTGTGTGTGTGTGTGTGTGTGTGTGTGTGTGTGTGTTTGCGTGCGGGACTGTACGTATCTTTGCATGCGTGCGTGCTTGCTTGCACTTGTGTGTGTGTGTGTGTGTGTGTGTGTGTGTGTGTGTGTGTGTGTGTGTGTGTGTGTGTGTGTGTGTGTGTGTGTGTATCTTTGTGTGTGCATTATGATAACACACACACACACACACACACACACAAATATATATATATATATATATGTATGTATATAAATATATATATTGTGTGTGTGTGTGTGTGTGTGTGTGTGTGTGTGTGTGTGTGTGTGTGTGTGTGTGTGTGTGTCTGTGTGTGTCTGTGTGTGTCTGTGTGTGTCTGTGTCATTTGTCTGCGTGTGTCTGTGTATGTGTGTGTGTGTGTCTGTCCTACAGTGTCCGCAGGATACATATATACAAAGAAATGGTAATGATGATAGGAAACATGCATTTCGTTCGGTGAATATAATGCAACGAAAATGTACTGAAGCAAAGGAAATCGACAGAAATACAATATTGCTTAGATGTTGAGAACTCTGTTCATAATATCTTTTTTTTTCAGTTTTAGACTTCGTTTGGTTATAAGATATCACCGGAATACAATTAATTAGCAAAAGTCGCAACATTGCCTAATGAAACATAATGCGTGTAGGTGGTATAGTCTCTTGTATTTGTATGTGTGAGTGTGTACATCTATGTTCATATGTGCGCAAGTCTGTGTGTATGGACTTCATAGTCGGTGTAAATATTCCGTCTTAATGAAGAGAGAGATCATCTGTCCGTGGGCATGGTGGTTGGGTCTGTGGGGTGTGCTCGGCAGCTGGAGGGTGGTGTTTTCTCGCCGGTGGGCTCTGCAGTCATGAAATACGGGCTGGTACACCCATGGGGGATGCTATTTTAAGGCTGTTATGAGTTGCATCCTGCAGTCTGATTTACCTCTGTTCAGGAGCAGTTATGTCCCTTGATATCTTAATGGAGTGTCCTGCGCGTGCCTGTACCCATCGTCAACACAGCGCAGGCCTCCAAGGGTGGTACAGGACTGCTCTAAAAGGCAGGTGAAGACAGGCTTCTCTGGGTCCTCCCCAGCACCTTCGGGTGTTTCTTTTTCTTCTTTGCCTTAACTAGGCTGACCCTGGAGAACGGTCCAGTTGACGGTGAGGAAAGACCCACTGACCACAGGGAAAGTCCTGTTGACAGTGGGAAAGACTACAACTTTGGATTCTCTCTTGAGGGCACATAAGACCGTATGGCGAAAGCTTGGCTGTGTCTGGAGTGGCACTGTCTTCATCTGTCCGAGGGCATGGTGGTTGGGTCTGTGGGGTGTGCTCGGCAGCTGGAGGGTGGTGTTTCTCGCCGGTGGGCTCTGCAGTCATGAAATACGGGCTGGTACACCCATGGGGATGCTATTTTAAGGCTGTTATGAGTTGCATCCTGCAGTCTGATTTACCTCTGTTCAGGAGCAGTTATGTCCCTTGATATCTTAATGGAGTGTCCTGCGCGTGCCTGTACCCATCGTCAACACAGCGCAGGCCTCCAAGGGTGGTACAGGACTGCTCTAAAGGCAGGTGAAGACAGTGCTTCTCTGGGTCCTCCCCAGCACCTTCGGGTGTTTCTTTTCTTCTTTGCCTTAACTAGGCTGACCCTGGAGAAAGGTCCAGTGACGGTGAGGAAAGACCCACTGACCACAGGGAAAGTCCTGTTGACAGTGGGAAAGACTACAACTTTGGATTCTCTCTTGAGGGCACATAAGACCGTATGGCGAAAGCTTGGCTGTGTCTGGAGTGGCACTGTCTTCATCTGTCCGTGGGCATGGGTGGTTGGGTCTGTGGGGTGTGCTCGGCAGCTGGAGGGTGGTGTTTCTCGCCGGTGGGCTCTGCAGTCATGAAATACGGGCTGGTACACCCATGGGGGATGCTATTTTAAGGCTGTTATGAGTTGCATCCTGCAGTCTGATTTACCTCTGTTCAGGAGCAGTTATGTCCCTTGATATCTTAATGGAGTGTCCTGCGCGTGCCTGTACCCATCGTCAACACAGCGCAGGCCTCCAAGGGTGGTACAGGACTGCTCTAAAGGCAGGTGAAGACAGTGCTTCTCTGGGTCCTCCCCAGCACCTTCGGTGTTTCTTTTTCTTTTCTTCTAGACACTTTCTTCTGCTTGAAAGCAAATAAGCTGTGTAGTGATGAAGTAGAGCGAGTTAAAAGAATGCTTCAGCTTTCAAAATGATGTATTTAGCCTGACACCACGTGAGCGGCGTGTGTGTGTGTGTGTGTGTGTGGCGTGCGTGCGTGCGTGCGTGCGTGCGTGCGTGCGTGCGTGTGTGCGTGCGTGTGTGTATGTGTGTGTGTGTGTGTGTGTGTGTGTGTGTGTTGTGTGTGTGTGTGTGTGTGTGTGTGTGTGTGTGTGTGTGTGCCTGCCTGCCTGCCTGCCTGCGTGCATGTGTGTATGTGTGTGTGTGAGTTTGTATGTCTGAGAGAGAGAGAAAGAGAGAGAGAGAGAGAGAGAGAGAGAGAGAGAGAGAGAGAGAGAGAGAGAGAGAGAGAGAGAGAGAGAGAGAGAGAGATCAACAAAAAGCTATCATATAACATTACATGGAGAAAACTGAATAAACTAACAGTGAGACTGTATTTTTTTAACCATAATCTGACTCTCAAGTGAGTGTTAAATCGTGTAAAACAAAAGACAGAAAGACTTGAGTAAAGGGGAAAAAAGAAAGAAACGAGAGAAATAAGAAGAAACGGAAGAAGTTTAGAGTCGAAAAAAAAAGAAGAAACAAACAGAGAAAGAAAACGAAAGAAACTGAAGAAAATTCAGACTGAACACGCTCTCCGAATGTAAGATTAAAAAAGAATTGGTTGCTTTTGTTTTTGTTGCTATCTGCCCTTACCATTTTTTCCAAATCTGTAAGAAACCTTCATAAAGAATCTCACACGAAAAACATGTATATACAGTCAAAAATGCATGCACACAAGACATAGCCAACATTAAAATGCCCCTGCACACAAAACATTGCCAACATAAAAAAGCCCCTGCGCACAAAACATTGCCCACGTAAAAAGCCCCAAAGCAATGCATAACACCGTTCCATGCACTCTACAAAATATTGCAATGAATGCTATAGATAGTAACAGTAAGTGAAAAGAACAGAAAATAGGATGCATGCATATGGGTTGTATATATAACCAAAATGTGACTAAATACCATGGAAACTAAGTCTGAGATATATACACTGAAACAAAACATAAAAATACCAAACTACATCATGCATTTGATATGTTCATACAACAAGAACTATTGCGTATCAAGTATTTGTTTAAGTCATAATCAATTACGAACCATCCTTCAAGTTTGAATTTTTCTGCTAGTCTTTCTACCTGTCGTTTTATTCTTTCTTAATTTCAAAATGAGGTGCCAGCTGGCACATATTGAAAGAAACTTTTCTTTTAAGTTTGTTTGATCATTCTCTCTTTTTTCTATTTCTTTCTTTCTCAAGTACCAGAGGCATTAAAATTTTAGATAATAATTTTTCATGACTTTCAATACAAATCTTAGTTTTCAATCATTTTTTAGAAAGTTATCGGTAAAAAAAAAAGCATTTAAAATAGTCGTTTATACAGCTGTCCAGATAATGCTATGTGTGTATTTGGTGGTGGTGGTGGGGGGGGGGGGTTATTGCATTTGTTTGTTTTATAAAATGTAGGTCTGCTCTTGAAATTCAATAACATTCCAGTTACCAGTTACTTTCCTGAGAACACTGTTGTCCCCGGCTAGTGAACAATCTAATCGAAATGAAATGAATCAAGTTGCTTAAAGTTGCTTGTCGAATGTTATCTATCCCAGCAGTATTGATAAAGTTTCACTCAATGACAGAAACTTCTGTTCTATAAAGTCAATTTTCTATTATTTTAATGTACACTGAAGATTTTTTCATGTGAAAACGCTACATACATTTCAACAGGTTAAATCGATCGAACAAAAGGAAACAAGTAAGGATGCCAAGACATCCAAATTTGTAAAATGAAGAAAATAAAGTGAACAAAAGGGAGACGAAAAGTGAACCAAAAATTGGACCAATAGAATGCATGAATAATTTCTACCGATGACTGTCGAGATCGTGTCCGTGGAGAGTGCAGTAGTCTGCTCCAAAATCAAAGTTGTCTCTCCCTAAATAGGACAAGTTGTAGGCACCGGAGGGGCTATGTCCAGCATACTGCAATTGTGGACTGGTAGCTGTGTATCTGGACTCGGCGGGAAATGGACAAAGGAATACGAACATCTTTGGCTAATGCTACACGTACATCCAAAGCTGCAACTAATTATTATTGAAACAAAAATGCACGAAAAAGTAGAACGAATTTTCTTTTAATTATACAACAATGCTGATAATAACAAACCCACTTTTATATAAAACCTAGATAGACGATACTTGTGATCAAAGGCCTTCAAACCTCTATGTTTCATTCATTGTAACAACACTCGTTGCCCAACGGACTTTCCAAACATATCTAAGGTTATCATCACCTATAAACACTGGCATGTCATTTTAATGACTTACGATATCTCGTTACAAGTCTTCTGTTATTAAGCATAACTACACAAGTGGCAGAGAGCGAACAGAGAATCTGTGCATTTTGCTATATGATTTTTTAAATTTAAATCAAGTTCAATGATATTTCAAATATGAATTCATTTGCAACAAACGTTTTGGTGTTCATGAAAAATATTTCCAAATCTAGTTAAAATTCAACAGTGAAAATTAGAAGAAGGGTGTCCCATAAGCACATTAGAGCTTCTGGAAGCGTTCAATAAACACAGTGCTATTTTAGGCCCTAATATGAAAAGCATGTCCCGCATACAGCACTATTTAATCAGGATCAAACAGTTCCAAAACAAAAATAACTAAAGATCAAGGATACAACATGGCTCAGAAAACTGAACTTTCAAAATCGATGGGTAAGGGAAGGGGAAAAAAAAGGAAATGTTTTCAGCAAAAACGTAGATATGTGGTTGGAGAAGTATATTGATATTAAACGCATAATGAAAGATCATTATTCAAAAATCGGTTGTTCGGTTGATCATAAAGAAAGGAAAACAGTATGAAAAATTCAGAGTTTTCATTTTGTTTTTAGTTCAGATGTGCCCTTCCCGCTCGTTCGCTACGGAAAGTAGTCTGGGCCAACAAGAAGTTGTGTGGTGCACTTAGTTCTAGAAGAAATTACTCAGGAACTGGTTTAATCGGACGTTGGAGCCAGTTAGTTACAAGATCAAATATAAATATGAGACCAATCTATAAATATGGTCGATTTGTGATTATATGGTAAAGAAATGTAAGGGACGGTACGAAATGCCCCCTATTCCTCTCCCACACCCCCCCTTTTTTTTTTTTGCACTCTGGCATTAGGTTTTCTTGGTTTTAGATGGAGATGTAGGACAAGAAAAAAGTGGAAGCGATACAAAAGTAGAACCCTGACATATACAATACTATAGTCCAAAGGAGTGACATTGGTTGGTGAGAAACTATGTTTTGACAAGTCTCTCCAATCCCACCCAACTTTCTCTATCTTCTCATCTCTCGCTCTCTCTCTCTTCTCTCTCTCTCTCTCTCTCTCTCTCTCTCCCTCTCTCTCTCTCTCTCTCTCTCTCTCTCACACACACACACACACACACACACAGAGGAGGAGAGTGTGAGATTTTGTGTTGAGAGATTGAGAGAAGAGAGAGAGATGACTGAGAGAGTGAAGGAGAGAGAGAGAGAGATGCAGAGAGAGAGTGAGTGTAGAGGAATTGTGTAGCGTTGTAGATCATGGGAATGAAAACAACATGGGAGAGGTGTATAAAATTCTATTGGCGTCTAAGAAATCCAAACACATGATACCGCATAAAACAAATCTGAAACCTTGGTCCTGTTACTTTCACCAGAATGAATCGCTGTTGTTGATGTATTGCTACGTGATCTCTATCTACAAGTCACAAACAGAATTAAAGAAGGTACCCTCAAGAAAACAAAAACACAGGATCTTTAAGACATCCTAATTCTGTGGCTGAACTGCAAATGAGGAAAACTAAGCTGCAGCAGACGTTTTAGGCAGCACAAAAAGCACAAAGTCGATAACCAACAAAGACATTCTACTGGTATCTGAAAAACAAAGCAGATCACAAAACAACATTCAACCAACAACCTAGGGGTTACCTGTTATGGAAACCTCTTCAAAGGTAGGGAACGGCAACAAAGACAACGTGGGGACAAAAAAACAAACATTCATACTACATGGTTAGAAGAGGAGGGAAAGCAGAACGGAAAAAAAAGGGCAGCGGACAGGTACCGAGTGTCTTCTCTTGGGTCCGTTCCATAGGGGTCACATATTCCACGCCGAAATTGGAAGCTCCCCGCCAGCTGGGACATCCTGGACTCCTTCTTGGGTGCGAACTGCTGCTGAGTCGGGGAGAGAGGGGGGTGCGGGGAGGAGGAAATCTGCTGGATGAATAATAGGATGATGCAAGGATTGCCATTGAAGTCGGTGTCCACTTTGTCTGGCAATGGTCTGATGAATACAGTGGGGACGGCCTCAGACAAGTGAGAGGGATCATGAGAGTCAGGTCATAATGTGGTTATTGACATCAGTCAGTCCCCGTGGCGTATTCTCGCCTTCTCTTGTGGCTTGTATACTGCTGTCCATATTTCGGTGTAGCTGCAATGTTCAGCGATGTCATTATCTTAATGGTTCTTTGAATATGAGCACAATGACTGTACTGAAGAATGACCTGAGGCGAGATTGGGAGAAAACTGTCATGCAATGTAGAAATGCGTTCAATGGATGGTTCGAGGGAAAAAAAACGCACATGGCTGTGAACATTTATTCGGATGGTTATGGAGGTCCACACAATCAAAAGCTGGTGATGAGAAAGTGTAGTCAGAGGATTTGCTCAGCTTAAGGGGTTGCATTGCCGCAGTTCAGTAATTTATGTGAATTCATGAAACAGACAAAGATGTGCCATGTCCACCATTAGAACAAATGCATCCTCAGCTGGACCGAGTTGATAACGTGCGAATAATGATGCCAATGCAATGTCAGAACACTTGTGAACGGAATGATGTAATAGCTGATGATACAATTCAGGTAATGAATGTATGCTTAGAATATGAAGTGAAGATGAATATGTCTAAAATGTCCAAACATTCACCATTCCTATTTTTTGATGCTTATCTTTGTTGCGTAATTGGTCAACAAAGCCATTCTGGCGTTTTTCTTCAGTGTCTTTTTGTTGCCTCTTTGTGACACAACTTCAAAATACATAGGAAATGGAGACACGTTAACTGTTGAATCTTTTAGTAGAAATAAGGACACCACATTAGGCCAGTCAACACTGTTTTGGAATTTTCGAGAATGTGCGTCTGCGTAGTAATACTAACGTGTGTACAAACCAATATTTGATTACTAGGATTCTGTCAACTGGTGTGTTAAAGTACACAGCAATATGGGTATGTGTGTAAAGGTGGACGGTAGGTCCTTCCGGTTGGTTTGCTTTTTACATGTTCTAAGACTTTAAAAATGGGGGATGGGGGCGGGTGTAAGAAGGGGAAAGGGCGACTGTATGTAATGAGCAGTAATTCTAACTTCAAAGTCATTTTGCGTAACTGCTCGGCTGTTAATGAGCCAGGTAAGCATTGTTCATTGAAAAGGGAATTAAACAAAGAGAAAACTTTGATGCTTGCGATAATATCTCTATCCATTCGAGTGCTGTGAGATTACTGTCGGATTGTATCCTTTCCAACTTGATATGCTGAGTGGCTGACATTTTAATTAACCGTTCACCTTACTCACATGAAACAAAGTGGGGAAGAAGGAAAAATTGATTCCACTGGACAAAGAAAGGACAGACAATGTCAGTAGACATGTGTCGAATGGAATCAAAATAAAAAACATTACTAGAAATGTATTTGACGACCGGCAATTGAAACAAACAGTCAAATGGGGAATTCGCTATTTTGACACTGTGTGTAATGATTAAACACAAAGGGAAATAAAATGTAAAGATAGGTGAAGGGGGGGGGGGGAGAAAAAGAAGGATTTTTTGGTTTGTTTGCGTGGAATTGATATATTCATATCGTGATGTCACACGAAACTTACTTGTTTCCATGTAAGACTTTTATCTCAGTGTGTCAGGGATTGATAAATGAGGCAATAAAAAATCACAAAATGAGCAGATCTAAAACTTCACATTGTGGCTTATAATCCCCCCCCCCCCCCCCCCCCCCCCCTTCCTCTTCCAATTCTTACCCTCTTCTATAAATACCTTCCTACCTCTTCCAAACCTGTGCAGTGACCAACACTATATTGCTGAAAGAAACGACTTTTACATGGTGGACTTAACAAAGGATAAGATGTTCTCTTTGTTGCCAAATGGCCCACTGGCCATGCTAATATCTTGGCCAGATTATTCAGCTTCTGTAGTGCTTTGTAAACTCACCGTACATAACACCCGACATGCAGAGACTTCGTAGTTGTCGCATTGCACTAAAAGAGCAGACTGGCATTGACATATTTGATTGGACTGGTGACTTTTACAGTGCTGCTTTACCCATCCACCCTGCCTTTTAATTACCGGCACACTCCTCCTCCTCCTCCTCCTACCTCGCCCCCCCCCCCCCTTCCTGTCTTTCCCTTTCCCTTCCACCTCTTCACCACCTCTGCCCTCCCATTTCACCTTGTTCCTATGCAGCTCATTCTTTGCTCCCACTGGTTAGTAGCGGTATCTAAAATCAGCGTTCCTGTCTTGATCAACTCTGCTGTCTGAGATTATTGCACACTTGCACCATGGAAAGACACCTTGCAAATCATTCTTGCTAAGGTTTAATTCTCTTCTACACTTTCTCCAATCTTCTCCCCTAAACCACCGCCACCCCATGTAGCACGTGATCTTCTCCTCTGGCGCTCTATCCCCCCATCCCCCCCCTTCATCTACACCCCTCTTCTTCTCTCCTTCCATCATTACATCTTTCCAAACCATCCCCATGTTGCCAGTCCGCACTCATGATTGCCCTCCTTGCTTTGATCTTTGATTAAAAGTTTGAATGTTGACGTTTGTCGACAGTGCGCCATGAATTAACGTATGACATTTTTTTTCCTCATAATGTACATGACGTATTACATTATTTGATGCACCAGTCTCAGATCACCCATTACTTGTGTGTCATTTTGGCAGCAGAATAAACTGTATAGTACATTGGTATCCTTTGGTTTGCTAGCTTGCTTGCTTGTT
>CM031595.1:60496916-60506916 GCA_018398815.1 Conus ventricosus | reverse complement strand
AAAAAGAAAAGAAAGAAAAAAAAAGAGGAAAGAACACAACATAATCACCTCCACAAGATCAAAACTTGGGATTCCAAGAAATGACTGATAAAAAGTGTCAGCGAAAATGCGAGATCTAACAACTTTCTTTCTGGCTGTTCGCCAGACTCCTGTCACATTTGTTTTCTGGGAATGAAAATATATCATCGGCTTTCCAGAAGCCAGAGAAAGAAAGGAGTAGAAGAGAGGAGAGAGAGAGCTACAATATAGACTAAGCACAGAAATAGGAGATTGTTAAATATTTTACTTACTTTTGGGCCATACCTCAACGAAGAAGAACGGGGAAAGGAAGAGGAGGGGAAGGAGGAGGAGGACGGGGAAAAGAAAAGAAAAGAGGAAAAAAAAAAAGAAAAAAAGAAAAGAAGAAGATGATTTTTATGTATGAAGAGAGATGAAAGTTTAGATAAATGAAGAAAAAAGAAAAAAAGAAAAAGAAAAAGAAGAAGAAGAAAACAACAAAACAACAACCAACAACAACAACCAATCCCAAAAAGGAATAGACGGGGAAAAGGGCTGGGAAAAGGGGAGGAGTTGACCAAAAGGGAAAAAAGAAGAGGGAAAATACAGTAAAACCAATCTCATTCAAATTTCGTTGCATTTCAATCCCGAATCTGAATCTAACAAACCCCAACAAGAACAACACTACAGCACCAATAGCGGAAATGTATTTGAACAGACCGGGAAGCCCGGGCATTTGCATCTCAAACACTCACAACCCTTTTCCCAACAGCACTCCTTTTTTGTTATGCGTGAACGATGATTTGTGAATCGAACTGTTGGGAAGAATGGAGAGAGGAGAAGTCGGGGTAAGGGAAACAAGGGGTGGGTGGGAGGGGGGGTGGGGGGAGGGGTAAAAGAGGTCGAAAGGAAATTGAAAATTAAGAAAAGGGGGAAATAAAAAGGGGAATTTTAAAAAAAAACTGGAAAAGGAAATTTTCTCTTCCTCTCTCCCCTCTCCCCCCTCCCCCCTCTCTCTCCTCTTCACTCCTCTCCTCTCTCTCTCTCTCGTCTTTTCCGATGGGAACGGACTTGTTCATTTTGTAAAAACTTTTTCCCCCCAAAACAAAAGAAGCTGCAACAAACAACCGATCAGCCTCCCTGAAATTAAAAGGGTCTGGTTCTTTCACCCATGCTGATCCAAAGCCCACACGGGAAATCATGGGGGCCAAATAAACAATCAAAAGGGAAAATGGCTTTTTTTTCCCGTCTCGCCTTTACTAACGTTGCGCAATACTTCCTGGGGCATTCTTTATCAATTCCGGCACCGCAGGCACGGGGGCCCTGAGAGAATCGTTCACTTCGCGGGGCGCCCCCCGGGATAAACACTTTTTTTGTGTGAACAGCTGGGTAAGATGGGCCCATCCTTCAGGGAGTTTTTGTCTATGGCCGACCGTACCTTGTGGGGTTGGTGTGTTGTGTGTGTGTGGTGTGTGTGTGTGTGTGTTGTGTGTTTTCGAACTTTTAAAGATTTTTTTTTTATTTCTTTTTTTTTTCTTTGCAAAACATACCAAATACTTTTTAAACAAATGTACATAAAGCTGATACCATTCTACATCAAGAAAAATTTAATACATTATACAATTATCAGGAAGGATAATAAAACCAAATAACAAGCCAACCAAAACCGATTACACACACACACACACACACACACACACACACACACACACACACACACACCCCACACACCCCACACAACCCCACCACGCACACACACATTTAGCTTTTTAGCAGAAAAGACAAAAGGGGCACGAGGCAGACATTTCTTCTTACTCCACAACTGGGGGCTTTTTGCATGCATGGGGGCCGGGGCGCGCGATGCCTTTTGTCAGCGAAATTTGCTAAATTACACCAACCACACCGACCCTAATGACCACGAAACCTAAAAAGGGGGGCATTCGGGAAGCGAAGTCCTCTCAAAGTTTAAAAGGATCTTGAATCCCTCTATACCGCACGGTATCACAAAAAAAACTGCGGTTTTCGTGCTCGACAACCCACACACCGCGCGCCGCGCCGCGTCGTGCGCACGCGCGCACGATCCGCAAACTCTCCCCTCTCTCTCTCTCTTCTCTCTCTTTTTCCCCCCTCTTCTCTCTCTCTCCTCTCTCTCTGTGAGCACTGTCATTCCACTGCGTTTTGTAAATTCTTTTGATATATTTTTGCTCACAGCGATCATCCAAAGAAAAAGAAGTTTATTATTATATATATATATATATATAAAAAATTATATAAATATTTTATATATATTATAATATATATAAAGATATATAATATAATAAATAATTAAAAAGCCTAAAAAACTTTAAAAGTGCCGCCCCCCTTGGGGAGCAACTTTATTAACAATTTTTTAAAAGGAAGTTAAAGTTTTAAAAATTTTTTCGAGCGTGTTTAAGTATTGCTTATAAATTTATCACAAAATTTACAGCTCCTTCTTTTGGGGTAAATTCATTTCAACGTGAAAAAGAAAAAAAACGGGTTTTCGGGAGAAAAAAAAACCGCACATATTCTAAATCATCTCAGTATCCCTAAAACCATCTTGGCTCTATTTTTCCAACAAAACAAACAAAAAATGGCTTACGTCTTAGACAAGTTTTTTCTGGCACTTGGCCCGCAAACATTACGTATCTTGTTTGGTCAAAGTTTTGGGTGGATTGAACGGAAAAAGCGGGAAAAAAAAAAAAGGGGAAATCTTTCTTGCTTTTCTTTTGTTATTTGTTTGTTTTTGGAGTTTTTTTTTTGATTAACATCCGGTTGTCTCTTTGATTTACATATTTTACCATGTAGTGGGGTACGCCATTTCCGAATTTCCAAAATTTTCGCGTTTGTAAACAAAAAAAAACAATTAAAATTGCTGGGAGGAACCGCTGTATTGCAAAGAAAAGAAGACCTGAAAAAAAAAACAAAAGAAGTATCACAGAAAGAGAGACAGAGTGAGACAAAAGACAGACGACAGACAGACAGGTAGACAAAAACGAACAAGAGTTTTTAAAAAGCCTAGACGCCTTGTTTTTCAAAGTGTTTTATATTTTCCACATCCGTCCGAGAGCAAAAGGGAAAGGGGCTAAGTTGACCTCGTTTTTTTTCGGGGCCAAGCGCATATCCCCTTAAAAGGGAAAGGGGTTTGTTTGAGACAAGCACACTGCAGGGCCACTGAAGCTTTGTAATTAGAACACAGTGGGAGCCCACCCACTTTTGCAACAAACAGAACTTTACCCCCCTGTTCGCTTTCAAACCTTTTCCTTTTTAAGTGGTGTCGAGTTTTTTGATAGACATTTTTTTTGGCCCAACGGCAGGGCATGGGCCCAAATTTCCCGTTATACTTTTTTCTGTGTTTAGATCCCAATCATTCTTTTCATGCAGCTAATGGACCAAATTGCTTTTTCACATGGGAAAAACTGATTAGATTTACTCATATAGTCGGTTAACTACCCTTTACCTTTCACAGTGGACTGACCCGAATTTTTATTCGTTGAAAACATCTAATAGCATGATGATCCTTACCGGCTGCTCTTTGGGCCAGTGATCCTACTGACTGGCCCCAAAAATTTGATTTTTACTCCTGGCCCAATATACTTTATTCTTGTCGACTGGCCCAAATACTTTTTTGAGTGTCTGACGGGCCCCCTATCTTTTTTCAGTTCTACGGCCCCCAAAATACTTCATTCATGTCTGACTGGCCCAATACTTTTTTTTCGTGTCAAACGGCCCAATTATATTTTTTCATCTTATCGGCCCCGTAATCTTTATTCATAGCTGACGGCCCAAATATCTTTATACAGTTCCATCTGGCCAGTAATCTTTTTTCCCCGTTCAACTCCCAGTAAATTTATTCGTATTTAAGCTGGCCCAATAAACTTAAGCAGAACTAACTGGTCCAATAAAATTTTTCCAAAGGGGAGTTGGGGACATAATTTCATTATGTCTTACTGGTGCAATAATCTTTTTTGGCACGATAATTTCATTTATGCTAACTGCGCAATAATCTTATTATGCTGCCCCCCCTTTCGGTAACCAATAATCTTAGTATGTATGCCTGCCCAATAAACTTTATTCCCCTTTGCTAAAAGCTCAACCAAACCTAAGTTTGGCAAAACCGTTCAATCGATTACTGGATGTTTTTTTCTGGTTACCAATTTTTGAATACGCGTCCATACTGCTCCCGATGTGCAAAAAATGAGAGAGGAATACCCCCCCCCCCCCCCCCCTCCCCCCGCCCCCCTTTCCCCCCCCCCCCCCCCCCCCCCCCCCCCCAAAAGCTCTTATACACCCCCGCTGCGAGACATCTATCCCAAAAACCCCACCTACGCCCCCCCCCTCCCACCGCATCTCCACTTCTCCCCCCCTTCCCGGGGAAGCATTCTTCAGCCAATTACTCCTCCGGGGGGAATCACAATTTGGGGATCCATGATATCTCCTTCCTTCCTTCTACATCTTTTACCCCTTCCCTAACTGCCTGCTGCCCCCCCCCCCCCCCCCCAGTTCACTGGAAAAAAACCGATTTTTTTCAGCTAAGAGCATCAAAGACCATTGAGTCACCCTTTACTTTTTCTGGTCTAAGCCACTCAATTAAATTTTTGGGGGGTCTGCATTTTGAAAAGTGTACTTTTTCAAGAACAACCCCTCAAGAAAGCCCTGGTACAAAATGCCTAGGGCCCCCTTTTTTACCCCAGACTGTTTTAAACCTCTGACATGAAACGGGCCCCCTCATTTGATAAAACCCCTTTTTCACATTTTTGTACCCTCCATTTTGTCAAATTACTCTTAGTTTTTAAGGTGAGAAGCCCAAAATTCATTAGCTCTAAAGGGGTTTCAAGCTCAAAATAAAACGAACTTCGCTGTTTAGGCAATTCCATACAATACACTAAAACATGATTTGGCACACAACACCACACCACACCACACACACACACACCACACACACACACACACACACCCACACACACACACGCACCACCCGCACGCACCACGCCACAAAAGGCAGAAAGACAAAACCACAGAGAAGAGAGAGAGAGAAGAGAAGAGAGAGAGAGAAAGAGAAGAGAGAAGAGAGAGAGAGAAAAGAAACAGTCCAGCTAACGTGGGGAAAATGACGGAAAACATACAATTCGCCGCGGGGCGCGCACACACACACACACACACACACACAACACACAACACCACACACACAACACACACCACTACACACACACACACACACACACAACACACACACACACACACACACACACACACACACACAGTAGAAAGAGAGAGAGACAAAAAGACAGACAACAGAAAAACAAAGGGGCAGAGAGAGAGAGAGATATGCCTTTGCTAAACCCTCCACTCGAATCAAAAAAATTAGGAACAGGAACGCAACTCTCCCAAGTTCTCCCCATTCCCTTCGCAAAACCCCCTCCCTCGCGCATGCACACCTCTCCCCACCAAGGGCATTGTTTTAGTTGGCTGACCCCCCTCTCAAGGTTAATTCACTGCCAGCTTCATGTTGTTCGCGTTCAGTGCTCGGCGTTCACCCACAAAAGGGTTGCCGGCAACATGCGGTTTTTTTTGTGTGTGTGTGTGTGGTTTGGTGTGTGTGGTGTGTGTGTGTGTGTGTGTGCTTCAACTTGATCATTTGACACGATCACCTGTGAAGTGTGCTGAACAAACAGACAGACCAGGGAACAGGAGGCAGACACAGACCCAGTCAAACCAATATGAGCATTGCCAACTCCAGCTTGTGAAAGACGAATTTTACCACTCCTGTCCCTTCCACTTCTTTGATTCACGTTAAATGGCTGCGGATGCGTGATACTGGATTGTCAGAGTGTAGCCGGCAGTGTATAGGCCCAGTTCCTCCTCCATCTTCAGCACTCAAGGTTTCTTTTACGATAACTGCCCTTACCAAAGGCCCAGCTCTCAGGGCACAAGGCTGCTGCTGGTTTAATCTCACCCCTGGGGCATTCCAGAAATGGAAGAAGCACACAGACGGGCTGCGTAAGAAGAAGAAAGCAAAGAGGGAAAAAAGGGAAGGAGAATGAGAGGGAAGGAAGGAAGGAGAAGAGAACTCTTAAATGGTCTGAACGTTTATTGGGGGGGGTAGATTGTCATTCCATCTTCGAGCATGGAAAGAAGGAAGTATGAAGCAATAAAGAAGAAGAAGAAGAAAAAGAAGAAGACGAAGAAGAAAGAAATGATCTGAAGGGTTCTCCAGGTGGACTGCCATTTTTATCCCCGGTACAGGCTGGGCCGGGGATCTATTCCCGCCTGTTACCCCGATTTGCGCGAAGGGCGAGTGAGTAGAAGTGGGTCCAGGCGAGGGAGGGAGAGAGGAGGGTGGGGTGAGGAAGTGAAGTGGTACAGCGGTGTGGTGGGAGGGGAGTGCAAGCATGGTTCACCAAGATCAGGTAAGAGCTCGCTTTGAGAGGCAGAGGAGACTTGGGGAGTCGTTGAAGTGGAAGGAGAGTAAGGGGCCTAGCCTAAGTAGTGTAGTAGAACTGTGCAGCGATGAGAGACGACCGTTTCCAATGGCCTTGCAGCTTTATTTCCCTTAGCAGACTCGGTAAAGAAGTTCAGTTTCTCGTTCCAGAGTAGTACTTCAAAGGAAGAAAGCTTTTCGTTATCCGTACCAATTAGTCCCACAGAGAGAGAGAGGGGGGGGGGGGGGGAGAAGAAAGAGAGAGAGGAGAGAGAGGAGAGAAGACAGAGACAGAGAGACAGAACAGACAGACCAGACCAGACATACAGAGACAGGGACAGAGAGAGAGATAGTAGACTAGACAGGAGGCAGACAGAAAATAAAACCACCAGGAAAACACAGTCCATAGGCAGACAGACAGGAAGGGGACGGAAAATAAAACAAGACTGTAGGAGCACTGATTCACTCCTCGATTGGTATAAGTGAGTGGAATGAGTGCGATGCGTGTGAGTGTGTTGTGTGTGTGTGTGTGTGTGTGTGTGTGGAGAATGTCCCGCTGTCTTAACGTATCTACTCGGAAACTTTCCGCCAAGATACGGGAGACACAGGCAAAGGGGTGAGGAAAGAGTGGGGGGGGGGGGGGGGGGGATAATATCAGAAGAGACACAAGAACCAGAAAGAAGCAAGAACAGTAACAAGAATCACAATACTGATAGCAAGAAGAATGTCATACAAAGAATGTTGCTTATAGCCCAGCCAATCGCGTTGGGCCATCATCAGGACTATCATCTCGTCAAACGCAATTCTACGGAGAAAGGAGAAGGTAAAGGGAGAGGAAGAGGCAGGAGGACAAGACGACGAGGAGGGCGGATAAGGCGGAAGAGACTCTTGATGCATCATCATGAAGAAATTTTACACCAACAGCAAAATATGATGACGATGATGATGATGATGATGATGATGATGATGATGATGATGATATATGATGATGATGATGATGATGGGTTGGTGGTGGTGGGATGATGATGGATGATATGGAGCACTAAAAGAAAACCAAGAAGAACGGAACAACATAAGAATGCCTGATACTAATGATATGAGAAGATGAAGATGATGATGGATGATGAATGATGATGATGATGATGATGGTGGAGTGTGGTGAGGTGGTGGTCGTTGGTGGTGGTTTGAGGTGGGTGGATGCACAACAAGAAATCAAGAAGAACGGTGACAACGGGAGAAGGAGGAGGAGGAGAGAGGAGACGACGACGACGACGACGACGCGACGA
The DNA here is from genome assembly GCA_018398815.1 of Conus ventricosus. NCBI lineage: Eukaryota > Metazoa > Mollusca > Gastropoda > Neogastropoda > Conidae > Conus > Conus ventricosus. The sequence continues at coordinate 60,499,194 of CM031595.1, read as the reverse complement.
TGATGATGAATGATGAGATGATGATGCTGATGAAATGATGATGAGACGGGTAAACAAAAAAAAAGGAAAAAAAACATTCCAATGAAACCACGAAAAGAAGAAACAACGGTGCGGTACGTTTCATCAGTGCGCTCATCAATGCCACAGCTAGTGGCAGCAGCTTTCCTTCAAGCCTGTTTGCAGAGGACACCAAAAGCCAGGGGAGGCCGACAAACATTGCCAGCCTGTGCTCTGACTTTGAGAGCAAGAGTTCTGCTGCCAGGAGGAGAGAGGCGGGGTGGAGTAGCGAGGAGCGAGAAGTGGAGGGAAGGGGGTGAAAGGGGTGGGTACAAAGGTACGCAATGTATGCGTGGAAGGGATAGAGGGAAAGTTGTTTTGGCATTTACGTTATTTTAAATAGCGTGGCTAAGGATTTTCCGTTTTAAACGCCGCTGAACGCAAGAAGAACGTATCATCACTCTGATCATCAGCCCCCTCCTCCCTCTCTCATGCCCCCACCAGCCGCCCCCCACCCCCCACCCCCTCCCCAACCCATCTCCATTTCCACCCCAACCCCGCATCCAACCCCTCTCTCTATCACCTGTCCATCCTGAATTCAGCGACGTGATGCACTTATTGGTCTAATAAGCCAGCTGATCACCAGTCACATAGCTCACTGGCTAACTGTGGTGTGCTGCATTGCTCTGTATCTATGTTGCATTCTACTGCCTTCGGTTTCTTTCTGTTGCAATCCCACTACGTCAGGCATTCTATTGCCTTCAGTTTGTGTTCCTTTTGTTGAAGCATCGCACATCTCCTGCATTCCATTGTAGTCTTTGTAGATTAATATATAACGACTAATATAATGTTCCCCCCCCCCAAATGATAATTCTGTGTATTCTATTGCACTCCGTTGATTCTGTTGGATTCCATGAATGTATTTATTGTATTATACTGTATTCCATGCTGTGGTTCCGTGTTTCAGCATCGCGATCTACTGGACTTCATCGCTTTCTGTTTCTGTTCCATTCAGCGTTGTATTCCACTGATTTCTAATGTATTCCGTCGCTTCTTTTAATAATGCTTTTATCTCTGTCTGTCACAATGTTGAATGCAGATATAAAATGAGATAGGATTTACAAGAACCTCAGGCATAAAAGCCCTAAACGTAGACATGCTCACGGCATCTACAAAAATCTGCGTAGGGTATCCTGAACGGTAAAGCATGAGTTATCACAACATGAATTACATTCGAATATTGAAAAAGGAAAAAAAAAAAAAAAAAAAAAAAGAAAACCAAATGAAATAAAGAACAGTACCAAGTGTGTTGGAATGTTGTTCCAGAGATAAGGGAAAGAGGACACACTCACGTGAGTGAATGACATCAGCACAAGGGAGACATCAAATTACACCAAATCAGTATCAAACACAGGATACGCCCAGAGAATGCGGAAACCTTAATAAAGTACAGAACCCGTTCTTGATTAAAACAAGGGAAAAAAAAAGTAACGACAGTTATCATCATCAAACGGTAAACACGTACTTCCATGTGGCTTCCGCAATGACCAAAGGGCGATAGTGGAAAGACGTTAAAACTGTGGAAAGTGCAAAAAAAGATCCTGATTTACATGCCGCTTCCTCGAAAATCGAGAATCATAGAATGGGATTTGTGGTCGCTGAGGGGTTTTTCAATGAGATGTTAATAAAATAAATAACAAACAAAAAAAAACGAAGAAAGAGAGAATGTGAGTAGTCACGGTGTGTGGTGTGTGTGTGGTGTGTGTGTGTGAGTGTGTGTGTGTGTGTGCGTGTGTGTGTGTGCGTGCGTGTGTGTTGTGGTGTGTGTGTGTGAGTGTGTGTGTTGTGTGTGGTGGTGTTGTGTGTGTGTGTGTAAGAACTGAAAGTGAGAGAGACGGAGATACTTGATTCATGACGAATAATTAATAAGCACTGATGTACTTTTTACCACCCAGAGTTCGCCCAGGGTACTGTGCTTTATAAAAAAAAGTATTGAGAGAATATATAAAATATGTATGGGAGACAGACAGACAGTATAAGAGGGGTTGAGTGTGAGCCTAGCCCGGGTAAGGCATGAAGAGTCATAATGAGTTGTGTGACGATAAAATACTTTGTAGCATCCTTCACGGCTCAATGAACAACGAACCTACACACACACGCGCGCGCGCACGACACACACACACACACACACACGCACGCACACTCAAACACACAACACACACACACACACACACACACACCACACACACACACACACACACACACGAAGAGAGAGAGAGAG
>CM031595.1:60429790-60496816 GCA_018398815.1 Conus ventricosus | reverse complement strand
CCAAAAAAATTTTAAAAAATTTTAAAAAACCCTTTTTAAAAAAAATTTTCCATTTTTTTCATCCCTGAAGAACATTGGCCCCCTCATTTTCCCTTAAAAACCCTTTTTGCTCCGCACCCTGCCTAACCCTTGCAGCTATTCACATTCCTAGACCTGGCCCATCCCACCTCACTACATCTTGCATCTCCTACTCCCTCTCCCCCTAAATGTTCACAGGTAAAAGCCTACACAAATCCTCCTCTCTCTTTTCAAGTCATGGTTTACCTTTACCCCTCCCATTTCCTCCCTTTTCTTCCTCTGATCATCATGCAGTCTTTGGCAGTGTTGTAGCTAGAGACACTGTTTCCAGGGTGTCTCAGCAAGACAGGAGGATGGAGCAGGAAGGTGGGATGGGACTGGGGCGGGATACAGTGAGTGGGGTTCTGGACCAGACAATACCTGGTTTAGAAGAGGCTAGTAAGCTTTAATTCTACACTCCCTGATATTCCCATCCCCCCCCCCCCCCCTCTCTCTCTCTCTCTCTCTCTCTGTCCCTTGTCTGTCTCTCTGTCTCCTTTTTCCCAGATGAAGAGTCAGGGGAGCAGGAGAGGACAGGGAGGGATGGGATAGAGATGCAGAGAGAGAGAGAGAGAGGAGAGAGAGGGAGGGAAGGAGACAGACAGACAGACAGGGAGAAGGAATGAAACAAACACCGCTTCATATATAGATCAAGAGAAACATTGTTTATAAATTTTTACTCAGCATCACATAAAGTACTTGTCAATTTGAAACATTATGCATGATATATAGTTCTATGGCACCCTTCTGTTTTAACTGTTGTATTTAGCTGGTAGCTCAGTGCTTCCACATTTAACAATTCATTTTCATGTTTGACATCTGCCTTCAGTCATTTTAACTTTAAACTAATTAAAGGAATACTTTCAATTCATAAGATCATGAAAATTCTAACTGTTCACAATACACTATAATGATAAATCATTTCACAGAAGTTGGCATGCTTCAAAAGAACAAAAACATAATGTTGTTATCAAATAACTCGCTGAATTTATTATTTTTGCTGCAAAGGAGCTAAAAACCGGCTATACTGTTATTACAATATCATATTTTTTTAATCCATCTTATTTACTTACGTGCTGATGTAAATACAGTACACGTGAAGTTAGTTACCTGAAACACAGAACAGAAACACCAGACCATGGAAACTGAACCTCACAATTATAACAGTTCGTAGTTGCTGCCAAGTGCATAATAATCTAAACAAAAACCCTGTAGAAGCTTATGTATGCCACACATGCACACTCAAGTGTGCACGTACACACACATATGCACCCATTACAAAAAAATTTCAAAGGCACACAAAAGCAAACCACTTGCAGGTAGTGAGACACATGTACAAACATCATGCCTACAACAAGAACACAGGATAAATTATAGGAAATGGTTAGGGGTTGGGTGGGGGGTGGGCGGTGGGGAGAGCATACTTCATGGAAGAGAAGATTACTTTCACTAGTTGCAGGGAAGTTTTATAGTAAAAAGTTTAATGGCTGAGTAGCATAATGAACAGCTATAACCCGAAGCATGGCAGAAGAAAGATGATTTTTTTTAATAGTAATATTAATAGGAAAAGGGCAACACAAAAAAAATAGAATAAAAAAGAAAATCAGAACCCCCCCCCCCCCCCCCCTTGTTCTTTACACCCTCCGCTTCCTCCTTCCCTCTTAATGATGAGAATGACGTAACTTCAACGAAACAAAATTTTTGTCAAATCGACAGTCTACTTAATTTTCTGTCACTTCCTCTAGTCTTGTTTCTTTTTCTATATCTCTACCCTCCCACCTACTATCATCCCTCATGTTACATCCTTATCCTTTGTCTCTGTCACTGTGTAAGTCTGTGTGAGTGTAATTTAGGTCATAATGCTTCCTGCTCTTTTCTTTCCACCACTGTGCACTCCCCCTCTCTCTCCCTTCTATTATTTTACACCCTTCCTATATTATATATATGCAAACACTTTTACTTGCTTTCACTTTTACTTTCAATTTTGAATATGAACACTTTTTGTATTGCACTAACATTAGTCAGGCTGTCAATTAATGCAATAACATGCTGGAACTTTATATATATATATATATAATATATATTATAAATATATATATATATATGTATATACAGACTATGTACATGATTTTTTTTTTTTTTTTTTGCTGTCCCAACCTCTGTGCCACAGACAGTGCACCCACGTCACTCATTCCGACACCCCGTCCACAGCCACAGCCTGGTCGGCCCCGCCGTAGCCCCAGCACCGACCATCCACAGGGAGCAGTCAATGTCAAGTCGTCAAGAGGCAACCCACCGGAGGAGACACTGCACTGCTGCCGTGTCACTTCAGTGGTGTTTCAGTGGCGCCTGTTCGATCTAACATACGCAGGACACCACCTACTGACGACAATAATACTTAGTCCCGGAGCTGGCGTGAGTGAGCTCTCCCCCCGGAGGGCGCCACCACGTCCCGTCCAACGACAGCCCCCATGGACTCGCTGATACTGGCGACCCGACGGAACCAAACCAAGGCTACAGACGTGGAGAGGACATCGAAAATGAGGTCACCATGAGAACAGGGCATGAAGGGCCACAGAATTTGATACTTTTTTTAAAATGCTGATCGATGAGAATGAGGATGATAAAGATGATGCTACGACGATTTCCATTTCGGTCTAAGACTACATGACAGGGCTGTACTCTACGCTTCCTTTCATAATATATATCCCTGGTCAACCAGGCCCGAGAGATACAGGCACCTGCAGTGTTGGTCAGGAAATTTGAGCAACACTCTCAGAAACGCATCCATTAGTGAATGAAACCCGAAATGTGTGGTCCCAGTCTTCCCAACCGAGTCCGACAGCAAACTCAACTCTGGGTAGGAGCCGGTCGGGCAGAAAAACCCACATGACTCTAATTGGATTCAAACCCACGACCTCCCAGACTTAACAGTACAAATTTAACAGATTTTTTTCAACTAACCTCTAATCAAATTACAAGAAATTCTGATAACAAAATCCAAATTAAATATTGTCGCACTAATATTAGAAAATTTTCCTTTAGTAACAGAGTGGCACCATACTGGAACAAACTACCTGCACACATTAAAAAACAACAACAAAAGATTTGAATACTTTAAATAAAAAACCTTCTGGATACTAAAGCAAAGTTAAATATGTTAAATTCCAATTGATTGATAGAACAGGGTAAAATATATCCTGAGCAATATGCATGCATTATGGACCACTGTTTATTAAATAAATAAGAAAGATTGGGACACTAAAAGCTGTGAGGCTACCCAAATTCCAAGTGAACTGAACTCTTTTTCACCTCTTCCCTCCCTTGTAGAAACGAAACCCGTTGCAGCCTTGACTTGCCACAGCACGACTTTGAAGAAGGCCTATTAAATAAACAGTGCAATTCCCATCGTGATGATCACCTTATACTGTCAAAAAGACAAGATACTTTGCTGTTTTCCCATTCTTTTGTTCTTCGAATGAACATGCACCTTAACCGTTGAGATTTGGCCTTGTGCCCGAACGGGTTCGTCGTTCTACCTGGACCGTACATCTCTCTGCACGGTCTCTGTTCTACTTGCAACGTTGGATGGCACTCAACCGTTTGTTCCCGGTTCACGGACCAAACACAGATTTTGACCAATCAGAAATCAGAAAAGGAAAGCTGTTGTCCCAAAGCACAAACTATCTCAAACCTCATGAAGAAAGTTTTGAGGTGGGGGTTGGGAAAAAAAATTTACCTTTAAATTTCCAGTAAGTTTTATTCTAGCCCTTTGTCGGTTTGACTTCTACAATCATCTCTCTTCTCTCCTCTTCTTTTCCCACTCCCCTCAAGGGCCGGTGAATGTGTTTTTTTTTATCTTTTTACTCTTGGAAAAAAAGTTTTTTTTTTCTTTAAATCTTCTTCTTGAAAATTATTGGGGGTTTTGGGGTTGTAAAAAGTTATTTCCCCTTTTGGGCCCTTAACCCGTCTGAGGTTGATCTTCGTGGGGAGGAAAAAAAAATTTTCTGTTCCCGTTTTTTTCCTTTGTTTTAAATGGGGGGGTTTTAAAAAAAACAAAAAATAAACCCAAAAACCCAAATCACAACACACAACGCCCGCCGCGCGCAACCCACCCCAACAAAACCCCTTAAAACCACACACACCACCGGCGTTTGGTAAAAAGTCATTTTTTGGATCTAATTCCCCAAAGTGAGCGACTGCAGGGGGAAAAATCAAAATTTCCCAAAACATTTGCGCATGAAACTGGTTTTTCTGTTAAAGGGCGTAACCCCCCATTTTCTGTTGAAAATGCCCCCTTTTCCCAAGTTAGCCCCAAACTCTGACAATAGCGTTACTACCAAATGACATAAAAGTGATGCCAAAATTTTTTGTTAGTGGTGAAAAGAAAAAACCTGCACTGAAAATCGGGAAATTTTTAAATTAAAATTTGGGTTTAATTTTTTCGCATGTCTAACGTTTTTTTCCGGTTTTAAAAAATTTTCCTTCATCTTAAAAGGGTTGGGTTTTTTTTAAAAATATGTTCAGCTTTTTTTTCCCCCCTTTTCTGCTACACTATTTATGGTCTGTTTCCCAATGAGTTTTCCTATTATTTACTTAAAGTCCCCAAATTTTTTTAACCATTTAAAGAGGCCCTTTGGCCCAAAATCCCCTTGCCCGGGAAACATTTTAAGTTTTTTTTAAAATGTTTGTTTTGCCTGGGGGTTTTGGGTTTTTTCCCTTTTCTTGTTTGGGGGGTTCTTCCCCCCTAAACTTTTTTAAAGGTTATTATTTTTTTTTCAGATTATTTTTGAATGAAAACGTTCTTTTTTCAGTTTTTTGCACCCAAATTTCCATTGTTTTTTTTTTCATTTGATTTCCCGTGTATAAGATTTTTGCTTGTTTTCTCGTCTTATTTGTTGTTGCTGCTTTTGTGTTTTCTTCTGGAAAAAATTCTTTTTTAAACGGAAATCAAAACCCAAATTTTAAAATTTAAAGAAAATTTTGGGGAAACGCCAGAAAAAACGGGGAAAAAAACGAGTCCCCCCCCCAAAACACAAGCGTTTCGAACCTCTTAGGTCTTCTTCGGTGAGAACAAAGTTTAAAAAAACGTAAATTCTCTTTTTTTGTTTGTTAAGGTTAGTCCCAAGGGAAAAAGGCCCTTCCCTTGCGTGAACTCTGAAGGATCAAAGTAAATAAATTTTCCCGTTATTTTTTGTTTGTTTTCCCCTAAAGAAGCCCTTTAAGAGGGTTGAACCCCGTTGTGTTTTGTCTTGGGAATCCCTGGGTTTAAAACGTAAAATTTAACTTTTTTTTTTTGTGTTATTTAACCCTTTTGTCTGTTGAAAAATTTGGCCGGAATTCAAAAATTGTAATCATCATCAAAATTATCTCCTCTTTTCTTCTACCCTTCTCTCTCTCTCTCGTCCTCTTTCCCCTCTCTCTTTTCTCTTTTCACCCACACCAAAACACCCAACACACCCCACACTACACACAACAAAACTCTTACTTTTTCCCCTTCTCCCTCTTGGTTTGGATTGGGGGGGGGGGGGGGGGGGGTTTGTTGGGGGTTGGTGGTAGAAAACGGCTCCCTTAAAACCGGGCCCAAGTGGGGTTTGGGGGGAAACTGCTTTTCTGCTTTTGGGGCGGTTTTGGGTTGTAAAAGGGTTCCATCCAGGGGGGTTTTTTTGAAAAAGGAGTTTCTTTATTTTTTAATATTTTTTAAATTTAATAAAATGGATTGCATTTCTTTTGGCAATTTTTAAATTCCAACAAATTATCATTGCGTTTGGGTTCACGCATACATTCCTTTATACTTTTGTGAAAAAATTCGAAAAATTATTAATATAGAAATCTACAGAACAAAAAATAAGATAAAATAAAGCGGGAAAGTCTAATACAAAATAAAAAAAAAAAGCATTCCCCTTAATTTGCTTTAAAAATTTTGGTTTTCAGATGGTTTCCTTAAAAGTCCCCCAAGGGGAAGGTGGTGTCTGGGGTGACGGGAAACTTACCCATATCCTTGGGGCGCAATTTTTAAAGGAAAGCCCCCAGGTTGAAGGTTCGCCCCTGGGGAGCACTAACTGCTTCTCTGAAGAAGACTCGGGGATTCCCTACCCAATTTCCCTGGTGGTAAAGGGCATTTGAGGGGGCGGGGCGCTGGGCTCCCCTAAAAGTGGCGATAAGCCAGAACAGAAAACTTTGTATTTTACACGAGCTTCAAGGGGCATTTCCCGTTGCGTGGGTTGTATGACAAAGGCCCTTATTGTTTTGTAGATTCCCTTTTGTGGGGGGTTTTTTGGGTTTTAAAACGTCGGGAAATTGGGGTTTTGGTTTATTCCCCGCCGGGTTTTTATCGGGGGGTGAGGAAAAATTTTGGTTGGTATGGCGGGGGCCCCAAAGGCCCGAAAAGAAATTTGTAAGAAGGGTTTGAGTCGGAGTGTCTTCGGGGGGTCCTCCAAGGGGGGTTTGTTGGAAGAAATTGTAGACCTTGGGACACACCCTGGACCCTGCCCTTTTGAAATTTATTAAAAATAAAGGGGGAGTAGTGTTGGACCTTTTAAATTCGATCGATGCCCTGCTTTGGGTATGGCCCCCAAGGCCACAGCCCCCGTACTAAAGGGGGGGACTTGACAAGGGAAATTGAAAGGCAGGGGGGGGACTTTCCCTGTGGGAATTTACAAAGATTTCGTGTGGGAAGCCCAAGGTTGACCCAAGCCCCTCTTGCCCAAAAAAAACGACTTGGGCAGCCCTTTTCAGGTCAGAGAAATCTGTAGCCCAGGAAAGGGTTTGGTTGAATTGTTTTAAGATTTTTGTTGTTCAGGTGTGAGGGGGTTTTGGCCCGGTTCGGGTGGCTGGGAAAATGGCATTTTTTCGCTTTTAAAGTGAAATTCCCCCATTGTTTCCCCAAATTTTTCCCAAGCTTTTGAGGGTCTTGCTGGAAGATGAGAGGGTTTCCTAAAATGGAGGGTTTGTTTTTACAGAAGGCAGCCCTCAGCAAAGAGGCGTACTTTTTATTTTTATGATGCGGAAGGTCGCTTGGGATAGGGCAAAAGAACAGAAAGGGGGCCCGCCCCCGGGGCCCTTTGGGGGCCCCCAGAAAAGGGTTGCTTTTTCCCTCAGATGGGGTCCCCTTCCCGCCAAAACCCTCATCCTCCTTTTTGGAAAGGAAAGGTTTTTAAAGCTTGCAATGAGGGTCCAGTATCCCTAGGGCCCACCCTTCCCAGCGAAGCGGTCATGAGGCAAAAGGGGTTCGAATGCCTTGTGAAATTTTGAATTTTGTCAGTCTGGTGCCTGGGGTCATCGGAGGGAAAAAAAGTCTGCATGGGGTAAAAAATTTGGGATTTTTTGCGGGAAATTGACCAGTTGAATCTTTTTTCTCTCTCTCTTCTCTTTTCCCTCTCTTTTCCCCTTCCTCTCTCTCTTTCCCCCCTTCTTTTATTTTGCATTGTTGCCCCCTACTTAGGGGAAGGACTTGAGGTGAAAAAAGACATCCGGTTTTATCTATCCCCTCGTAAATAAAATTTTTTGTTTTGCCCTCTTCTCTCTTTTTTCTCTCTCTTCTTCTCTCTCTTCTTTCTTCCTCTCTTCTCTTTTCTCTCTCATTTTTAAAAATCAAAAAAAAAAAAATCTGCAATTTTTTAGTTTGTTTCGTGGTACATTAGGGTTTTTGGTCTCCCCGCCCAGTCTTCTGCCGGGGGTCCTTAAGGCCCCCAAAAAACACCCCCCAAAGGTCCCCACGCCATAAATATCACTCTTAAAAAATTTTTAATAAAAAGCAAAACCTCAATGATTTAAACATTTCCCCATTTCACTTAACTTTTAATTATAAAGTCCCCCAAGAGGCACTGCCCTTTGGTCCCAAAATTCCTCCCTTTAAATAAATAAACACGCATTTTTTGCATAAAGTTACCCTTCCGCAGATAAACCCGTGGTAAACCCCAGAATGCTGAAAGAAAGGGTTTTCGTGACAAAAAAAGGAGCAAAATGTTTGGTGAATCCCAAAAAGGGGGGGGGAAATTTGTTTCGACGAAGTTAAAAAAACCCAAAACAAAAAATACTTCGTAAATTGTTATTGGATGCAAAACCTACCCGGGAAATGTGGGGGCAATAAAACATTTTGTACGAAAACAAGCTTTTAAAAATTAACAAAATTCAGCAAAAAATCCCCCGGAAAATTTTAAATTCCCACTTTTTCCCTTTTACAGTTTTTTTTTAAAGAAAAAGGTTCACAGACTATAAAGGAGCACAAATTGAATTTTCATCCCGGGACTTCCCAAAAATATCTTTTTGCAAAAAAAACTTGGGATCCAGAAAATTAATTTAAAAAATTCCCCCGTCTTGCTGTAATAAAGTGGGAAATTTGAACCTTAGCGCAGTTGTTGAAAAAAATCATGGGTTCCAGTTTAACATACCCGCTTTTTCCCTCAAAACTCGCTTTCCTTACATTGTTGGCCCTTTTTTTTTTAAATATTTAATTTACCCATTGAAACTAACGTTTTCCCTAAACGTTAAAAACCCCCAAAGTGACCCCCCTTTTCCAAGTTTTTTGTTTTTGTCGGTTCAAAAAAATTTTGCCCTTTTTAACTATCTTTTCTGTCCAACCCCGAAGGGACAACACAAAACACACAAAACCCCCCCCCAAAAAACAATGTATTCGTTCATGGAAAAAAAACCCAAACTTTTTCCCCCCTCCAATCTGGACCCTGTTTCATCATTCTGCCTCACGTTTTTTCACAAAATGTGTGTTTTCGGGGTTTCAAATATGAACCAATCAAAAATTAAACGGGGTTTTGTCTTTCTTGCTTAAAAAGGGGGCTTTTGTTTCTTGTTGATAAATTCCCATTTTTTAAAGAAACTTTCGTCTACTTAAAAACCTTACTTGGGACAATTCATTATTCCAATATATTTAAATGTTTGGACTTAGTATTGGGTTTAAATGGAAAAAACCCCACTTAGATTTTGTCGGGCTTTGGTGCCCCAAAAAAGGTCAGTACTAGGCCCCTTTCCCTATTCTGACTTCACCCAATGATTTACTAGGGGTCCGTTTCAAAAAAAAGGTCACAACAGATTTTTTGCGGGGAAAAATCGTCCCCCCCCAACGAAGTGTTAGTGTTCTAAAGGACTTTGAAACTTCTCTTGGGGTAAGTCAAACGGGTTTGGTGGGGATTGGGGGATTAAAAACTAAAATGGTATACACACACCCAAACCAAAACTATTTTTTGTAGTTACCCCCGAAACACCTTTTGGGATCTTTAGAAAAAAGGGGTTTAGGTCAAGAATCAAAACTTATTTGGGGAAAATATTTTCGGCATTTTTCGTCAGTTTTTGTCAGCTCATGTTGCTGTTGTGACGCGGGTTTGGTGGGGTGGACGTTGTGTGGGTGACGTTTCGGGGTTTGATTGGTTTGGCGGTTTTGTTGGATTGATTGGGATAGGGAATTTTCAAAGCTTTGAATTCTTTAAGGCGGGGCGTTTTGGTTTTTGATTTCGTGGCTTTTTTTAATTTTCTTTTTGTGGGAAAGGGTTCGGTGTTAAGATTTTGGGTTTTTCTTGGGGGTGAAAAATGGGGCCCTGTGGTTTGTTGTGTCGGGTATGGAGATTTTTGATGGTTTTGGGTTCCTGTGGGAAGGTGGTGGTGGTTTTTGTTCCCCAAAATGTGGCAGGGGGAACATTTGGGAAAACCAAACTGGTACACCCACACCACCCCTTGAGGGGATTTTTTTGTTTTGCATGATTCATATGTTGGGGTTGGGAGTTGGGGGGGTTTTTGGAAAAACCTTTGCTCCAAGTTGCGGGAAAGGGTTTTGGGGAAAACGCTCGAGACCCCTTTTAATAAAAGGGATCCCCATTTCCATCCCCCTTTATTTGTAGAAAAAGGGGGGCGGGGGAACCCGGGGAAATTGTCCCAAAAAATTAACAGGGTATCCTTTAGGGGAAAAGGGCGTCTTGATGTTTTTCTTTCTGCTCTCCCCCCCTTTGGCTGGAACACAAAAGGGTCGGGGCCGGAGGGGGGTTGAAACAGATCTTTGGCGGGGGGGGATGGCTAAAAATGAAAGTTCGGGTTTAGGCCCAGTGTGGATGGGTTTCCTGTAGACCCCTGGTTTTTCCCACCCGTTGCAAGGGGGTTCGGGTGATGGGTTTTCCGGGAAACGGGATCCCCCCTTCTGCTTCGTTTCCGGGGTTGAATTTTTTACTTTTGTCGTTGGGTTCAGGTGAGTGGTAAAGTTGCCCAACCCCTTTCCCCTTTTTGGGGGTCATGGTGTCACCCCAAATAGCCATCCCACTTGCTGGGGGGGTTTGGGCGGTCTCAAGGGTACTTTCTCAAAGTGTTCCGTATACAGGTTGGTCCCCATGGGGGACACTGCTGAACCCATGAAGCTCTTGTTTTCCCGGGTAAAAATCCATGGTTGAAAAAAAATTTAGGTGCGAGGGGGATACAGTTTTAACAGTTCAAGTATTGTTCTGTAGTAAAGTTAAAACCCCGGGGGACGGGTTGGTAGTGCCAAAAATTTTTTCTCCCAAATTCCCTTGGAGACCCTTTGGGTAAAAGGGTTTGTTTTAAGTGAACAGGAAAATTAATAAAAGGAGCCATTTTTCCCCCCGGGGGGCCGTTGGGGGTTTTCCACATTTCTGTACAAAGGTGTGCTTTTGGGCCCTATGTGGTGCTCGGTCTGTCCGACTAAAGGGCCCCTTTTTTTTGTGTCGGAAATTTTGGAGGCTTGGGACATGACACTGCCACGTGGCCCAAAGGGGGCGGAGGGGGGCTCCTTTTTGGGTATCTTGAGAAATCCTACAGTTTGGGGGCGGGGAAATTCTGGGGGGTTTAAAATTTTGTTGGGTAAAACTGGGGGAGGGGAAATTTTGGGTTTCTACTTTTGTTTCAGTAGGTTGACCCCATTTGGGTTTTTAAAGTTCTCGCGGGTTTCTGTCTGGGGGTTTTTAATGGGGGGTCTTTTTTAATTGTAAAGGGGCCCTGTTTTCTTGCTGAAATAATTTTTCCCGGTAAAAATTTATTGTGTTCTTCCCTTTGTCAGCTGGAAGGATGCCCCCCCTTAAAAAACCTGAGACGGGGACGAAAAAGGCTTCGTCACCCTTTCCCGCGGGAAATCTGTGTGTGTGTGTTTTTGTGTGTGTGTGTGTGGGGTGTGTGTGGTGTTGTGTGGGCGTGGTGTTTTGTGTGTGTGTGTGGGGCACAAAAACCTGAGGGCACACCCCAACAAAACACGCAAAACAAAAGCCCCAGTTTCACAAACTTTAACATAACTTTAATGATAAAAGATACAAGAATACTTTATTATTTTCAATTCTGAAAATTAAATCGTGTTTTGGGGATTTAATATAAAATTAGGGAAAAAATTTAAATAGAAAAAACAATGCAAAAAAACAATTTGGGAACCAAAAACCCAATTTAAACAAGTAGGGTAAAAAAAAACAACAACCCAAAAAAATCATTTTATTTTTAAAAATGTAAAACTTCATCCTGTCCCCCAACACTTTAATAAACAAACACACACACACACACACCACACACACACCCCACACAAACAACACAAACAAAACACAACACACACACACACCACACGCCCCGCACGCCCCGCAGAAAGCCCCCCACCATTACAAATTTTGGGTTTTTGCTTAAAACAGCCCCCAACTGTCGACAAGAAGCATTAAAGGTGATATGTGATGATGTAAAGTGATGATGTTGATTGATGTTTGATGATGATGAGGGCACTAAAATTTGATCAAGAAAACATTTAAAAAAAATTTTGAGTGGGACAAAAATACTTTTTTAAATAGATTTCCGTTTTACTTAATGGTCAAACTTGTTTCCCTTTAGAATTTGAAAACACATGCAACTGGTAAAAAATTTGAAAAACACATAAAATGGGTCAGGTCACACACCACACCCCAACACACCCCCACACACACACACACACACACCACACACCCACACACACTACACAAAAAGACACACCCCCAGACACACACACACACAACAACCACCCCAAGACAAACCCCGGACACCACACAAAAAAACAGACAACCCCCGGACACACACAGACAGAAACACAACAAAACCCCAAAAAGACACAACACAAAACGGGAAACCACAGACGGACACACAGACAGACCCACAGACCCACAGACGGGACAACACCCCCCAACCACCCAACACACACAGCACACAAAAAACCAAACACAAAACCACACACCCCACACACCCCAAAAAGGGCACACCCCACAGACACACACACACACGGGAACACACACAGAGACACACCCACAACACACACACACCACACACCCACACCACAAAAAGACACCCACACCAACCCCCCACACCGACCAAACAACAGCAAACAACACACCAGAAAACCCACACAGCCACGGGAACAAAACCCCGCACGCACGCACCCCACGCCGCACGCGTGTCACACAAAAACACAAAACACACAAAACCACAAAACCAACACACAACACACCACAAACACACACCCAAAAACACTTTTTCTTTTTGGTTTTTTCCCGCAGAGAAGTTTATTGGGGGGGTTTACCCAAGTCGTTTCCCGGGCCCCGCTGATGGCTGATGATTCCTATGGGGAAGGCGGGGTTTGCCCACGGGGTCACCCGGTGGGGTTTGGTGGTTCTTGAGCTGCTGCACCCTGGCGTGTTTTTCCTCCTTTGCTTTTTCTCGGGTTTTCTCTGGGGGAGGCTTCAACAAAGGAGGGACACCTTGTAAAGGGTTTGCTTCTGCAGGCCCCAAGGTCGGCAGCGGGGTTTCTGCCCACTGGCGGGGGTCGATGGGGAAAGGTTTACTTTTGTTTTTCTTTGATTGTCTTTGAAGCATTTTTTTGGCGCCCCTCTATAAACGTGGCCAGTGGACAACTCTCCTTTAGGGGACTTTTTTTGGGCCCGGTTTGGTGTTCCCGCCTTCCTGGAGATTTGCCCTCCCACGGGGGTTGGGATTTAAAAGAAAAAGGGGCCCTTTATACTTGAGACCTCCACTTTTTTCGGGGGACTTCGGGGGGGGCGGAAAAACTAAATCAATGGATGTTGAAAAAACTGTGCAGAGGAGGCTGCTAAAAAGGGGTTAAAGGGAATTGGGCAGGGGGGGTGAGGGAAAAAGGGCCCACAAATTCACCCTTTTCGGGGTGGTCGAAACGACTGAAACAAAAACACGTTTGGTTTTTGGTGCTTTGTTTCCAAATTTCCAGTTTTTCCCAACCCTGGGTTTTTTGGTTTTCCCGTTTCCCACTTTTTTGTTTTGGGCCCAGTCTGCCCATTTCTTTACAAGGGGGAAACGGGAAGAGATGGTGCCCCCCGGATATTTTGGAAATGGTGGACGGTGTTGCTCTGTTTTGGCCAACGGGTGAGTGAGGAGGTGAAACTCTGTTCGGGGTTTCCCCAAACCGGGCTGATGCGGGAAATTTCCCTGCCCTTTTTCAGGAAAATTCCAGTCCAAAGGTGTGCAGCCTTGCAAAGCGGAAAAAGTTGGCTTTTGTAGGTGATTTTGTGTGAGCAAAAAGGGCAGAAACGTTGCGAAAAGGAGCTTTTGGAAATCGTTGCCCCCCAGCGTCTTTGTTGGGGTTTTTTAGTCGCCAAAGGTTGAACAGGTGCCATCGTGCGGAGTGGATGTAGACGCCATTTTTCGTCTTGAAGGTCTCAAAGGGCCGGCTGGAGCTTCTTGCTAAAAAAAAAAAAAAAAAAAAAAAAAAAGATAAAAGAGGGGGCGTTTTAAAACAAAGCCCTGTTGTTTGCCGTTTGAGGGAGAATGGCTCAAAAGAGGGACCCCATTGAGTCTAACCTGAAGTTTTGGTCTTTATCCCGGGGGTTGATCTTGCTTAAAAATTTTTGGTGGACAGCCCATTTTTTCCCAAAATTTCCCCAAAAAATTTTCCCTTGTCAAGTGCAAAAGCTTTAGTGGATCAACAACGGGGAGGGGAAAAACCCCTTTGTTGTACTCACGGGCACTTTTTCCTGGAGCTGGCGGGAGGAAAAATTCCCATTTTGGGTTTGTGTCCTGTTGGATTGAACCCCCAATGGCTCCCCAGAAAGGTGTTCGTTGGGCGATGGTGGGGATCAGTCTTTTCAGAAAAACCCACCCGAGGATTTTTCCCTTTGCGTTTGGAGAGGGGGGTTGGGGGGGCCCCCCCGTAATGGAGCAGTCTGTTTTTTCCCTCCTTGTTTTTTTTGGGGGGTTTAAATGATGCCTGAATCTGGGGGACTTGGGGAGTTTCCCTTGCTCCCAACAGCAGGACAAAATCTCATGGAGTTGATGTGGGGGAGGGCCTCCATGGATCCGGGTTCTCTGGTGGTTTGCCTTTTCAATCTGCAGCCTTGCTGCATTTTAAGTTTTGGAGGGCCCTTTGGTTTTTCTCCTCCGGTACACCTCATAAAAATTTCCCGCCTTGATGGTGTTGCGGGTTACACTGAGTTGCTGGTTTTTTGGAGGGAGGGTCAGGCTGAAGAGTGCCAAAAAAGCTTCGACCCGGGCCCGGGGGGTTGCCATTTTGTGAGGAGCGTTTGGTTCATCTCCCCGCTGCGCAGGGGACTTGGCCCTGGTACGCGGGGCCGTACACCGCTTTAAGGTTTTTTAGAAACCCTTTTTTTTAAAAAGGGTGGGGGCGCAAAGCTGAGTTTTCTCAGCGATGGACCCCCAAAATTCTTTTGCATAACTCAAAGCTGCGTAAAGGTTGCTAAGGCGGGGGTCTGTGGCTTTTTCCAGGGAAAACCGGGTGACCCTAGGTGTGTTTGGTGGAAGATCTCTTCTTCCCCCCCCCCCCAGTAATTCTGTACCCCCTGGTTTTTTCCGTCGAACCAGTTTTGGGTTTTTTTTGGTCCCCTGAACCGGGACTTCTTAGAGGGCCTTTTGTAGGATGGGGTTTTTCAGGTTTTTCCCAGGGGGTTTTCTTTCAGGGGGGGTTTCCCAGGGGGACGGTTGGGGTCTTTACCCTGGGCTGTAAGTTCGCTGGAAGTCAGCTTTACTTCGTGCGTAGGCCCTGATTTTTGGTTTTTCTTCCCGCATGTACGCTGAAAGTTTGCGGCCCCCAATTTTAACCCAGCCCCAGGAGGGGGGGCATCCCCCCCCCCCCCCAACAAAACCCGTATATACCCGAACGCACATTTCATAGCACACACACAAACACACACACACACACACACAAAAACACACACAACACACACACAAACACACACCCACAACTTTTGGGCGACACCCCCATGCAAACCACATGAATAAAAAAATTTAAATTTAATTTAAAAATTTTATAGGAAACAGTTGGTAACAACCATGCCTTAAAAAAATAAATCTTTCATTTTTGATGAAAAAATTGAAAAAAAAATAAAGAATATGAAAAGGCTGTTAAGGAATAATTAGGGAAAAAAATTTGAAAAAATTTAGTAAAAAAACCCTTCCACCCCTTTTTCAAATGCCCCGCCACGTACCCACACACCAACAAATGCAGGGAAATTAAATTTCTTGGCACCTCCGTATGGGCCCATCTGTTTTTAGAATCAAGATTGTAAAAGCATTTCCCTTTAAATGCGGAACCTGAAACCGGGTCCCAAATCTGACGTTGTGAAAAACCCGTCGGGGCATAAAATACGTCAACGTCGTTTCAGCGCTATAAAAATACCCAAAAATAAATTGAATGGGCCCCGAAGGGAAAAAAAAATTAAAGGGAAACCGAAGAGGGACAAAACCCAAAGTTGGGAAAACCCTAAAATGTAGGATCCACGGCAGGAAATCGCGCGACCCAAAAATTTTCAGGGATTGCACAAAAGAAAATGATGGTCAAAAATTTTTCCCGGAAAAAAAAGGGGAAAAATTTTGGTGGGTATTCGCTTTGAAAGGTTTGTTCAAAATGGAAAAGTACCCTTAAATTTTTTGTTCACTGTGTTTACTAACTTTTCTTTTTTCCTTTGGTGCCCGATCATGAGGATGTTTCTTTTCGGGCCCCTTTTAAAAAGGGGGGGGGGGGGGGGGGGGGGGGGGGGGGGGTTGTGTTTTTCTAGGCAGTCCTTTTGCTTGCTCTAAACATGTTTCACCATTTACAGTAAGGTAGATTTTTCTTTAAAATAAAAAGGAAAGTTTTTAAATTTATTAAAAATGAGGGAAGCCAAAATTTTTTGGCCTAAGGGAAGTAATTTTAGCAAAAAATGTTTTATTGCAGAAAAAGATGTTAAATTTTGAAATTGCGGGCCCTTTTGTTTAGGTTTCTGAAAAGGGAAAACCAAAAAGGGGTAAAAGCCTTGTATTTTGAAAAGGATTTAAAAATGCAAAACTTTGCGAGAGTTTGAAAATTTAACAAATTTCAAGACCCTTTTTTATGGTGTACTAAGGGGTGGTAACGATGGGACATTTTTAGTAGGGGGGATTACAGAACCCCAAAATAAAATGATGAAAAAAAATTTTAAAGAGTTTTTTAAAAATTGCAAAAAAGCAAAAAAAATTTGGAAGTAGTTTAGTAAAATTGTATTTTTGGGTTGATTTTTTTTCTGATGAAAAATGGGAGGGAAAATTGGAATGGTGATAAAAGTAAAAAAGGGTTTTTGGGAAAATTTAGAGATGTTTTTTTAAATAAAGGAAAGGGTGACTACCCCAAAACTCGTGTTTGGGGAAGGGGACAGAAACCCAAAAAATTTGAGGGATTTTTTTGTTTTTTTATTTTAAAGAAGAACCCTTTGGGTTTTTAAATATTGAATATGTGCCCCTTTTTGGGGAAAAAAGGGGATCACTTGTTTTTAAAACTTTTAAAACTTTTATTTTCCCCAAAAAAAAGGCCCTAAAAAAAAACCCAAAGTAAAAAATTTGATTACAGAAAGGGTTAAAAAATTTGGGGAAAAGGGTTTCAGAGAGTGCCCAACCCCTTTGGGCTTACAAATGATCGGATGTTGGGGAAATTTTGTGGAAGGTTTTTAAAATGGGGAAGTTTTAAAAATTTTGGGACAAAAGAATTCCAAAGACTATTTTTTAGCCAAATAAAATTTTGCAAAACCATTTGGTTAAATGATAAAGTATTTTAAAATGATTAAGAAAAAATATAATCTTTTTCCCAAAGGTATTTATTGACGAAAAGATGGGAAAAAATTTACAGTAAATTCCCAAAAAAGCGCCCTAAGGCAAAATAAAATTTCAAATCAACAAAAAAAGCTTATAAACCCGAAAAAATTGCAAAACAATGTAAAAAAATCCCCAAATTTTTTTGGGAAAAAATTTTTTGCAAAAACGTAAAAAAGTAAAGAGGGAAAATACTCTAAATGATGGTAAAGGAGGGGGGGGCCCCGGGGTCAGTATGGAGAAAGCTAAAGTTTTAAATGGGGTTCTTCGTAAGTGTTTGCTAATGGGAAAATACAAATAACATACCTGATCTTATTTGGGAAAGTTGTAAATCTAATGGAATTTTTAGTTACCCATTTTAATAAATTTTTCACTGATGTGGTAAAAAAGTTGTTTGAAAGGGAATTTAGTCTAAAGCGGGAGGGAAACCCGAAATTTTAAATTCCACCTAAAGTTTTAAAAAAATTAAGTAAGGAGTTAGCTGTACCGCTCAGTAAGATTTTATAATAAATCAAATTTGAGACAGGGGAAAAATTCCCCCCCCGGCTGGAAATCGGCCCGAAATTATGCTTTTTTTAAAAAAGGGTCAAAATTGGCCAGGCAACTATCGTGGTTAAACTTTTTCCTGCATTGAATTTCAAATGTTTTAACCCTTTTAAGAGATGTCAAGTATCTCATTGATATAATAATTTGTTTGCAGTTTGCCCGCATGGCCCTTTGGGAAAAAAGGTCTTTCAAAATTTTCCCCCCCCTCCACTTTAAGTTAGGGCTTGCCTTAGTTTAACCCTGTAGGAAAAGTCCCCTTGTTTTTATAAAATTTTCCTTGTTTTCGTTAAAAATTTTTATTCGGTTCCGCATGAGGTTTTTGAAAAAAATTTGGGAAGGGATAAGGTATAGGGAGGTTAAATTGTAACTGGATTAGGATTTTTTGTTTAAATAGAAAAATTTAAAAGTAAGGTTTGGGTTTAATGTTTTCAACAGGAAGATGTTTTTTTTGGGGGTATTTTTCCCCCCCAAAGGGGGGCATTTTTGGACCTGTACTGTTTACTATTTTTTTTAAATGACCTTCCAGTGAGGTTAAAAAGGTTTTTTTTAAAAATTTTTTCTGATTTATACAAAAAAAATATGACAAATCAGATAACTATAGTAAATCTGCAAAAAAATTTAAATTTTCCTCCAAAACTGGTCGACAAGGGGAATTTTTTTTTTGTTGGGAAAAAAGTTTTAAATTTTGCTTGGGTTGGCCAAAAAAAAAAATCCCCGAAAAAATGAATACAAAATTTAAAATAGAGGGGGGAAATAGGTGGTACAGAAATGTGAGGGGAAAAAAGGATTTTGGGTGTAAAATTTTTTTAAAAATTTACTTTTTTATACTCACATTCAAAAGTGTATAAAATAAAACAAAAAAAAGGGTTGGATTAATAAAAAGAACTTTTTTTTTATAAATAAAGAAAAGGGTTTTTTAAAATTTTATTAAAACTATGGTTAGCCCATCTTGATATGGCCAAATTTTTCTGGACCCCCCACTTGAAAAGGCAGTCAAAAGCAAACGAAGAGTTCAGAGAAGAGTTTCTTAAAAACTTGGGAAAAATTTTACAAAATTTTTTTATTTCAAGAGATTAATTTTCTTAAATTTTTCACTCTTTAAAAAGGGAGACGTTTTTAGAGGGGGTTTGATTGATTGTTTTAAAAAAAATTTTACCCGCAAACCCAAAATAAGTGGGCTTTTTTTGAGACTGTTTAAAAAAAGATTTTGAAACAAAAAATTTGGAAGGCAAAATAATTTTTTTTAAGCATTTTTATCCCAATTTTGGGGAGATTCAAGTTCGTAAAAACGGTTATTGCTAAATGGAAAAGTTTGCCCAATTTCCCCTTAAATTTGCTAAAAATAATAACGTTTTTAAAAATTTTTCTGGTTTAGACTTGAAAATTTTTGTACAGTTTAGAAAGCTTTTATGAATTTAAGGGAAAGGAAAAAATTTTTTATTGCTGCATTTTTTAACCCGTCATAAAAATAAAAAAAAAAAAGAGGGGGTTTTAAAGGGTTAACGGCCTTTTGGGATTGATTTCGTTTTCCCCAAACATACTACTATTTTACTATATTCTAATTTACGTTCACTGCGATTCTCAGGGATTGCCCTTTTTTCCCCTGCCCGGGTTTGTTTCCATAAGGGCCCCGGGTTTTCGTACGCTGTCAAGGGTTTGTGTTGCAGAGGTTTGCGAAAACAAAAACGGCGACTGTTTTTGCCTCTATGTCTCACTGGGGAAAATGGTTCCGTCCCTAACAGTTTCCCGGGTTTGAAAAAAGCCTCCTCTGTAGGTTTGGTGTTTATAAGGCAGAACTGTGGTTGTGGGTACGGGGGCGTCGTTGGGGGGGGGTGGGGGCTAGTTTGCCTTTTTTTAGAATCGGGCACTGGGGTTAGTAAGGGGGGGATCTTTTTTAAAGGAAACCCCAGGGTGAGGTTTTTTCTTCGCTGTCAAGGGGGCGCCCAAAACCGGGGGGTTTGGGCGATAAAACCCGGGTGCACTTGATGTGTTTTTAGCAAACTGAGCCCCAAAACGGGCGGCCGTCTTTGAAAGCCTCCCAATTGTCCAAAGCTTTTCTGTGTGTATGGGTCCTTTTCTGAGGGTGCTTTGTCCAAAGGGTTTCACAAAAGCCCTTTTAAGCCTTCTCTTGATGGAACTGGAGCGGTCTTTTAAATAAACTGAGGGGGAAGCCCCGCGTTCGGTTAGCCCTTTTTTTACTATGTCGTTGTTGTGGGGTCCCTTTTTCATTTTTGGGTTTTGGGGTGTTTTCCCAGGTATTTTGGGTGTGTGTATGCCCAATTCACATGCCCCTGAGAGAAAAGGTTTGGGTTTGCTTGCACCCTTTAGAACCCAAAACTTATTTTTACGGGTTTTCAACAAAATTCCCCCCCCCCCTTCCCCCATTCCCGTCCCCCGAATGAAAATTTCAAGACTTAAAGTATATGCGGACGATCATTTTATTGTCTTTATTTGACCACTGACAGCCCAAAACCCTTTTTAAGGGAAACCCCAAACTTTTCATGCCTTTTTAGCGGCCCCGAATCAAATCGCGACCCGGGGTTTCCCTTTTTCATCTAGAAATTTGTTTTTTTATTCAGCTTTTCGGACAACCCCTTTTGATGGGCTGAAACGGGAAAAATGTGATCTTGCCCAATGAATTTTCAAATTTTGATTTAAACTGTGTTGGTTTTTTGTGACGTGTTTAAAAGGCCACTCATTTTTATTTTTGGGAATAAAAATTTATGTGATGCGGTGAGGGGTGTTTTTCATTCATTAAAAAAAAAATAGCATCAGAGGAGCTTGCCCAAAAAAAAGCCTTTAGGGGTTTTAACCCCGGGGGAAAAACCGATTAGTTTTTTTAGCTGTTTTTGGGGACTAAAAAAAACAAAAAAAAATCAAGACTGCTGGTCAAAACAAAACCTTTAATGACCCACACGGAACATCCGTGGGTAAAACCAAGTAAATAAGGGGCAAACCTCAGTTTTTTTTTTAACTGCAAATTTTACAAAATGTTTGTGTTTTAAAGGGGGGATTGTCAAATGCTTTGTGTTTTTGAAATTGTTTAAACCTCAATGTAAAGGGCAATTTCCCAAAGTCTGTGTGGTTTTGTTTCCCCCTTTTTGATTACCCCCACCAAAAACCTTTTTAGGTTTTCGTTTTTTTTTTTTTTCCCTTACCCCAAACTTTTTTTTTACTTTTTAGTAATCTTTAAATTTTTTTTTGGGCTTGACTTTTTTTTTGTTTGGGCGGTTTTTTTCAACTTTTATTTAGTTAAAAAAGTAAATAGTTTGATAGTTAAATTGGTTTTATTCCCGGTTAGGGAAAAAAAAAAAAGGGGGGGTGAAGAGTGATTTGTTGAAATGCCCTTTCCCTTTTTCACACCATTTTAAACAGTAATTTTTACTACTGAAAATTTGGGGTTTTTTTGACCCCGGGGAGTATTTTGGGGGGGCCTGGGAGGGTTTTTTAAAAGGAAACTCAGTGGAGGGGAAACAATTTTGTAACCCAAATTTTAAAAGGAAAACAGGGCATGGGCTTGTATCTGTAAGGGCCCGAAAATGGTTTTTAGAGCTGTTTTCTTTTTACCAGTAGAGAAGAAGTTACTGGTAAAAATGGCCCTGGATGCTTTGTCCGGTGGCCCCTCCCTGCACTCAAACAACCCAAAACCCCATCCCTTTCCCTTCCCCTTCCCCAAATACACCACAAACACACGCACAAACACACATGCATGCGCATGGCCACGTATTTAAAAAAAAAGTATTTAAAAACCTTTTCATTTTTTGCATTGATTTTTGCCTTAAAAAAATTTTAGGTTTGGGTTCCTCTGAAATTTGGTTTATGATCCCAAAGGGCCCGATGGGAAAGGGACACTGCACAGGGAAAAATTTTTTCATGGTGAATTATTTGTATTGACTCGACCGTTGGTTGAAGCTGTTGCATCTTCGGGCCACTCCCTTTAGGGTTGTGATGCCCAAGCCATCTTTGTTTTCTCCCTTCATTTTGATTTCAAGGTAAAAACAAAGCTGAAGGGATGGTTGGGTTTGGGAGGCGGGTCACCCTGTTGGATTTTCACTGCACACATTATTCTTCATGCAAAGGGACCAAAACTCGAGTCTTTCTAGGGCTTTTTGTTTTAAGGGGTCAGGTGCCCCATGTCGGGATGGTTTGCTTTCTTTTTAATGTCAGAAAAAAACTTAATCCCTTTTAAAAAACCTTTATGGGTGTGAAACGTTAAACTTGTGTGTGCCCAACGGTCCTGCATCCATATGGGAAATTTTCTTCATTTCAGAGAAACATTAGTAAAGGGTTTTTTTTAATCGTGAGGTTGCGTTGATGTATATCAGTTATCAGGGAAAAGCACAAATTGCACGTTATTTTATTTGGGAGTGGTATAGTTGTAATAAACCGGCTATCACAGTTTTTTTTCAGGGCTTTTCCCGTTTTACTTTTCATGCGACATACATGATTTCGCATGGGTGTTTTTGGTTTTTAGGGTTTTTGTAATGGCCGTGGGCCATTTTTGATTTGACGAAAAATCCCCCATCTGAAAATAAAACCCAAGGGTTTTGGTTTAACCAAAATGAGAAATTAAAAGCCGCAGAGGATAGGGAATTAGAAAAATTGCCCCTTTTTTATGTTGTTTCGATTTTTAAATTTTGAAAAGCATTCTTTTTCTGTTTTAGTCTGAAGGGTTTTTCATTTCAATGGATGGAAAAAATCCCCAAACCCCTCCAAAACCACCACGGGCCCCGCTTTGTTTAAGGGCCCTTTTGGCCCCTTTAAAAGTTCCCTTTTCGAAGTGTTGGGGACAGTTTGGGGAGGGCTTCTCTTTTTAAAGGATACTGATAATTTTAAAATTTGTTGTGTACCATAAATTTTTTAGTGTAAAAAGGGTCAATTTTGAAATTGTTGTCTTGATTAAAAACAACATTCGAGTGATTTATGCACTATTTCAAGTTTTTAAGTCAAGTTTTTAAAATTTATGTTTCATTTTTTGTGTATGGGAAAAAGGGATGAAATAAAAGGTTTAAAAATTGTTAGTGTCTGGGCTGGTGTGCATGTGTTTTCACTGTCTGTTTGTGTGGGGGGTTTAATTTAAAAATATGGTTTGGGGTTTTGTAAGGGGTGTTTTCATAGTGTCTTTACTGTCTTTTTTGTGTGGGGGTTTAACTTTTTTATCCCCCGGGTTTTTGTCGGCATTTCTTCCCCCTTTTTCCCATGGTTTTTAGTTCCCGCGTGCCCTTTTTTTCCTGGGTTTCCAGGAAAAAAGTAAAAAAAATTAGGGTGTGTACTTCTGATTTTTTTGTGTGATGGTGTTTCTCCCCGGCTTGGGAGCAGTCATAACCGTTTTTTTGTACAGAAATTTGGTGCGGCCATTTTGACCCGGGTTTTCCCCCGGTGAAGGTAAGGATTTCAATCAAAACTTTTTAGCAGCCTACCTTTCCCCCCCTGGGTTTTTGCATAAAAAAGGGTCAAAATGGTTTATTGCCCAAAGTGTCGGTAATTTTCCGAGGAATGCATATCAGCAGCAAAAGTTAAATTTTTAGTAAATACTTCCAGGGAAATAAAAAATTTCACTGTTGTGCTGTTTTTACGGTAGGTATCCATGTGTCTCACCTGGAGGATGTGGGATGGAGGGGGTTGGACCCCCATGGGGTGAGGTGGTGGGGGGGAAAAACTGTTCCCATGTGTGAAAGGGGGGGGGACGTGGCACCCAAAAAGACTACTTCCATTCTTTTAAATTTAAAGTATTGTTTTGAAACTGCATCAATTTTGGGCTCCCCAGAAGTAAAAGCATGTGATGGTGGTTAGCCATGCCAGGTTTTGCTTTTTTAGGGTGTTTTTAATTTTTTTTTAAATAGGAATTTGATTTGAAAACACTTTTTTTTAAATGAGAAAGGGAAAAATAAACAAAAAACAAAAAAAATTAAAATTAAGTGGAAGGGCATGCTTTGAATGTCATTTTTTGGGATTTTTTTTTTCTTTTTTCAGTTTGGGGCTGATATTTTACAATGACTTTAGATATAATGACCCAGGCCCGGAAATTTTAGTATTATTGAGAAAATGATTTATCATTTGGGGGGCAAGCGATGAGGGTGGGTTTAAACAATTTTTTTTTTGTTTGTTGGTTTAAGTTGTTTTAGTTCTTTAGTGTTGTGAAAAATATTTTTATTATCTTAAAAAGAAAAAAGTAAACCTTTTTTTTTTTTTTTTTGCGAAAAATTCCTACAACTACCCCAACCATTATTTTAGGATAAAAACAAATGGCGTACTTTAAATTTAAAAAAAAAAACAACAAATTTTAAAAAAAATGAAAATTTAAAATTTTTTTTTTTTTTTTTCTGTTCTTTTCTGTGTTAAACCCTTTGTGGCGTGCAAATGCCCACATTTTGAAACCCCGTCCCCAAACCCTTGCCCCGTCCCGACCCCGCCCCCCCCCCCCAAAAACACCAGCAAAATTGGGAGGGAGCCCCGGGCGTGTCAATTTGGGCAAAAGGAACCCCCAAAATGGAGGGAAAGCAATGCTTGAGTCACTGGGTGGTGTTCAGTGGGGATTTTTCTGATTTTACCCCTACGCAGGCCCCAAATGTAAGGCCCCCTTTTGGGAAGAAGCCAAACCATTAAAAATGGAAAGAAAGGAATGTGTGGGCCCCGTCTTCCCCAATTTAGCCCGGGTTAAACAAAAATAAATCTGGGTTGAATTTGGTCAGGGAGAAGATCCCACATGGTGTTTATGGGAAACGATCCACAACCTTCCCCTAAGGCCCAAACCCAGGTCTGCAAAGTAACCCCTTTTTCCCTGGTGGCTTTGGTGAAAGTGTCTTTTCTTTTTGGCTACTCCCCTTCCATTTTGTTTTTTATTTTTTTTGGTCAATTTTTTATACAAATTAGTATGGTTATAGTTTTGCTTTGCATTTGTTTTTTGCGGTTTTTTGTTTGGTGTTGTTGTTTAATTTTCCATGTGGTCACTCTCCTTTTTCCATGAATCCCGAATCTATTTGTAAAACCCCCATTGGCCCACCTCTTTCTTGGTTTATTTTCTCACACTGTTCTTTTAAGTTTCAAGCGAGTTTTGGGCAGAACCCCTTTCAGTTTTTCTGGGGTTTTGGAGCCTTGTTATTTATTATTTAGCATAGCTTTGCTAAATTTTTCCTCGTCCCGTTTTTCTTTTAAAAATCGTCACCGCCCCCTGTCCCTTTCCGCCCCTTTTAAAAAAGCTGAAAACTTTTAAAAAAAGTTTTTTTGGGAAATTTGAAAGCACTTTGCAAGTGGGGGCTTTTTTTCCCTTTTTTATCATTTACAGTCCTTAAAATAAGTTGAAAATTTTTTTAAAAAAAAAGTAAGGGGAAAATTTTAACAATTTGCAAATGGCCACTTTTCCCTAATGGCCCTTTTTTTAAAAAACCCCAGTTTTTCTGAAAACTCAAAAGTTCCCCCGTAAAAAATATGAAATGAAAATTTTCTGGGTTGTCGGACAACAAATTTTAAGGGCAGATCTGGTTTGTATTTCTTTTGGGAAAAAAGGGAAAAATCTTTTTTAAAAAAAAAAAAATATGATTTTTAAAAAAGTATGATAAGGGGTGAAATTTTTACAGCAGATATTTCAGCTGAAAAACCAAAACATACACACAACCACAAAACATAAAATTTTTACAATTGCAGGAATACAAACACTCTTCTTTCCCAAAAAAAAAAAAAACAAAAAAGTCCACCGTCCCCGCCCCTTTCCCCCCCCCACCCTGCGCTTTATGGACGAAAATTTATTCCCTTGGCGAAATCTGTTTTGCCCAAAATTTTTTTTTGGGGGTCTTAAAATTTTGAAGTCTGTTTCTGTGTTGTTGTAAAAAATTTTTGAAAGAAATTTACAGTGTGGTGTTTTTGCCTTTACAGATTACATTTAAATTTTTGATGAACATTTATTTTCCCGTTTTAATGAATTTGTATAGTTCAGAAGCTGTTCCAAATGGGTGCAGTTGTTGAGGAAAGTGCATTTAAAAACAAAACCCGGGAGTGCCCGTTGTGGAGGGACTATAGGAAAGCCCCCCTTTTAGAGGGCCCCGTAAATTTCCAAAGGGGGGTTTTACGCTGCAAAATAATTTGATCTGGTTTACTCATGGCCTTTTTTTTGTGTGTTTTTGTTCATTGTTTTTTAAATTTTAATTTCCTTAAAAACAGCGGAAATCCTGAAGATCTGTTAGGGATGCCCGGCCCGACGTGTCCTTGGGGGTTTTTTTGGGAATTTACCCTTTTTCATTTTGTTTGAGATTTTTTGGAAGAAGGATTTTTTAAAAAAAGTTTCTGGTTAGTTTTTTAGACGAGTCAAATTAAAAGAGATGTGTGAAAAAGGGGTTTTTTTTTTTTTTTTTTTTTTTAAAAGGGTTTGGTTTAGTTGATTTTAATTGGGGGGACGCCCCGATGTGGCCCCCTGCGGTCGGCTGGGCTATAAGCAACATTTTTTTATCTTATCTTACCTCTGTGTCAAAAAAAAAAAGAAAAAAAAAGAAAGAGAAAAAAATGGTGTATGCCACTTTTCCTCTGATTCTACTCGCTGCAATTGCCTACATCCAAAAAAGATGCTTGTTTTCAAAGATCTGCCTGTTTTCAAAGATCTTTTTTTTTTTTTCAAACCCAACTGTATGGGAAAATATATTATTAATCTCAGTCTTTAGATTCTTGCTTTCTGTCACTACTTTAAAGACGAGCTAAAAAAACATCTCTTTTTTTTAATAAGAAGTAATCATCAGTCTTGTACAGTTATTTTTTGATTGAATGTATAATCGTTGATACGTTTGTATATTATTTTAATGCCCACTACATATGTGACATATACGTGATGTGTGAATGTGGAACGCTGCGTGTGCTTAACAAACATCTGTTTTTTTTGTATTATGCACACAGTTATTTAGTGTGGTAGCCGTTTTTTTTTCCCTCTTAATTTTAGTATGGGACATTGGCCTTCTGCCTTAGAACTTTACATGTAAGATCAGCAGAGTTGTCAGAAGTTTCCACACATGTGCAGGCAGTCAATTGTGCTATGCGGAAAAAAACACAGAGTCGGCTGTTGTTTCATTGAAGAAGACCTGTGCCAATATTCTGGAAAATACACTGTATGTTTGATGTGGAATACTCCTGCGGTAGGTTGTGGGTTTACAGGACTGAGATGAAGGTCTTACATTTAATGTGTTTTTTTTTTTTTTTTTTTTTCACACATGTGTTATATTACACTTTAAGTTCTAGTGGCAACTGGACAGTTTTTGATGAATGTAATTTCAGAATGGAAAGCACACTATTATAAATTGATGCATGGTGTTTTGGGTATGTAAATGCCAGTCATACTGCCTGGTGCGTGCTTGTGCCCATGCACCTAGGTAAGTTTATGCGTGTGTCTGTATAGATGAATTTTTATAGTTTTTTTTATCTATTCCATTTGTTACTTTAATTGTTATTTATTATTTGTATTCTTGTGTCTGCATCAGCAAGATTTGTGCTTTGGAAACTGATGGTGTTTCAGTTCTTTTAACATAAGACCATCTTAATTTCATTGGAGGTGAAAGAAAGTGAAATTAATGTATGATAGCAAAGGGGAGCGGCTGAAGGCTCTGTTCAGCTTCTTCAACGTTGACATGAGATTTTCAGGATGGATGCCGAAACATTTTTTTTGTGAGTGTTGCTGTTGGATTAGCTTATCAACTTCAGTGTCGTTTGACAACATAGGCTGAAATTTCAGAGCTTCAGCTGGCAAGATTGAGTTTCACCTGTGAAATTGGTTGATGGTCAGTGCTTTGCTGTAAAGCAAATTCTGTCTGCAAGAAAATATATCCATTTTGTTTCCATTGCATGGAAGATCTTTCTTTGTCTGTCTGTCCATCTCCCATTATTGTCCCTCTTATGTCAGTTTCTTGCTGCCCTGTCTGGACGTAATTTTGTTAGCACTTTAGTGTTGTCCTGTCCTTAGCATAAGAGGCTGAAACATGTCCCCCTCTCTGTGACTTCATTTTGTGCAGTAATCCTGTCAGCAGATTACCTAGGTGGCAGTAAATATGCAGGTGGGGAGAAGTGTGTTTAGCCACCTCTTTGCGCAGACCCATGTCTGTTTTCACCATTCTAGTCTGTTTCTGACTGTTCAATGAAGGTGACTAATAAGACCGCTAAGAAGCTAAGTGATTTAACTCAGGTAATGAACCCGACTAATAAGGAAAATGTAGGTGTGAGTAGCTGTGTGAGAGCAGACTATCATGCGCAAAGAGACAGTGTCAAGCATCTTTCCATGTACACACACAGAGCGTCCGTTGCACTGCGGGAAGGCTATGCGAGCGACAGATTGTGATGAAAGAAGCCAGTTCATGACTTGCCTATGTTTTTATGTCAAAATCATCATGTGCAAGGCAACATTCCTGTTGCTGTTGAATAACTAGTTCTATCCTGGAAGACACAATGTCACAAAAGGTTTCAGAATCAATGACACACAAAACATCTGCTGTTATCGGCATTAGTACTTATGACCCACTGTTTGGATTTTGGGTTCATTAATATAGACTCATGACTAGTGGGTTTTCTTTTTTTTCAATTAAAAAATTTGAAACCTCTAAAGTTAAGAAGGGTTTTAGCATATTGGCTCTACGTTGTTTACCATGCAGTCTTTTTAGATGTTATGTTATTATTTAATCTGATATGCTTTCTCACTTGTATACCATTGTATATTCACAATGATAGGGAAAGAAATCATGTTTAATTGAACAATTTCTTTTTCAGATACCAGTTACTGTAGCCTGTAAGCTACACACAGTGACTGATTATTATTTTGTATTGTGTTGTTTTAAATGCCAGTTGTATTTAAATGAATGAGAGCTACATGACATATTAAATTACCCTAAAATAAAAGCAATAGTCCTCCAAATGGAAGAAAACAGTACACAAGATCACATTGCCTGTCTGGACCCCCTAAAATAGTACGCAACATAGTAATACATCATATTCATAGACCTTTTATTGTTTACCTTGTGTACCCGAAAATAGTTTCAGATCGCATCTTGTTTTATGATAATTTAAGGATTACTAGGATGACAGCACTTTAGTCTCGGGATTGTAGGGACAGCCATGGTTTAATCTTCGGATCAGCGGTTCTTCCTGCTTGTACCTCTGCCTTTGATATTACGTCAGCAGGGTAGCATGGTTTTCCTTGATATATACTTTTGTCTTACACAAAGCCATTTCAAAACCATTTCATGTTAAACCATTTCATGTTGTGTTGTTTTTTTATGGCAAGCTCTGAACTGGCAAAATAGTTTGTGAGATTAACATCATGAACCAGTAAACAGGCTGTAGGCTGACATGCAACTATGCCTCCCTTGAAAATCAACTGTTAATCCATGAACTGGACAGCTCACATCACGAGTAGAACATGCCCGTAGTAAAATTGTTGATTTTTGACTGATGTATACCAGTACTGGGTAGCATTTAGGACTATAAGGCTGAAACGAACAGGTAGCAGAATCCAGGCAGCTGATTTCACGTCCAGTGTATGTTGTTCCTCAGTCGCATAGTTGTCCTGAAGGACAGCCGCATATTCGTAGACATTTTATTGTTTGACATGCTTTACCACACAAATTACCTTCAGAATAGAGCAACGCATCAATTGGCTGGGCCTCACTAATGAGTGTTTCACTATGATGTCACATGGTGTAGGTCTGATATCATGTGACAAAAGTCTGAATCTGAAAATGGTAATGTTTTCACAATAGTTTGCATAGGCTGTTCTGTGCAGAACGCTCCAGGACAGAAACAAGTGTGGCACTTGGGCAGGTAGATGTTATTGAGCAAACTGTGATGCCTTTACAGTATTTGAAAGCCTTTCTTGATCATGTGTCAAATCTACAGCTTTGCTCTTTACATGTGGCAGGGAGTGATGAACTTTGTGGTGTACAAGTTCGGTCACCTGAACCAGACAGAGTGGCAGACGATGTACGACTGGCCAAAATGTTCCTCCACTGTCTGAATCACTGGAAACTGGAAACACCTGTCAGCAGGGCCAACAGATATGGGAATGAGGACATGAAAGAGTACAAAGCTCACTACACAAGGTGATTGACATGTGAGAATGAGGACATGAAAGAGTACAAAGCTCACTACACAAGGTGATTGACATGTGAGAATGAAGACATGAAAGAGTACAAGTTCACAACACAAGGTGAGTGA
Organism: Conus ventricosus; assembly: GCA_018398815.1. NCBI lineage: Eukaryota > Metazoa > Mollusca > Gastropoda > Neogastropoda > Conidae > Conus > Conus ventricosus. The sequence goes on along the minus strand of CM031595.1, from coordinate 60,466,996 downwards.
CATGTGGGAATGAAAGAGTACACAGTTCACAACACAGGGTGATTGACATGTGAGAATGAAGACATGAAAGAGTACAAAGTTCACAACACAAGGTGAGTGACATGTGGGAATGAAGACATGAAAGAGTACACAGTTCACAACACAAGGTGAGTGACATGTGAGAATGAAAGAGTACAAAGTTCACAACACAAGGTGATTGACATGTGGGAATGAAGACATGAAAGAGTACAAAGCTCACTACACAAGGTGAGTGACATGTGGGAATGAAGACATGAAAGAGTACACAGTTCACTACACAAGGTGATTGACATGTGGGAATGAAAGAGTACAAAGTTCACAACACAAGGTGAGTGACATGTGGGAATGAAAGAGTACAAAGTTCACAACACAAGGTGAGTGACATGTGGGAATGAAGACATGAAAGAGTACAAAGTTCACAACACAAGGTGAGTGACATGTGGGAATGAAAGAGTACAAAGTTCACAACACAAGGTGAGTGACATGTGAGAATGAAGACATGAAAGAGTACAAAGTTCACAACACAAGGTGAGTGACATGTGAGAATGAAGACATGAAAGAGTACAAAGTTCACAACACAAGGTGAGTGACATGTGGGAATGAAGACATGAAAGAGTGTAAGTATGCAGTTGTTGATTGGGCAGTTCCTCAGGGCTCGCACATTCCTTGCTGTTTGTGTAGGTTCTTGGATTGGTTTGAAAATTCATGTGTTTTGAAAAGTGGCTTGTAGTATTACAAACTGTTGTAGGTGCTTATTTGGGGGAGGTAAGATACATTTCAGTAGAATTAGCTATTTGTGAGAAGTCCAGTTTGCGAAAAACTACAGATGGTAGGATTGCCATATGTGTTTGATTGGAGAGAGACACAAGAAACTGCATGTTGTAAAATGACTTGAATGTACATGCTTGTGTCTCATATTTGCTAGAGAGAAGATGCTGTTTATCCTCATAAAACTTGTGAAGTCCTTGAAAAAACCTTGGTTTAAAGTACTGACAGATGGAAGAACTCTGGTAGTTGTCTGGACTCTTTTTAAGGCAGGATGACTAATTATGATCTGTGTTGTATGCTTTTTGTTCTTTGAGTTATTCACAGTTAGGCTTAGATGCAGTCTTATATTGGCCTTAGCTGGAGTGATCATTCTTTCCAGTAAAATACATTGTTTGTACATTGTACATGTGTGTAGGTGTATGAATTAATATGCATCAGGCCTTGTTGTTGTCGTTGAAAATGTTCCTTTAAGGCCTAAACAAGAGATGGTGATGTTCTTGCTGTCACTGTCAGTTCTCTTCTCCTGATCCAGCCTCTGATACTATTGTAGCGTTGTGAGTGTTGTAGACAGTCTTCACACATGCACACCAAGCGCAATTTTGATCATTTTCTTGATTTTATTAGGCTAACTTCCTTTCTCGTTGGAGGCTGGGGATGAACTCTCTATTCTCACACATACATCTCCCAGCAACACCTTCGTTTGCTCACCGATCGCACGCATCACATCAATCATGCATTCCCACGTGCACTTTCTGCGAATCATGCAACCCATTCTTATTCGCCCTCTCACATTATCAGGGGTGCTAATTTTCCGGAATGTTCCGGAAATCCGGTTTTACGATTGCTGAAAAAATAATCTCCGGTTTTTGAGTTTGTTTGGAAAGTCATTTCCGGACTGGAAAAGCAGGGACAAAGAGATTTTAATAGCAGACGATAATAGGATCGTTGCAAGGGAGATTATTTGACCTTCGACAGTGACGTCCCTTGGTTGTTTCACTTCGGGTAGCAGCATGCAGCTCTTGGTGCAAATGACAACTTGTCACAAGCAACTTTGTCAGCTAGTTTGTGTGCCTTTGTGTCTTTCAAAAACAAGAGTACAAAACCAAACAACATGAAGGTGTTACCGCCGGGGGCAGATATTTCTACAGTTGAGATAGGTGTGAAAAACAAGTGGAGGTGGGATTGGTTGCAAGATCGGAACAGCGATGGGGTATGTCATGGCGATTGGTGTGAAAAGGTCGAGTCGTCGGGAGTTTGTTTTTGCGTGCCATGCAAAAAAACATTACTCTATGGCTCAAGTGGGAAAAAAGCCTTGCTTTCTCATGCAGAAGATGTGGATCATCAGCGCAATTTGAAGTCTGTCCGCCAGTCTACAAGCTTGATGGAGCTTCCACAACTACCGTTACGCAAGACGGTATGGGAGACAGGAAAGCAGAACTGAAAGCAGTTGTTTGTGCATTTATTGCCGAACATTGTCTGCCCTTTTCTTTGGGGGAGATCTTGTTGAGCTTGCGAAGAGGTTAGCTAGTGATGACAAAGCACTTGGTTCTCTCTCTCTTTCTCGTGATAGCACAACTTACACCACTGTACATGGAGTAGCACATGCTATGAAGAAGGAACTGAGTGCAAAGCTGTCAGACAGACACTTTTCTTTAAATATTGACGAGGCTACAAATAGCAATAATGACAAGATTGTGAACGTGCTTGTTCAGTATTATGATGTGGAACTGGGAAAAGTTGTAGCAGAACACTTAGGGTCAAGAGAAGTAAATGTTGCAACAGCAGAAAATATCTTCAATGCAGTGTCTGGCATTCTATCAGAAAGAAAAGTCGACTGGTCTCAAGTTGTTTCGTGCTTGATGGACAATTGTAATACAATGAGAGGCAAAAAGGGTGGAGTAGAGGCTTTGATCAAAAGCAAAAAGACAGGAAATTCATTATTCAACACTTCATGTGTCTTAACTACAATCTGATACCAGATTCAGCAACGTAAGTATTCATAGTGTTTGTGAAAGGTGTTAGTAATGAATCGATGAATGTTGTTAATTTTCAGGTTTACAAGAATTTGAAACTTATTTTATAGATTGGTTTCAGGTTTTGGGTTCAGGAATTTTTTTGGTTCAGGTTTCGGAACTCTTTGGTACTATCACCCCTGCATTATGCACAAGTAGATTTTTGTTTTTTTAAAAATTCCTTTCAGGTTAAGTTTGACTGTTGGAAAAGGCAAAAGAAAAAACAAAAGGTTCATTGACAAAGCACTAAAACTGCTTTAACCCTCTTGCATTCGTTTCGCCCGTATCCGGCCGCTGTGTTTGTCTCCCCTGCTGTTCGTTCCGGCCGCAACCGGCCGTGCGTGCCGCGTTACTTTCCCTCACACACTGCGACCTTGTTTTAAGTCAGGGCTGGCCAAAAATAAACGTGCATCCCTGAGAGGGTCCAATGAAATCTTAGCAGTAGTATGGGGTGTGGGAAACAACTCAATCACAAAGAGTAGGGTCGTGAACTGACCGCATTCCATTGCTGCAGACGGCATCGCCTTGTTTCTGAAAATGGCGTCTGCTAGCGCTTCTACTGACGCCGATTTTTTTGATTATACGAAAGAGGAGTTGGATGATATATTACAAGAAGTAGAAAGATATGAAAGAGAGGAGTTAAATGAAAGTGATGTGGATGTTTGAGAGGAAGAAGAGGGAGAAGAAGGCGAAGAAAGTGATGAAGATGATGATGCACCTTTGTTTGCGTTTATGACCACGTGGCGACCGGCAACTTCCGCACCTGTGGTTCAGCCTTTTGAGGAAGAGACTGGGCCAAATCATGATTTGCCAGACACAGCTACACCTCTGGATTATGTTTTCTCTTCCTGCTGCAGTTGTTTTTTACTACAGCTGCTGACCAGACGAACCTGTACGCCAGGCAGCAGATGGCAAAGCGGGGACAACCTGACCTACTTTGGCAGGATACGACACCTGCGGAGATGCGCGCATACGTAACTGTGCTCGTCATGATGGGGATCAAACGTCAGCCAAGACTCTGGTGCTACTGATCGACTGATCTTCGGTTTAGCGAGCCACGGATCAGTGGGGTGATGTCGAAAACACGGTTTCTGCCATGCAGCAAACTTGGTAGAAACCATGGATCAAGAGTAGTGTTTACCATATTGGTGACATGTGACAGTGGTGACACCCTCCTGCCGTGTGTGACCAGACACCACATTAGAGTGTAAAGAATGGATTTTACTTCTTTCTGTGACTGTGTATATTCCGGTGTTAAAAGTCGTTAAGTAGTGACAAACACACCTTTTAGGACGAAAAAAACCCCGTAAAGTTACCTAGCCCCATGTTTGAGTATGTGACAATCATGTGACACTTAGTGACACCCCAAACTGGATATACTGAACCAGGACTGCTGTTTACAAGTTGAGGTAGGACACCCTTTGATGATTTATACTAACAAATGCATGCCGACAATGTTATTGTCTGTCTGGTGTATTATAGTAACATTGTCAACGTTTGATGTCCCATTGTTTTGTGACAAACAGGGTGACAATGACACCCACATGCATCCCAAACATGTGACATCTCTGCATTATGAAATATGATGTATTAGAATTTTGCATACTAAATTTGACAGTGCTGCAGTGGAAACTTTGTCCACTACAGCCTTTCAAAGGAAGTAGGTGAGTTTTAGCTTAAATTTCTCAAAACAATACGAATACTAGGAGCAGTTCTAGGCTGGAAAATGCGAATGCAAGAGGGTTAAGGGAGTTTGCCAGTCAAGCCAAGGGAAATAATGCTATTAAAAGTTCATAAAACTGCTGCGAGTTTTCCAGTCAAGCCAGGGGAAGTAATGATATTTTCAGCACTTGGTTCCTTTCATGTATTCTTGGTTCGAGCTCAGCGACTACAAACACTTAACTCACTCGGTACTGGCAGTTTTTTACCCTTTACTTTCTCACGGAACTGGCCATTTGTAAGGGCTATTCAAAACATCACTTAAAAAAAGAAAAAAAAAAGAAAGAAAAAAAAACTGTTTAAAGTAATGACATAAAACTTTCAGAACTGGTTAGAAACATATTGAGTTAATTGGGGTGAAAATATGAAACTTCCTACCTTCATCTTTCATTTTCTAGACTTCACTGATGGAGTCAGATTCTGGCCACCTGAACAGGTTTTCTGTTCCCTCCTGATCCATGAAGCAAATGCGAGCCAGGTCAGGCCTTGATATTTCTAGCGCCTGACGAATGTAAAATGTGTCATTATAGAACTTAGAAGACTGCTACTGACTGTCCCTGGGCTGAAACTTCAGTATCAAGTTCATCTTAAGTCTCAGAAGACTGATGATAAACTCCAGTCTCATCTTCCATGAGCACAGACTTGTCTGGGTCTTGTGCTGGTTCGTCTCCTTCAATGCCAGAGTCAGGTTCTTGCTGGGTACTGGTTCCTGTCCTTCCCCAAAGTGGTCCTTAAGTAGGAAATCAAGTTATCGGCCACTGCAGTTGGTGGTAAGTTGTGTATAAGCAGCCGATCATCTTTGGCATTGAAGAACAATTTCAAGAACCTGATCTGGAGTACCAGTGGCTCTACGCAGCAAGCAGGAACAGGCTTTATTTGGTGTCTGCAAATGTCATTAGAGATACTCTGGACCTCAGCCTATGTTCTCCCATGGTTCTTCACACACACACACACACACACACACACACACACACACACACACACACACACACACACACACACACTGAGTTGTAAGTGAACTGATTACAGTTTGTAACTGGCCATTTGTTTGATTCATCAGTGTCACGCATTGAACACATGAACAGTGATTTGAAAAAACACCCTGTGGCTCACTCGCCCAGCGAAAATTTCTGCGACCATTGGTATCTTTCAAAAGGTGAAAGGTCAACAAATATTCTAATTAGATTATCAGGTCATCCCCGAAGCAAGTGCCGCTCCAAAAATTCAAAGCGTACAAAAGCCCCGATCAGGGCCCTTCATCCAAAATGTGTGTGTGAGTTTGGGCCCTGATTGGGGCCTTTCATCCAAAGAAAGTTAACAAATTTACACGTCAGGCCTGTGGACAGAAGTAGGACTAGAAAGGCCCGGCATATAATTTTGCTGTACAGAGATTTTGTTGCAAACGTTGGAGAACAAGCCTTTTGTTATTCTAAAGGTCATTTGTAGTTACAACGTTAAGCTATTATATGTGACCTGTTGTCCTTAATTTATATCCGAACTGTAAATCCCTTAAAAAAGATTTAGTACAAGGTCCCTAAATTTTTTATTGAAAGGTCCCTAGTTGTTGCTTCTTAAATTCTTGTGAACCCTGATGTAACATGACTTTGACCCGTGTGAGAGGTGGTATGAATATGATTCTTTCATTCTGCAGTGCATTGACGTGGCTGTCAGATTAGGATAAGTTCTGAGCACTTTCGCATTTAGTGAGCTACCAGTTGATCTGCGTCTTTGTGAAGATCCCTCACCATATAGACTGAATTTTCTTAAAGTTTTCAAGGTTGTCATAGAGAGCGTCTAGGGTATTGAAATATCTGAAGAAAATTTACTCTTTCCTTAACTGGAGCTGGCTGTGAAAACTTCAGAATGGAGTGGATAGACGGGGAGAATTTTGGTGGCGTTCACTACAGAAGACAGTTCTGTGGTAAAAGTGCAGCTTCAGCTTGCATCAGGGAAGTGGAATGTCTATACTATTCAGACAAATAAAACTCCACTCTGTATCATTCAGTTTCCAGTTCTACTCTTCCAGACATTCCATGATTGCAAATGAATTGATGCAATGTGCCTGGTTTATTTGGAAAATTATGCTGCTTTTGGGGAAGGGTGGGGAGTCAACATACAAGTTTAGAACAGGTGACTTGATTTGAGGAGATGTCTGAAATTCACTTTTTGTATTTTATTAATTACAAATAAAGGAGTGTTTATGATGAAACACCTTTTTTTGGATGTTAGACGGATATTTTCCCCTCTGATGTAACAGGTGGTTGTGCTTCTGCCACGCCCCAGCCTTCTGTGACAGCTTGGAGCACAGCGAAACAACGCTGATCTTTGGGCGCACATTACTCCGGATGGTGTTCAAGACCATGCGCACCCAGCTGCTGGACAAGTTCCGCGCTGAGAAAGACAGGATGCCGCCTGACAAGAGAACCCTGGTACTGACCCATTTTCCAAGGTGAGAAAAGATGCTATTTTTTTTTTTTATAACTTTACTTGTTGCAGGGCTACCACTTTACTGTGAATTTGCAGATTCAAGGGAGTGTAAGATGGGAATCAGGGTAAAGGAGGGAAAGAGGGGGGAGATTGGAGAAAAACTAAACGGAAAAAACAGTAGCAGCTGTACTAATGCCCATTTCCATTCAAAACACTATGCTGGAGGATATAAATGAACTGTATGAACAAATTGAGCAAATCCAGAAGGCAGTGGGTTAGATCGGTGCACACAAAGGTCTAACGTGCCCCTTTCCATTCAAAACACTATGCTGGAGGATATAAATGAACTGTATGAACAAATGGAGCAAATCCAAAAGGCAGTGGGTAAGATGGGTTCACACAAAGGTATAACTGACAAGCAACTATTTCCTTTGATCAGATTTACATAGCATTGCTGTAATAGCAGCACAGCTGGCTGGACTCCTGAAACTCGGCCATGCCTTTGGCAAACTGTATGCTTCAGAAGACATGCATCCATTCCAACATGAGGACAAGTTCTGGAAAATGACTTGCCTGCCCACTCTGTCGAAGCAGATTTCACCAATTGCAGTACATACTGGCAGGATGTCTAGGCCTGAAGATAGGCAAATCTTAATGTGGTTGGAGCCCTGATTAGGCCTGTGTGATACGCCGAGTGATAGACAACTTGATTCTTGACTTCACTTGGCCTGAGGTTTAAGTGTTGCCTGCTCAAAATATGCGCAGTCACGTTTTCCCCTGCAGAAAAGCTCTTCACTTTAGTGTACACATATGAAGTGGATATAATTTTTCAAACCAAAGAGATTTTGAAGGTAAATTGTTTCCCATCAACATTGACAGCCTCCTTGCCGCTTTTGTCATTCAGTTCTTTATTCACTGCTTTAGTTCCGCTAAAATCCTTAGTTACTTTATTCATTGAATGTGGTCCATGAGTCCCATTTCTGAGCCCTTTACTTGTTTTTTCAGTAGTGAAGTTAGTTTAACTCCAGTCAGTTGTGGCATCTTGGCTTAGAGGATGTTGAGTGTGTGTAAGAACTAGTACGCATGCATTGATGCAGTGACGTCTTAAAATGAAACTGATCCATATTATACATTTATTTCACTTGCTTCATTTAAGGCGAAAAGGGATACTGCTTAGAATATTAAGCGTATTTTTGGAATGGTGTACTTTTGACCAGTGACGTACCTGTTTTAGCCAAATTTTTGTGGTTAGCACCATACTCAGGAAGGCCTAGCTTTTATTGTTATTCTACTGTGTGAATCTATGTCTGTGAGTGTATCCCTCATTCCATGGCCAAACGGTAAATAAGTATGGCATGTCAGGTTTTTGTTCTATCTGGCCTTTATATTTTTTCGATTTCAAGTTCTCAGTTGTCCGTCTCCTTTCATTTGGCGGCCTACATGACTCCCCTGCTGGAGCAATATTGCTTTTTGTGTGTATGTTGACAGGTTCTTGTCCATGCTGGAGGAACAAGTGTACAGCACGTCATCACCTATCTGGGATCCAGACTTCTCCCAGACCCATTCCTTCGCTAATCTGCCACTGTCTCCCACCATAGGTAAAGAGGCTGTAAAAATGGACAGCTGGGAGATGTTCCTAGAATTCAGCCAGTTTAACTGAGTCGAGTTGTTCCACATACATGTACGCGAAGGTGAATTTAGTGTCGGAGCTGCTTTGCTTACATATACGCGGAAGGATATTGTGTTTCTGAAGTGATTTTCTTCCCTTTTACCATGTCTAATGCTGATAGTTTGCTTGTAAGACTATTTTTAATCAGGAAACCCTGCAAATTCTAAAATCAGCGTTGATGTGTTCAACAAGATGGCAACCTGTGGAGTGTCAAAGCAGTTTACAGTGCAAGTTCTGTATTTACTTCATTTCTGCAAACTAAAAGAAACAATGCATTGTAAATGTGTTTACTTCATTTCTGAAAACTGAAAAGAAACCATGTATTGTAAATCAAGTGAATTCAAGGAGTTGAGTGTGTATTTAGTGATACATTATTGACCTAAATGTTTGTGACTTGCATCACAGAATACATTCTCTCAAACCTATTTTGGATACCTTTGGGTGTGGACTGTGGAATACGTACATCAGAATTTACAGAAAAGACTTGCGAATATTTGTAAACCTTGTGTTCTGCAATTTCTGTTGCTGCCCGTTTTGTTTGTCCGAGTGTCAAGTTTGATTTTTTTGTAATTTTTTGAAATTTTTGAAAAATCATGTGATTTCTGTGCGTGCAGCACAATGGTTTGAGTTTTTTTTTTTTTTTTAACTCTCTTATGATGCCCTGGCTCATGCTATGAATCATAGTGGCTGTTGACCTGATGAGACTTAGAACAAGGCCACCCAGCCAGCACCTGGGAATTCCTCAACATGGCATGCAAGGAATTTCCAGCTCGGGTAGTATCTTGGCTAGACGAAGATTTGTGTCATTACATGACCTGTTTGAAAGAGTATGGCAGAGTGGTTTGGATAAAGAGGGGAGTGACAGAGAGGATGCACTTGTACATGAAACATTTTGAGATCAGTTTTTATGATGATTACTTATTGATACTTCAGTCGAAGAAGAAGAAAATGAAACTGGTGACTCCTTACTGTATGCTTTGGGAGAAAAAGCAAACAAAATGTTGTAAGTGCATGAGAGAAACATCACTACTGCTTGATGTTTTTTCTTGGATTACATACTCTGCCCTTTTTTTGCCACATCCGTTCAAAGTCAGACTGATATTTTTTGTGCCTTTTCCATTGTTTTGCTGTTGTCATACTATCGAAGCAAACATAAACAAGACCATCAAATGTTATGTTTTGGTAATGTTGTTTCAGGCAGAACTGCGCTGTGATATTAGCTAAAAGGTCTTTGAAAGTAGACTAAGTGCAAAGTTCCTGTTTTTGCCCATTTGTTTGTCCTTTGTCTTTCAATAGGCCGTTGTGTAAAATGAAATTTCTTTTAGAATGCCAAATTTGCATGTCAGTAATAGTTTTAAGTATGTAAAGAACATGCTGTTGCGAAAGTGCCGTCACAGTATGGTGTCGTTTAGGAATTGAAGGATAAACAAAAGGGGTCATTCCTCAGATTCAAGCAGATATATATATATATATATTTTTTTTTTTAAATATTTTTTTCCAAATAAACAGAACAATTTAATTAAGTTTAATCTACTTACTGATTTTGTTAAGGCTGTGTGACAAGACATTGAACTTTTCAGACAGAATCATACAGGAATGAACTATCAAAGTCAGAACTTTGGAACCAGAGAAATGGTTCCAAATTAGTAATATTACAATGTATTTTCATATTATTTTAGAAACGTGAAATGCATTCAAACAAAGGGCTTGATCTTTTTGAACGATGTGCATTACACAGGATAGGGGGGAAGGGGGGAGAATTTTAAATGGAGATTGTTACAGGGCAGGAGGTCATTTTGACCGATTCATATGCAAGGGACATAACCTGTTAAATTCTTCGCAGTGATTTTTATAGCAAACCATTCTTCAGCATTAATTCTAAAGTTGTCAGAGCACTTCCAGCATACTCTAGATCCATATTTTAGCAGAGTTGAGTTTTATCGGGAAACTCCAGCGCCGGTGTTCTTTTATTATTATGATGTATTTGTGAAAATTTATGGTATTATCGGACGCAAGTTCTAACCAGTAAAAACAATATGGTCATGTTAGTTGAAGATGGCATTCTTACTTATGGCTTTATTTGGGTCTTAATAAGGCCATTTCAGGCTTGATTTGTGCCGTGACCTATTTTGTTCACTCTTTCATGTCCTTTTCCATGGGGCAGGAACACCTGGCCAAGTGGCTGGTGTCAGTGGTTTAAACCGCTTCACCTCTTCCACTGTCACCACGGCCAGCAATGGGGAAGGCTTCACGGCTGTCAACATCAGTGGTGGGATTATCTCTCCAAGACGCAGCTCCCGCTCACAGGAAGCAGGTATTGTGTCTATTACAGCAGCTGCTGTTTGAGAACAAAGTAAGTTGTTGGTTATCATCCTAATCAAAAGCAGCATGGTGATGAGGGGAAATGAGGCATTTGTCAGATAGGGAAACAAAAACAGCAACGGCCAATCATGACCATTGCAGCAACGGATTGTACCTTGGAAGTCTGATGATATAATCAATGAAAATCTTATTGCTGCATTAGCCACAAAAAATTTCGGCCTGGCAGAGCTGACTAACTGCTGTAGAATGCTATGGTCTGACATGGTAAGTATACTAGCCAAACAGGGAGTATAGTAAAAACTCCCCATTTATCATGAACACATTGCTGACAGTGAAATTGTTCATTTGGGAAGTCTGTTTATCATTGGTCTCATCAAGTATTGTATACATATATTCACTTTTTTAATGCACTGTTCTTGATGAAAAGAATCTCCCTTTTGCTAGCTAACTTTCATTTCACATATGGTCAAGTGCTAATCGCTGGTGAAGTTGATGGCAACCAGAAGAATCCATTAGAATCGCATAAATGGTGTCATGTTACACAGTTGATAAGTTGATGCATAATTCAGACCTGCCTACCCTTCCGTAATCGTCCGTAATCTTACGGAAATTAACCCCCCATTACGGAGGTACGATTTTCCGTGCGAAATTACGGAAAAGAAAATTGAAAAACTACGCAAATTCCAGACTCGAAAAATTGTCGACTGCTAGACCTTTCCGAGACCACAGAGTAACTTCCCTTGACTCAAGCCGAAACCACAGATGGTTTGGAACTTGCGATTGGTCAATGTGGTGCTGTGGGCCAACACGACGCGCCATCACATCTGTGCGCGCCATTCGAAGCCTTTTGTTCAGCCATTGTAAGACAAAGTTTCAACCGATTTTTTGCCGGCGATTGTGAAAATGGCGGAGAAATCTTCTAAACGTTTGCATGAAACCGACGACGAGGGTTCGAAAACCACTGTGCCACAACGGAAGAAGGCGAAGAAGCAAGTGTTCCGAAGTAAATACACGCGGACTTGGCCTTGTCTTTTGCAATCCAAAAAACATGGACCTGGATTTGTATACTGCTCGGTGGATCTGCACCATCCCACACAGCAGTGCAGCATGTGAGCGTGTCTTCAGCTGTGTGAAGAAGAACCTCACTGACCAAAGGTCTACCCTGCACCAGGACACCATTGAGGCACTCCTTGTTCTCAAATCCCGGCCTGCAGAGAACACAGATCTTGAGCCAGAGGAACTGGACCATCTCAAGAGTGCCTACTCCAAGCAGCAGGCACAATACAAGGCTTAGTGCAACACACACACACACACACACACACACACACACACACACACACACACACACACACACACACACACATTTTTGTATATTTTTTTGGGGGGGGGGGGGGGGGGGGGGGTTGTACATTAGGTTCCTCATCAGTGGTGTCATCTGTGGTGACTGCTGTGTAAGTTACAAACTGTCAAGTATATCACCTTTGAATTGACCTGAAACTCCTGTCCTGAGTCCGTCATCAGCCATCATCCCAAGGTATTTTAATTCTGCTTTGTTGTTTTTGTTCCTTTTTTACTGTTTATATTTTTTGTTAAAATGTTAAAAATGTAGTTGGAGTTTTGTACACATTATTTGTTCAAAAACGCCGTGTATTACGCGTCCGTGGAATTACTGAAGGAAAATGCAAAATTACTGAAAATCTCTGTGGTTAGTACTGATGAGCATAACATGAGGTAGGCAGGTCTGATAATTCTTTTTGTTTTGATCTGACTGTCCAAGCGTCAGGAATGTGGTCAGAAAAATGGAATCCAGTATTAGGGTTATTATTGTGACAGTTGTCCTGTTGCTAATTTTTTTTCATCAATAAGTGTTTCTGCTTGTATAGTAAAGAAAACAGGTGTCCGATGCATTATCGTACTGGCATCACCGTATAGAAAACCACAACTGGCTGGCTGCAGACCTAGTCATTGTTCAGTGGTGAAATGCCAGTCTGATGTTATCAGGGTGTCAACTATCTGTATAAAGCAACATTTGTGAGCTTTGAAGGGATATCCGTTGGTTTCAGTAAGAATTTTTTTCACTATAGTTGTACTTTCTTCTTCCAGTCTATGACAAGTGGTGCTGTATAGCAGTTTGTGTTTAATTGTGTCACATAGCCTCCGCCTGCTGATTCATTTTCATCATGTGGTTTTCTCTTAAATATTATGACTTTTTCCCCCCTGAAACTTTAGAGATGAGGTAGGCATATCTGACATCCTTATCTCTTTCTGCTTTTCGTAATATTGCCAAGCTTAGTCCCGTTCATAGAGGTTTGAATGGATGGTAGATGAGATTTAGTGATATTTTGTTTTGTTTGTTTGTTTTCCAATATCGGCCAAACTTACTTTGTTTATTTGTTTTTTAGGGTGTTTGTTCTTTCAATTTGAGATGGGTAGTGATGAAACTTGTATGACCTGTTGTGTTGCAGCTGCCCTGGCAGAGAAGCGAAGGGCCCAGGAGGAGTTGGCAGAGGAGAAATCGGCCAAAATCCAGCGTCTGGAAGTGGAGGGGGATGTGCCCAGTGAGGTCATTGCAGAGATTCTGGCCAACATCACAGACCCCAGTGAAATGGTGGGGCCAGATGTAAGTGTTGGGTTTTCACTAACTCACTCTCGTGCCTACCCCTTGGTTTGTCGCCTTTCTCATCATGACACTGCCTCCTGGCTTTTGCTGTCTTTGTCCTGTCCATCTCTCTGCCTGTGTATGTTACAGGGTTTGTATTTCTCTTATGACACAGTTTGGATGGTCTGCATGCAAACTGTTATTAACGACAGGTGTTGATATAATTTAATTCTGGTCTAAACTGATTTGCTATTGAATAGCTGTTATTGGGTTTTTTTTCTTTAAAAATTTTTTGTTGCTGTTACATTATTCTTAAACATATTCTTTGTCGTATGTTGAATATTTCAGTTGTTTATTAAATGGCAGCCATGAATAAACTACCAACTCGTTTCATTTTCCGTTTTGTAGTTGGCAGTCTAGCTATATAAGATTTGATTTATTCTTTGATGCATTCATTTAAATATGAATTATTGGAGAAGTGTTTATAACCCTGTGAAGAATACCAAATAATCTATTTCTTGTTAACACTTACTCGTATCAATGTGAGAGAAATATGAAGTAATGTCAGAACAAAGTATGTTCACCAGTATGAAAGCTCTCATAGTTACAAAGTATGTTCACCAGTATGAAAGCTCTCGTAGTGTCCCTGCAATGGGGAGTTACTATAAGAACAAAAAAGAGAGACACTCTTTTTCTGCAGATGTCATGATAAGGTGCATGTATCTTTGTACAGGGTGTTAGTCTTGTCTCCGGTTGAGGTGCATGCTGTTCTTTGCAATTGAAGGCAAAGGTTTGATATGTATCTCAAGAGCATCATGGTAAATGGGGGACAGATTGTACCCAGCATCTTTGGTCAGTGATGCTGATTTTGGCCAGATGTTGAGGTGATTGATTTGTTTTGTTTCCTTATGGTGTCCCATCTCACTTTGATTTGTTTTGTTTCCTTATGGTGTCCCATCTCACTTGCACATTGGGGAGACTGATAGTTTCAGATGTCACAGCCATATTGACTTTAGAAGTAAAGTCTTTTAAATGGAAGAACAATGAAATGACTATGAATTTAATATCTGATTAAACCGAAATGGTGTTGGACATTTACAATATCCTCGCAGCATGCTGAGAGCATTGCTATCTACTTTACTAAAAATTTTCAGGAAATAGTCAAATTTTCAGGAACTGTATCTAAGAATCATTTTTGGAACCCAGATGCAGACCTGTTTACTCTTACGATTTTGCCGTAATTTTTACGGGAAAAAATCGAAATTACGGGAATTACGGCCAAAAAAAATTATTACGGGAAAAAAAAAAAAAAATCTTAAACGCAAAGTTTCTTTTGCTACGATTCCGGTCAAAAGGCAAACAGCATTGAAGCGTTTCCCAGCGTGCCTTGCGTCTTATCCTTTGCAAAGATGGCGACGAAGTGAACACGCGCGCACACGGCTGGTTCATCCAAATGTTCAAAAGTTGCAAAAGTTCGGCAACAGTTCCGTGAATCATACCTGAAGACGCCTGGAATACAGAGATCGTCACTTGGCGAAGAGTATGCCTTCTGTGGTTACTGTTCATCGGATTTTTCTATCGCGCATTCAGGCCAGTATGACAGAGTTACACTGCAAAACGAAAAAAACCTGAAGTACGTTGAAACGAAGAAAGATGCCGAGTCTTCACAGAAACTGACATCGTTTTTCACGACTGAAAAGAAGAATACCAAAAAGGAGTTCGATGATTTGTCTGTCATAAGGGCAGAAGCAATGGTAACGGAAACCTTGGTGAAAATGAACGTGCCATTGTCTGTGTCTGATGTTATCATTGTGGTGTTTCCAAGTTCAAGAAGCATGAACTTGACTTCAGAGTGCCTGCTAGCTGAACAACATATAGTGACTTGCAACATTAGTATACTTATAAACAGTATTCAAGAGTGGCTTCTTCATCATAAAGTGATTTGTGTGTATGAAATACAAGGATACTCCCACTCCCAGTTGTGGTGTTTACAAGTTCAGGCATGAAACAGACTTGAGAGTGCCTGGTAGCTGAACAATTTGAAGGTAACTGGTAAGTAAAGTGTTATTAAAAATTAAATACTATAATTGTATAATTAACCAAAGTCTTGTTATTATGGTATAAATGCTTTACATTTGATATACATGTGTAAGTGCAAAAAGTCGCTAAATATTGCGATTATGAAAATTACAGGTTTTTTTTCTGAAATTACAGGTTTTTTTATGAGACATTACAGGTACACGAAATTGGGGTAAACAGGTCTGCAGATGAGTACCAGGGAAAACATGTTTTTTAGCACATTAGTCATGAGTTATGACATATTTTGTTGCTTTGTATGACTGGCTTGCCATTGTGCAGTCATCCCTGTTCCCTGCCCATGCGGCCCGAGACGAGGCAGCCAGGTTGGAGGAGAAAGAGGGGCACATCAAGTTTGTGGTGATCAGCAATTCCCTGAGCAACCGGCCGCCCCGGCAGGTCTTCATGTGGCTGATCGGCCTGCAGACCGTCTTCTCTCATCAGCTGCCCCGCATGCCCAAGGAGTACATCTCACGCTTGGTGTTTGACCCGTAAGCGGAGGATAAATGTTGATCATGTCTTTTGGGGAATAAAAGGTGAAGCTGGTGGCTGGAGTTTTACTTGTGTGGGAGTTGTTTGTTTTTGTTTGTTTGTTTTTTGTTTTATAGGCAAGTGTAATTTGAGATTTCCGCAAGTATGACAGACGCATACAGTGTAAATAGTGGTTCAGTTGTTAGCACTTTCGCCTGCAAGGTTCCAGGTTTGAGTCCCCAGATAGGCAGAGAGTTATCTCCAGTTGCTCACTCATCTGAAGAGAAGTTGCATGGGACGACAGGCTGCTGTTCTGAGTGCAGCAGGCATTTTGGACCTGTAAACGAAATGTTGGAGGTACAGGAGTTGTCTTTGGCTACATTTGAAAAAAAAAAAAAAATCATTACATACGTGAATGTACAGAGAATGGGGGAAAAAGGCATTGTTCAGATGCACTGTGCATGGACAGTGATTTGAATTCTCAGAAAAATTCCAATGAAGAAGAATTTGGAATGTGAAGTTACTGTTTGTAATGGGACTTGTCCAAAGCTAATCTTAGAGGCTCTGTGGTTCATGTTTAGGAGATGGTAATGGATGGAGCTCATTTCTGTTATGATGCTTTTAATACCTGGGGATACACACACACACACACACCACACACTCACACTCATACACAGTAATTTGTTGCAGATGGCAAAAGTCATCAGCTTTGGGAACCTTTGATGTCTGATCTTCATCAACCATGGACTGTCACGATTTTTTTTCAGGATTTCTTTGTCCTTTCTCCAGATGACTTGAAGTTGAATGTGGCTACATTACAATGTTTTTACTCCTAGCGTAGGTTGTTGAGACAGTTCATGGACATAATATAGCAGGGAGATAAGTGGGCTACTCTGTTACCTTGGTCAGGAGCTACAAACAAGTGTGGTCATGATGACAGGAAGCACAAGTGTCTGGCACTGGTGAAACAAGACAAAGTGATTGGAGGAATCTGCTTCCGCATGTTTCCCACCCAGGGGTTCACGGAAATAGTCTTCTGTGCCGTCACTTCCAATGAGCAAGTCAAGGTCAGTTGCTTCCCTTGGCTGGAGGTGGTTAAACACCCCAGATTTTGTTTTTGTTTCTTTCTCTTTTTCTTGCTCTTGTTTTCTGACTTTCTTAATTTAAGAAAAAAATTCTCTTGATTTGCATTTATTTACCCATGATTATTTGGTAACAGAAATGGCAAGGTCTACTGTAATCATGCTTATTGAATTGTATTCTATGTTCGATTGATATGATCATTCGTGATGCCATTTGCCAAAATCAGGGATAAGTTACCCACCTTAGTTTAACTTTATTCTAAATTTTAATTGTGTATGTATTAAACTGTTATCATAAGATGCCTCCAAGTTCAAATCCATGTGTCTCAAATACTAATAAAGGTAA
Organism: Conus ventricosus; assembly: GCA_018398815.1. Taxonomy (NCBI): domain Eukaryota; kingdom Metazoa; phylum Mollusca; class Gastropoda; order Neogastropoda; family Conidae; genus Conus; species Conus ventricosus. The sequence goes on along the minus strand of CM031595.1, from coordinate 60,449,487 downwards.
CTCAAATAATTCCTTTCCATGTTGTTAACAGCATCTGTATTACTGGATATCACTTTACCTTATTTTATAAACATTAACCCTTATACATGATTTCCACATGCAGCATAACATTTTTTGAAGTGATAAGGATCATTTGTTCAGCTCTCATCTAAGTATGATTCAACCTTGTAATTGTGTGTGTGTGTGTGTGTGTGTGTGTGTGTGTGTGTGTGTGTGTGTGTGGAGAGAGAGAGTTGTTGTGATTGAAAAGATGGAGTTAGCTTTTAAAATCAAAAGTAGTTTCAAAATGAGGTGACTGCAAGCGGAAATTGTAAACAAACTTAAAAATTAGTGTGCTGCCAAATGAAAGAAACTAATTACAACACAAACATCTTGTCAACGAAAAAACAAATTACAACACAAACATCTTGTCAACGAAAAACAAATTACAACACAAACATCTTGTCCATGAAAGAAACACATTACAACACAAACATCTTGTCAACGAAAGAAACAAATTACAACACAAACATCTTGTCCATGAAAGAAACACATTACAACACAAACATCTTGTCAACAAAAGAAACAAATTACAACACAAACATCTTGTCCATGAAAGAAACACATTACAACACAAACATCTTGTCAACAAAAGAAACAAATTACAACACAAACATCTTGTCCATGAAAGAAACACATTACAACACAAACATCTTGTCAACAAAAGAAACAAAGTACAACACAAACATCTTGTCCATGAAAGAAACACATTACAACACAAACATCTTGTCAACAAAAGAAACACATTACAACACAAACATCTTGTCCATGAAAGAAACACATTACAACACAAACATCTTGTCCATGAAAGAAAACACATTACAACACAAACATCTTGTCCATGAAAGAAACACATTACAACACAAACATCTTGTCCATGAAAGAAACACATTACAACACAAACATCTTGTCCATGAAAGAAACAAAGTACAACACAAACATCTTGTCCATGAAAGAAACACATTACAACACAAACATCTTGTCCATGAAAGAAACACATTACAACACAAACATCTTGTCCATGAAAGAAACAAAGTACAACACAAACATCTTGTCCATGAAAGAAACACATTACAACACAAACATCTTGTCAACAAAAGAAACAAATTACAACACAAACATCTTGTCCATGAAAGAAACACATTACAACACAAACATCTTGTCCATGAAAGAAACACATTACAACACAAACATCTTGTCAACCAAAGAAACAAAGTACAAGACAAACATCCTGTCAACGAAAGAAACAAATTACAACACAAACATCCTGTCAACGAAAGAAACAAAGTACAACACAAACATCTTGTCAACCAAAGAAACAAAGTACAAGACAAACATCCTGTCAACCAAAGAAACAAAGTACAAGACAAACATCCTGTCAACCAAAGAAACAAAGTACAAGACAAACATCCTGTCAACCAAAGAAACAAAGTATAAGACAAACATCCTGTCAACCAAAGAAACACAGTACAAGACAAACATCCTGTCAACAAAGAAACACAGTACAAGACAAACATCCTGTCAACAAAGGAAACACAGTACAAGACAAACATCCTGTCAACAAAGGAAACAAAGTACAAGACAAGTTTGTCTTATAACTTATTTCTTTTGTTTGGTGGCACAGCTATTTTTCTTTTAAGTTTGTTTTAAAATCAAAAGAAATATACTCAGTCTCTTTACTGTCGCCAACACCTTACATGTTAAAGGGCTATGGGACACATATGATGAACCATCTCAAGGACTACCACATACAACACAACGTCTGCCATTTCCTGACCTTTGCCGACGAGTTTGCCATCGGGTACTTCAAAAAACAGGTGGGAATCATGTTGTCAGTTTTCAGTCTGTGCCCAGTGTGTACTGAAGATGGGACTCGGGTTGCTAGATAATTGCTCTTCAGGGGTTCCACTGACTTTTTAGTTTTTGCGTCAAGAAACGCACGCCTCCGCAAAAATTGCGTCAGCGCTGAAAAAAATGCGTAACAAAGTAAACTGTACTCGAGATTTCTTCCAGATTCAACATCTTCACATCGGCGCTTTTCTCCCCCACCGAAAATGCAAACATGTTTGATTGTCTCTTTGCCATTTTTGCTAAGTAAGCCCGCGAAAACAAGCCGGGTCAGTCAACCTTGATATTATTCCTACACGCTGTGACCACGGTAAAGTCCCTGTTCGGCGCAGAACAGGGACGGAGACAACAAGACCCCCCCCCCCACTCCCCCGCTCCTCCCTCCCACCACTACCCCCTCCCGGTAAAGTTCCCATCAATGGGCGTACTCTGGCATCCAGAATCACGTGGGATGATCGTGTGTGCGTGGGAAGTCATAACGTATTCCGATTGGAAGATGGCACCATCGCAGACGCGGGAAAGATTCCATTTTATTTCGAGGGGAGAAAGGATGAGGCGTTTTGGAACATTCTTGATCTAGCAAAAAGTCAGCGAGTGCCACAGAGTAAAATGTGCACGCACTATCACTAATTGGCGGTGTCAAGCAGTCTGCTGTAGGTCTGTGCCGTGTTTTGCCCCTCTGACATAGGCTTGCGGTTGAGAACAGGGTCCTGGGAAAATTGCGTCGCTAAACGCACGGCTGCGAAAAAAATGCGTAGGAAGGCAGAAAAACGCAATAATTACGCAAAATTTTGCAATAAATGGAACCCCTGGCTCTTGGTTGATCATTTTTCAGTACTTGCCCATCCTTCTTTTACACTTTTCATTATGCCAGTTTTGTTAATTGGTGAAGGGATCTGCAATACAAAAATATTGTCTCAGAGACCTTTTGATTTTTTCCCTATCTTTTGGGATCTGAATTACAAAAATAATGCCTCTCAGGGAGCTTTTTTTCATGTGTTTTTTTCAACAGTGTCCAAACACAAAGTATCTAATCTCATCATTGCACAGTAAAGGACTTGAGTGGCTGGATGGGTTGCAATGATAAAACCTATGAAAATTGGATTTCAGACCAGCTGGCATTAAAAGAGTTGAGGGTTTCTGGTGATTCTTATCAAGAGGTTCTGCTGTACGATTTGTTTATCTTTTCATCACTACTTTTGGGTTTTGTTTGTTTTTTTGTTGTTTGTTTGCTTTTTTTTTAATATTTTAAGCTAAGTTGCATTGATGGGGATGTGTTGGTGTCAGGGATTCTCCAAGGAGATCAAGCTGGCCAAGGCAGCCTACCTGGGCTACATCAAAGACTACGAAGGAGCTACTCTCATGGGCTGTGAGCTCAACCCTCGCATAAAGTACACCGAGTTTTCACACATCATCAGGAAACAGAAGGAGGTGAGAGGACACCTTGCTGCCTACCATGTCTTTCAGGTGGCCACCCGAGACTCTGCTGTCAACTTTGAATGAGGAAAATGGTTTTGAATTAAATGTTTGTTAAAGATAATGTGAAGCTTTTGTCTGTCAGCGACTGACCTGTCTTGGAGCTTTCATGAAAAGTGTTTAAAGTTTTTCTCCATGGCATGCATATACTTTGAGATGTGCAATCTTCCTCACTGTTTTCCATCCATGGCCATCCCACCCACTTCCCTTCCCTTCCTCTTCCTTTCCCACATTCTCTCTCCCTTCCCCCAAAGCTGCATCCGCAATCTCTTTGTCTTTTCCTTTTCTTTTTTTTTCAGAATGCACTTTTTTGAGTGAGAGTCACTTTAAATGATACAACAGATGTTTGCAAGCAAACTTTGATTATAAGACTTTCAACCAGATGAATTTCATAACCTTTTTACCGGTCATTGTTATTTCATAAAATAATATGGTTCGCTGTAACATTGCGTAGTACAAGGTTTTATTCACAGTAGATTCATTATTTACAGTCAGAGTGATCATACCTTTGAAAAACAGTGAATATCTTGTCATTAGTGATTTTTGTTTGACTCAATGGCTCCCCAAAAGAATATGACATAATAGTAAACCCCCCCCCTTTCCATCCTTCACAAGGGAAATAACTCTGCCTCTTACATCTGCTCACTGTGTCTGTGAAAAAAAAAGTTACAGAAAGTACTTAACAGATCTTGTATTTCAACATATTGTGATGATATTCAGGAATGATGAATTTCTAATTGGAGTGTGAAGATAGTCTTATGATCAGCCAGTCATATGGTCATTAGTGTTTTCATAAACACTCCAGTCTGCTTCAGTTTCTGATGACACATATACATGTCTTGTTTTCCTGGTCCAGAGCCCACTGTCTTTGTGTCAGTGTTCAGATATGTTCAGTCCTGTGCTGCTGTCGATCATTTTGGCAGGCTGTGTCATGCCTGAAAGAGAGTGAAAACAAAAAGAGGAAACATCTGTTTTTAGCATTTCAGAGAGAGAGAGAAGAAGAGGAAGAAGAATGCTTTGCTGTACTTCAGTAAGAAATGGAGAAGTGTTGTGTTTCTGGCTGGTGGCAGATTGTGAAGCGGGTGATTGAGAAGAAGCAGGAGAAGGAGGACAAAGTGTACGCAGGGCTGACCTGCTTCAAGGATGGAGTTCACCAGATCCCCATCGAGAGCATCCCGGGCGTGCTGGAGGCTGGCTACAAGGTGGAGGTCAGGTAAGTCCAGTGATACTTATTGGCTAAAGATTAGGCGGTCAGTTCAGTGCCAAAGGTTTCCAAATTTTCAAAGGGTCACATAAATATTTAGGGGGTCACACTTTGTAACTGCTTGAAAATATACTGAAAACCACACACACACATACATGCACCTTAACACACACACACACACATGCACATTAACACACAAACACACACACACACACACACACACACACACACACACACACACACACACACACCACACACACACAGGCGTGCTCTACTGGCTCATACACATGAATACACAGAGAAAGAGACAGAAAAAGTATGACAAGAGGTGCTAATAAAGTTAATGAAACACTCCAGATTATGCTAAGCATTATTTAATCAGATTTATGTTCTGATTTAGTAAATAAAATGACTAAATGTGAACGCCAACACTGGAAGGACTTTAACAGTGAAACTTGATATTTGGGATTTGCTCTTCGATTATCATTGCAGAATTTCCAATATGCAAGCCATTTCCGTCAGTGTTGAAAGATGTTATTGCTTGACCATATTCCAGTCCCCATGCAGTAATTATGGAAGCTTGATGACAAAGAAGAGGCAAGTGATAAATATTTGTGGAACTTCTGACAAAACTGGGAAGGTTGGCCTATCTTGCGCTGTGCACAACACGTTCAGACGTCCATAATGGAACCATTTTAATTATACAAATTGATTACATAGCACAAATTGCTTGACTTTTGTTCCATTCGCTGGATTATCACCAGCGAGCCACAGCTGAATTGTTGATCTTGATTCTCAAAAGCTCATACGATTTTCCATGCTACTAATGCTTGGCTGAATCATGTGGTCATGTGGTCCAATCAGACTGAGTAGTCTATTTTGACAACTCTTGTTGGTTTTTGGTAGAGAAGAGGTCTCAAGTGGAAGTTGTTAACCCGTTCAGTGCCTAAAAATAGTACAAACAAAGGTGTTCCCAGGTGCCAGGGACATCTCATGATTTGGGGGTCATAATTAACAAAAAATTCTAGCTCAGAAACTACAAAAGATAGAAAAATGAAATCTATATAATTTTTGAAGGAAATTGAATGAAGATTTTGAATCTGGGCTTCTTTTGTTTTAATTTTGATAATAAAAAAGTATTTAGGCTTTTAGATTTGGATAGATTTTTTTGCACGATCAAAAACATATGTATTTACCACGACATCTTCACATCCAAACAAGAACACACAGCAAAAAAGTTGAAAATAAAGTTTGTATTGTCACACTACACCTGTAAATGAAAGTAAAACAGTTTGGAAGTCTATCAAGACGCTCACACTCGATGCAGACTGACCAGTCCACGACCACGCCCCCCTCTCCCCACCACGCCCCCTTGCTGGACTGCAACCCTCTCTTTCACCCCTCATCTTCCCCTACCTTTCCGTCTGCACCGTGTCAGGCCGCGAGCAGGCCACGCTCGCCTCTCGCGCTGACTTTCACATCACTGGACACCAGCACGCGGTGCAGAGTACACACTAGGCTAGCTCGTTCGACGCTGTCAGCTGAACACACACTGAGGTCACAGAGCCCTACTCAATAACTGACGAATATGGTCGGCAATTCCACCACTATCATCATCTCACCTTCATGCTCGAGTGAGTCGTTGAATAAAAGATTATTGTGTTTGTCAAAAATCATCAGCAGAGCCTGCTCAGCTGTGTAAATACCAGGGGTGGGATTTTTCCGCGGATCCGCGGATTTCCGCGGTAGATCCTTGTTCATTCCGCGTAACAGCGTGTCAGTTCCGCGGAAGCGATCTGTGATTCTCATTCATGTCTTCAAAACCATCCGGTGTCATTTATCCACAAACTGTTCGACATTCTTAAACGGCTTGGATTCGCAGTTAACTTGGTAACTTTCTCCTTCCGGTTTTGCGATCTTCAAAATGGCGACATGTCGAAGAGACGTCGTTTCACGCGGAGAAAATGTTTCCTGCGACAGTTCTTTGAAGAACAAGTGGAAGTGGGACTGGTTGGAGAGTAAGGTGGATGATGATGAAGTGATAGGCCAGTTCATAGCCAAATTTCTTCTTCTTCTTCGTTCGCTCAGACAGGAACCCCAAATGCACTGATGAAGGCTGCCGTCCGGCGGAGGTCCTCCAGAGATCCGTAGAGTTTCTCCCTCATCGATTGGTCAGCAGGCCAGGTCTCTGCTCTCAGGTCATGGTGAGTTGGACAGTCTTGTAGGAAGTGTTCCACTGTCATTGGGGCTGTACCGCAGGGGCACACTGCAGATTAAATTCCCTCAGCATTCCACTGCAGTATCTCCAATGGCCTTGGCTCCATCTCCCTCCTGTCAAAGCCAGTAGCTTTTACCCGAGACACCCGCCGTCTGGCTCTGCCATGAAACGGGGCACGGGGACCACCAGTAGCTTTGATTGGGCCCCTTTGAGGCACAGGGCTCGGCACTCTTCCACCCTGGCGGGTCCTCGACGGTCGAGCACCATATCTAGATTCTCCAAGGTTGTCTGTCATGTGAGCGGGGATGCGTTGTGCTGCCGTTACGCCCCTGACAAGTCAGGACCAGCACATCCGACTTCGGCTCTTGCCATTTATCCCATGGCTGGGGTAAGGCTTGGAGCAGTGTCAGGTCGTGTCCACGCGCCGGTGGGCCTGCACAGAGTTCCTTCCTTTCTTGGTTGGGGCCTTACTCCTCCATCTGGACTGGTCTAGCCTGCGGCTTTCCTTGATTGGAGAGGCCGAGATGTAGTTTTAATATAGCGCCAGTATTCCGCTCCCGTGCCGCGTTAGTGAAAACAATCTGCCCCATGTCCCCCTGAGGAAACACCCACATTAACGTGGCGAGAAGGTGCGACTACGGTTTTCACCCTTTCTTAATGGAAGAAAGGGATCTTCGCAGATCAGCCAAATTTAATGCAGGGCTGCCACATTTCCGGCCCAGGCCGGAAATCCGGCCTCTGAAAATGTTTACAAGTACTTTTCCGGCCTATGAAATTTTTGAAAATCACTTTTCCGTCACAGCAAAATTTTACGCTATTTAATTTCTGGCGTCCGGCTTTTTCGGGCCTGAAATCACGACGTCGTCTGCCAAGAATTCTCCCTTCCGCACAATAAGCACTCTTCGGCTTCTGATTGGTCAAAACTCATCATAGGCAAGCCTAAGCGAGGGGTGGAGGGGGGAGGGGGGGGTGTGACACTGGTGGCAAGCTCTAGATATCGACTGACGGCATTATTATTACTAGGCCTATATTTATTATTAGCAGAAGGATGGTAGAAAGAGGATCGAGAATCAACACACTTTCGGTTTTAAGACGAAGTTGAAGAGCGGCGAAACGCGGATCATCAGTGATAAGGGGAGGTCACTCCCACTCTATAACCAGCGATGACTGCGAGAGGGAACGCCATTGAAGTTTCAGCCTTCGTCAATCAAGTTTATCAACGCTTTTCTTAAAGTTCTGTACGCTTTTCTTCAAGTTCTGTGTCTAGGCCTGGGTGTCACGGTTCAATGATGACGGACAATTTTCTAAAAGAAAAAGAAGACATTACAGCACTCGAGGTTAGCGTGAAAAACAAATGGAAGTGGTCATGGCTTGAAGAAAGTAATGACGAAGGAACACCTCTGTTGAAGACCTTCTTCAGTCAGCTTCAACAGAGAATTCAGCGAGCAGCAAATTTCAAAGAGATTGAAGACATTGCCAGGGAAGTACAGCACACTGTTAGTTCATGGCCTAACATGCAAACCTAATCTCACATCATCTGATTATGAGGCAGACTTGAAAGCTCATGAACTCTATCCAGCTGACGGGCCCAATCTTGTGCCAGTCATGATATGTGGAGATGGTAATTGCTTACCACGAGTTGCCTCCTTGTTATGTAGTGGAACAGAGGATCTTCACGTGGAAATGCGGGTCAGAATTGTCTTGGAACTTGTGCTGAATGAAGAGACTTATCTGGCAGATAGAGATCATTCAAAAGTCTATGCACAGTATTCAGATCATTACTGTTTGGAAGAGCTCACCACAGACATGATAAGCAGTATATTTAGAAAAGAAGTGCGAGCTATTGCTGTCAGTGGGACATACATGGGTATGTGGGAGGTGTGTTCTGTTGCCAACATCCTGCAAGTACCTGTCTTCTCCGTATACCCAGAGTATGGAGGACACAGTGTCAGGAAGACCTGCATCGTCTGATCCAGCCACATCAAGAAGTGCCATCATCACAGCCTGTGTACGGAATTATGTGGACTAGATTAAATGGCAAGGACCTTCCAGAGAGAACTTGGAGACCAAACCATTTGTAGCATGCCTTCCTTGCATTGAAATTTCATCACAGTCGCAGCAACAAAAAAACAATCGGAAAAGGACATTGGTCGATGCTGACATCAGGACCATGTTCGGGAAGACAATGAAAATGGAGTAACAAAATCTATCAAAAAAATATTCAGATTGAACAGAGGTTTTTGTTTTGTTTTGTTTTGTTTTATATTGGACAGCGTTGGAATTTAGGTTTAGGCCAGGACATTCGGGTTTCAGGTCTGAGGATTTCAGAAAATCGAGGTTTCAGGCCTGTGGAATTTCTGGATCCAATTTTCAGGCTTAAGGACTTGAGGATAGTGGCAGCCATGTTAATGCCTGTGGCCTTGCTTACTGCAATCTTTGCCGAGTGCAAATAAATTACAGTTCACGCGGAAAAAGTTGCTTTGGTGGATCACATTAAAAGCAACAAGCACAAGACAGCTCTGGATCAGCGGACAAACTTAATGCAAGATGTCCAGCTCCACACTTGCATTAATTTTGTGTGCCATTTGGTTGAAAAGGAACTCCTCTCATCTACACTTGGTCCAAGTTGTTTAAAGATAGTAAGTATTAGTATAGTTGATTTTTATAGCTTTTTGTGTTTAAAAAAAAAAAAAAAGAAGGTAAAACAAGTGGGGTAACGTTTGCTCCCATAAGAAAACCTGACACGGAGTAACTTTTATTCAAGACTGACACAGCCTTTTAAGCTTGAATAAAGTCAGACAAATACATAGACAATCTGATAGGGGGGGGGGGGGGGGGGGGGGGGGAGAACAAGCGCAGGCCAACAACTTAACTGTCCTCATAATAATGACTTGGCAAAGATTTGGACTTAAGGAGGGGGCAGTTTGAAGATGGAGAAACTGGGAACATGAAATTAAGAAAAATATTACAGATAATATGGAAACTCTTCAGCAGCTGCACAAGGGAATCATCGCAATCCCTTTTGAAGGCAGATATATTTGCCTTTTTTATACAAATATATCTGCCTTCAAAAGGGATTGCAATGGTTCCCTTGTGCTACTGAAGAGTTTTCATATCTGTGATATATTTTCTTAATTTCATGTTCCCAGTTTCTCCATCTTCGAACTGCCCCCTCCTTAAGTCCAAATCTTTGCCAAGTCATTATTGTGAGGACAAATCAGTTGTTGGCCTGCGCTTGTTTTTTTCCCCCACCATTAGATTGTTCGTCTATGTATTTGTCTGACTTTATTCAAGTTTAAAAGGCTATGCCTGTCTTGAATATAAGTTACTCTGTGTCAGGTTTTCTTATGGGAGCAAACGTTACCCCACTTGTTTACTGTTTATTGTTTACTGTTCCCTGCCTCATTTCATTTCCAATTTAAAAAAAAGAAAAGAAAACAATATTGGTTTTTTGCTTTAAAATTTAATTTCAGTCTCAAAATGCACCAGATTGCACAGAATTGAATGTAGCAACCCAAAATTTTCCGGGGGGGCATGCCCCCGGACCCCCCTAGACTGTTTCCTCTTTTTTCTTTTATGGAGAGTCCCACCCCTGAAATACGTTGATTTGGTCGCTGGGCTTGTCAAAGGTTGCGCCGCCATCTTTGCAAGCGAGACGAAGTGCTGGCTGGTCATCCAGTCAGTGATGAGAATAAATGGGCTTTCCCCTCACGTGTGGTCATTTACATATTATTTTAAGACTACAGACATATAAGGCTTTCTACGCAAACTCTATTTGAGTCCGTTGATAGAAATAGTAACGAATGAAAATTCAAGAAAAATGCATGACGTCAGTGGAAGGCCCATAGGCACTGGAAAAGCACTTTTACTTCCACGTCAGCTGACTGACTAAAGGCACTCTACGGGTTCGATTCAAAACATCCTAAACATCAAGGAAAGTTGCGTTTTGAATGGTCTTTGCCATGGCGGATCAGGCGAAAAAGCTTTTGGGTGACGTGCTGCTCAGAGTTGTAATGCGTACAGGAGAAAATCCTTGTGTCACGGTAAATTTGGGTAAGTTTTAGTGACACATGGGACTTAATTCAGTACATCAAATGGGAATTTTATGCATCTGAGATGCACATTTCTGTGTAAGAATTACCACTGATGTCCTTTCCCTCCTGTTCTACTTTTCAGCCTTGCAGCAGCGTAGTCTTGTACTACAAGTTGTAGGCATTTTCGTTATTCTGGCTGAATGGGTAAATGAGCATCTGTGTTTTCTTGTAAGCATTTTCCTCATACTGGCTGAAGGGTAATGGATTAACATCAGCGTTGTCTTGTAGGCATTTTCCTCACCTTGACTGAATGGGTAAATGAACATCAGTGTTCCCTTGTAGGCATTCTCCTCATACTGGCTGAATAGCGGACTTCTGGGGCAATGTGTATCTCTGTTTCAAGTAAGGCAGTTTCGTTCTGAACTTTCCTGACCTTGCAGGTAAACAGTTGACGGCTATGCTTTTTTTTTTTTTTTTTGAAGTCATGAAGCTAATGCTAGTGACAGACATAAGACAGTTTAGAGTAAAGAACCAAATCTTGTCTACGACAGGCCGAGCAGTGTGGAGACAGAACAGTGATCATTATTTCCTAAAACGTGAGGGGTCAGACTTGGTGCGAAAAACTTGTTTCCAAATTTTCATGGGGTCACAAAAATATTTATAAGTGCTTGAAAATATAGTGAACCATGCATACACACACACACACACACACACACACACACACACACACACACAGAAACATGCTGTCATTGGCTTACACATATAAGTATACAAAGAGACAGAAATAGATAAGCAAAGAGGAGCTGATAATAAAGTTGATAAAACATTCCAGATTGTGCTAAATATTCATTCAGATTCATGTTCCAATGTTAGTAAAGTATCATTATCTAACATGAATAAATGCAAGTACATACACTATCAGGATTTTAACAGTGAAACTTGATTTGTGGGATGTCCTCTACGATCATCATCACAGAATTTCTGCTATGCAAGCCATTTCACTCAGTATTGAAATATTGTGTTGCTTGACCACATTCCAGTCACCATGCAATGAACATTGGAAGCCTGGTGATAAAGGCAAGTGATGAATATTTGCGGAACCTTTAACAAAACCATGTGGACTAGCCACTCTTGCACAGTGCACAACACATTCGTATGTCCATAATGGAACCATTTGAATTATCTGAACCGGTCATGACGCATGCATAGTTTGCTCGACTTCTGTTACATTTGTTGGATTATCACTTGCAAGCCACAGCTAACCTGTCGGTTTTGATTCTGAAAAACCAAATTTCATATGGTTTCCATGCTTTTGGCGTTTAGCTGAATCACAAGATCTTATGGTCCAATCATAGACTGGGTAATTTATTTTGATGACTTGTTGGTTTTCAGTAGAGAAGAGTTCTGGAGCAGAACTTGTTAATCAATTCAGAACATTCTAAAAACGTTGAGGAAAGTTACGTTTCTGACTAATTTGATTATGGCAGAGAGGATGAAAGCACCTTTGCATAACACCCAGCTCTGAGTTGTAGAAAATCAGTGCATCACGGTAAATTTTAGTACGTTTTGTGATGCACTTTTCAGAATGCCAGTGCGTCAGATAGGAATTTTATGTGTCAGAGATGCACATTTGTGTGTGAGAATTGCCACTGCAGAGAGAGTTATGTTGCAGCCCAAAGGTGACTTGACGTTGCCTGCTGTTTTCAGAATACCAGTGGTAATTTATGTTACAGTGACCAGGCTGGTTGGACTGAGATTATGCAAATTTTGACCTTGTTGTTATGTCGGCAAATGAAACAAACTGCGGCGTTACTGAAACACGACAAAAACGCAGAAGAGCACACAAAACAAAGTGTGAAGTAACGACGATTTAATGCACGACACAAAACAGGACAAGAAATTTTCGGCAAAATGCCTTCCTCAGCGACAAAAAAATACAGACATAAACATGCACAATACTCCCCTTGTGAAGCCAAAGTGGTGAATGAAGTAGACAGAGGGACAGTGGAAGAGAGGGTGAGTAGAGTTCGAAGAATAGGGCACGAGGAAAGAGGGTAGAGTAAAGTGAGGAGGAGGAAAAAGGGGAGGAGGGGAGAGAGAGAGGGAGAGAGAGGAGAAAGGGGAGAAAGGGGGGGAGGACAGAGAGAGAATGGAAGTGGGGAAAAGAGTGGGAATAAGAGAGAGAGGAGGGGAAGGAGAGTGAGTGGAGGGGGGGGGGTGTGATGGTATGTAGTGGGGGTTGATAAAATGAAAGAAAAAGGAAAGAAAAAAATAGATACAATTATCAAAAAATCATTTAAATGACAAGGGGGGGGGGGGGGGGGGGGGGGGGGGGGGAGAAGGGGGTTTTTCCCCGGAAAAGTGCCCCAAGTTTGACAAGGGGGTAGGTTGTCCCCAAGCCAGGGGTGAGGGGAAAGGGGACCCCGAGAAAAAACCCACTCCCAGCGAGCTAAAAGCTGAAGGTCCCCCCCCACCCACAAAAAAAAAAAAAAAAAAAAAAAAAAAAAAAAAAAAGCACTTGCCGCGGGCAAGCCTCACACACACAACCAACCCACACACCAAACCCCAAAACACACACACACAAAACACAAAAGTCGGCGTGCGCACGAAAAAACACGCACGCACAATACACCCCCAATAGCGACACATGGGGGGGGGGGGGGGTAACAAGGGGGAATAAATGGGTAAATGTAAAAAAAGGCAAATTAAGACATCGGGGTGTGTTTGGGGAAGTAGGTGGTGCTATGGTGGCGCAAAAAAAAAAAAAGGGGCAAAAAAGAGCTTTAAACGCAAAAGTAGTATGCGGTATGATGAGGGCCTAAAAACCTCAATGACAAAAAAAAAAAAAAAAAAAAAAAAAAAAAATTATACATATATATTACACACACACATTATTAAACTTTTATATATATATATTATATAAAAAGTAGACTAAAAAAAAAAAAAAAAATTTTTTTCTCCCCCCTTCCCCTTTCCCCTTTTTCCCCTACCCCTCCGTCCTTTTTCCCTTTTCTATGTCTTGAAGGGTCCTTCCCCTTTCGTTCCTTTCTTTCTTTCTTTTACTTCCTTTCTTTACTTTCGATTTTTTTCCTTTCCCCCCCCCCCCCCACCACCCCCCCTCCCCCTCCCTCTATTTCCCCCTTCCCTTTGGGCCCCCTTTTTTTGCCCTTTTTTTATGTTTCCCCTTTTTTTCCCCCCGGCCCCCCTTTGCCCCCCCCTTTCCCCTCCCTCCCTCCTTTTTTTTCCCCCTTTTAAAAAAAATTTTTTTTTTTAGTCTATCTGTTGATATTTTATATATATTTTTTATGTTTATTTTTTATGTGTGTGATTATAAGTATAGATTTTTTTTTTTTTTTTTTTTTTTTTTTTTTTGGTCTTGGGAGTGTTGTTAGGCCTCTCATCATGAGAAATTATCTTTTGCTTTTATGTTTATTTTTCCCCTTTTTTTCTGTTGGCCACCTTTGCCCCCTATTCCCCTATGCTACCCCCAGATGTTTAATTTTCCTTGTTTTCTTTTTTACCCCCCCCCCCCCCCCCCCCAAACCCCCCCCCCCCCCCCCCCCCCCCCCCCCGTGTGTGGTTATTGGGTGTGTATGTGTTGGTGCGTGTTTGTTCGTGCGCAGGCGCCTTTTTGTGTGTGTGTGGTGTGTGTGTGTGTGTGGTGAGGTTTCCCCGGGGAAGTGTTTTTTTTTTTTTTTTTTTTTTTTTTTTTTTTTTTTTTTTTTTGGTGTGTGGGGGGGGGACCCTTGCTTTTTTGCTGGTCGGCTAGTGGGTTTTTTTTGGGGGTTTCTCCCTTTTTCCTTCCCCTTGGTGCTTGGGTGGGCAACTACTTGGGGTCGGATGCTTTGGGGGTGCCCCCTTCTTCCCCCCCCCCCCCCCCCCCCCCCCCCCCCCCCCCCCCTTTGTCTTTTAAAATGATTTTTGAGTATATTGTTTTATTTTTTGTGCTTTCTCTTGTTCATTTATTATATGCAACACCCCACATCCATAAACCCCCCCTCCCCCTCCAAATTCTCCTTCCCCCCCTTTCTTCTCTCTTATTCTCCACTTTCCCTTATTCCATTCTCTTTGCTCTCCCTCTTTTTCCCCCTCTTTTCCCCCTTTTCTTTCTTCTTTTCCTTTTTCCTCTTTTTTTACTTCCCCTCTTTCCTGCCCCCTTTTCTTCGAATCTCTCCCTCTTTTCCCCTGCCCCTCGTCTACTTCATTTCCACTTTGGTTAAAGGGGAGTATTGTGCATGTTTATGTCTGTATTTTTTTGTCGTGGGAAGGTTTTGCGAAATTTTTGTCGTTTTGTGTGTGCATTAAATCGTCGTTATTCACACTTTTTTTTGGTGCTTTCTGGTTTTTGTCTTGTTGTTATGTTTTTTGTGTGTTGTTGTTTCTCGTATGTCTGTGTGTGAAAAAAACTTCTGAAATTGGGAAATGCAAACTCATCCCCCCAAGTGATTTTTCCCTTAACCGACAACTGGCATCTAAAAAAAAAGGTCTTGTTAAGCTGGCATGGAGAGATGTGGAAAGCTGGTTTTGATTAATGTCCCCGCTTGAAGTGAAAAAAACTGTCAGGTTTGGTTTGTATCGGGCAGGTCTTTGTTTTCTGTGGCCCTTAACTTTTGGCTGAGTGTTGGGTTTTTGGGTGTGACGATAAATCAAGATCCCCTGTCCCCTCGCGTAGAATAAAAACCCAAACAACAAGGGGGTTGTTTTGTTAAACTGTTTTAGAAAAAATTTTTTGATGGGAAAAAATGAAACAACAAAAAGGAGAAAAAAAATGGGGGTGCCCCACTCCCCTTGAGGAGCAGTCTGAATGCAAATCAGTAAAAAGTGCAGTGAGTTGCAGCTGCTATCATCCGAATCGAAGTTAAAGTATTGATTATTTTACTGTCGTTTTGTACTGTATGTTTTATGATGTTTTAAAAATGTTTGCTGTTTCTGTAAATAAAGCTGCAAAGAAAAAAATGAATGTGGTAAATGCAGATGCAGAATGTGAAGAAGGAAGGAAAAAGTAAGGGAATCAAACCCTGAAAAATTTATGTAACCCCCGGGGAAAGAAAGTAAAGGTTTGTGGTCTATTTTTCCTAACCGAAGAGGGTGTTTTGGGGGTGGGTGGTCTTTGTTCTGTACCTATCATGTGTGTCAGCAAGGGAAATTTTTTGGTGAATTTCGTTGTGTTTTAGTTTAGATGCAGGGTGGCTTTGATTTTTTCGCTGGTATTCGAAAAGGAACCCATTCACCCTGTGTTGTCGTGGTGTCAGTGGAGATTAAAAATTTGTGGTAAAAGTCAGTTGAGTTGGGGGTGTGCAGTCCCGCTGGAAAACTATTGATTTTGTTTGCGCACAGAAAAAACCGTGGACCCCGGGTGCTGTACACCACTGCACATACGCGCAAGTTAAGTGAGTTCCGCCCCTAGTGCTGAGCGCTCGTCGTTTATGATGTGTTTTTTTTGTCTGTGATGTGTTTGTTGCTGAGTGTTTTTTTCTGTTGTGATGTGTTTTGTCTGTTGTGATGTGTTTTGTCTGTTGGATGTGTTTGGCTGTTGCTGGTGTTTTGTTGTTGCTGATGTGTTTTGTCTGTTGTGTGTGTTTGTCTGTTGCTGAGTGTTTGTCTGTTGTGAGTGTTTTGTCTTTGTGATGTGTTGCTGTCTGTGTGTGTTTGTCTGTCTGTGATGTGTTTGGGCTGTCTGTGAGTGTTTTTTTGTTGTGATTTTTTTTTTTCTGTTGTGATGTGTTTGTTGTGATATGTTGTTCTTTTTGTGTTTGTTTGTGATGCTTTTGTCTGTTGCTGATTGTTTGTTGTTGTGATGTGTTTATCTGTTTGCTGTTGTTTAAATGTTGTGATTGTTTATTGTTTTTGATGTGTTTTCGTTGTGATGTGTTTGTTGTTGCTGATTTTTGTCTGTCTGTGATTGTTTGTTGTTGAGTGTTTGTTTGTTGTGATTGTTTGTTGTTGTGTCTGTTTGTCTGTCTGTGATTGTTTGTTGTTTATGTGTTTTTTCTGTCTGCTGATTGTTTTTCTGTTGTGATGGTTTGTTGTTGTGATTGTTTGTCTGTCTGTGATGTGTTTGTCTGTTGTGCTGTTTGTCTGTTTATGTGTTTATCTGTTGTGATTTGTTTGTCTGTCTGCTGATGTGTTTTTCTGTTGCTGATCTGTTTGTTGTTGTGTGTTTATCGTTGGTGGTTGTCTGTCTGCTGATCTGTTTGTTGTTGTGTGGGTTTATCGTTGTGATGTGTTTGTTTTTGTGATTGTTTGTCTGTTGGAGTGTTTATTTGTCTGTTGATGTGTTTTTCTGTTGTGATTGTTGGGAAACAGAGGGTTTTTTAAAGTGTTTGTCTGCGATTGTTTGTTGTTGAAGTGTTTGTTGTCTGCTGGGTTTGTTGCTCATTTATTTGTCTGTTTTTGGTGTTTGTTGTTGAAGGTTTGTCGGGTTTTTGATGGTTGTGAGTGTTTGTCTGTTTAAGGTCGTCTGTTTGTTGATGGGTGCTGATGGTTGTCTGTGTAAGTGTTTGTTGTGAGTGTTTGTAGTCTGTGTTAGTTAGTCAGCTGTGATGTGTTTGTTAGTCTGTGATGTTTTGCTTGTGATTGTTCGTCAGTCTGCTGAGTGTTTTATGTTTGTGGTTTGTTTTTTATTGCGGGTGTGTTTGTCAGTTGCTAATGTGATTTTTTGTCTGTGGTTGTTGTCAATTGTGGCTTTTTCAGTTGTGATTTGTAAGTCTGTTTTGATTTTTTTTGTTGGTTTTGATATGTTTGTAAAATTTGAGGCGATTTTCAGTTGCTGTGGTTTGTCAGTCTGCTGATGTGTTTTTCGTTGTTGATGTGTTTTTCGTTGGTGATTTGTTTGTGTTGCTGATTTTTTTGTCTGTTATTTTAGCCTGTTGGGTTGGGAGAGTTGTCAGTAGCAATATATGCATGGTATGGAAAATTTGATGTCATTTCCCCTTTGCTTTCACTTCCCTTTATTCCCCCTTCCCCCCCCCCCCCCCCCCCCCCCCCCCCCCCCCCCCCCCCCCCCCCCCCCCCCCCCCCCCTTTTTTCCCGTTGTTGTTGTTTTTCTGCTTTGTGATCATTCATTCTTTGGGGCGGATTGTCTTCACCCAAATTTTTTTTTTTTACCTTTGTGGGAATGTTTTGGGATCAGGGTTGGGTTGGGTTGGGGTTTAAATTGTTCTTCTGGCGTCTTAAAGTCTGTGCTTGAAATTTCTTCTTTCATTTGCTGACTCTACCTCTTTTTTTTCTTCTTTCTGTAATGTCATTTTTTTTTTTTTTTTTTTAAAATCTGTGTTGCCTATTCACCCATAGTAGTTCTAAAAAAAGAGAAGTTTTTCTCTGGTTCCAAGTTATGTGCTAGTTTTATGTTATTACTATTTGTGTGTGTGTGTGTTCTGCAACTAGGTGGTGAGACTTCAACCACAAGGATAGGTGCTAAGTTCCCATTCTGCACTGTTGTCTTCTGATAGTCTTTTCTAATGTGTTTTTTTTTTCTTTTCTTCTTTTTTTGGGGTGGGGGGTGGGGTGGGGGCTGCGTTGAAATGTTGCCGAATGATATTGTTATGCTTTCTTTTTGTGTGTGTGTGTGTGTGTGTGAAAAATCAAGCAGAATGGCTGGGGCACTCATTATAGGTGAATTTTGTCCGCCATGTTAAAAATAATGTGTTATGATATGAACTCTGTGTATGTCAGCGTGCATTTTTGTTTTCTTTGGTAACGGGGGCAACTTCCTTTCTTTCCACTTCGTTACAGCCATGAAGGGGCTTCATGTGCTCGGCTTTGTTGTGATGAACTGAAGGTGAAACTTTTGTCCGTCTTTAGGCGGATAAGATGTGTAGTGCTGGTTTAGATTGACAGCTTGTCTGCAGACCTGTAATAGAAGGGTGGGGGTGTAAAGGAAGAGGATGGGGAGGAGATGGGCTTGATGGAGTGGGTGGAGGTTTGTGACTGTAATATGCATTTTTTGTTTTGATGTATCAAGTGTATCAAGAGATGTGTCTTTGCATTCAGTTGTTTTTTATTTTTTAATTCACTCTTCCAGAAAGTGTTGATTTGTAAGCAGTGTGAACAGACCTGTTCACTAAAAAAAAAGTAAAAGAGAAAAGGAGAGAAAAAAAAAAGAAGAAAAATCAGTGGGAGACAACAGCTGTCTTTGCGTTGCAAATAGAGTTATCTTTCCTGTTTATGGGTCAAGCAGATAGATCTAGAGAGTCAAATGTACGATTTGAAGCGCATGCCAAGATAATGATGTAGACTGTCTGCATTGCAGTTACAAGTGCACTGTTTCACACTGTTTGGCATTTTCTCTTTCCAGTTGAATTGTTAAGCTGACTAATGAGACGAAATTACTCCGGCCATTCCCACCAGCCGCTTCTGTCCCATGAAAATAGTGCAGTCATTCTTGCTGAAAGCAAGCTCTGACTCAGATTACCTCCTTGCAGATTTCTGAACGTTGTCTGTTTCGTAATATCTTGCATTGTCTTTAGTTTTTCAGTTTCGTGGCATACCTTCTGTGAGGTTTGATTGTGGTGTTCCTTGTTTCACTGCATCTAGTTGTTAATTCCTGTGGTGATATATCACTCTAACAGCATTTTTTTTTTAATTTAATTTTTAAAAAAATACATTTGATCTTGATCTTTAGTACAAAAGAACAGCCATATGCAGACCACTCAACTTTCAGTGTTTGTATGTGCCAAGGTCATATGACTGGCTTGTTTCCCTATGTACTGATAGGATGATGCTTTGTTGTATTCAGAACATGCAAATGGATGGCCATTCTTGAAGCCAGTGGACAAGGTGATGCTGACTTATGACCATTCAAGTTCCATGGGTAGTTCCCTTTTCTAGCTTTTTTTTTGTTTAGTGTTTTTTTAAAATAAATGTGGTGATTTTTTGG
>CM031595.1:60419303-60428790 GCA_018398815.1 Conus ventricosus | reverse complement strand
ACAACAAAAATGCGAAAACAACAACATAACACGACAACAAACTATATAGCAAGTTTTGTAATCAGATCCTACAGTCAAAAGACCACTGCAAAGTCAGGTGGTCCGGCAATCTGTGACCCACTGAATAGTACCTGTGGGGGTACTCATAGATACACACATCCACACCACACACACACACACACACTACACACACACACAAAACACAACACACACACACACACACACACACACACCTCTTATAGAGCGCAAGCACTTTTATCGTTTTGCGCCATAATACACCATACACACACACACACACACACACACACACACACACACACACACACCACACACACACTCACACACAGCGCGCGCACACACCACACACACACACACACACCACACACACACACACACACACCACACACACACACACACACACACACACACACACTGAATAGTCTATAATACTAACAATCAATATATTCTCCTATTATCATTTACCCCGTAATCCTCCCATGAACTTTTCCTTTCCTCCTCCAAACATCCACTTTACTTCACACCAGATCAGTCACATGTTATACAGTTTGACACCGACAGCATCATTGGACAGTCACCAGAGAGTAGTATCGAGAGAGAGAGAGAGAGAGAGAGAGAGAGTGAGAGAGAGAGAGAGAGAGAGAGTGAGAGAGTGAGAGAAGAGAGAGAAAGGAGAAGAGAGAGAGAGAGAGAGAGATGGAGAGAGAGAGAGAGAGAGAGAGAGAGAGAGAGAAACATGTGCTCTAGCTAAGCTGTGGAGAAAATGACGGAACACATACATACTCGCGCGCGCGCGCACGCACGCACACACACACACACACACACACACACACACACACACACACACACACACACACACACACACACACAGGTAGAGAGAGAGAGAGAGAGAGACAAACAGACAGACAGACAGAGACAGAGACAGAGAGAGAGAGATGATGCACTTTGCCAGTCCATGCCACTTTGAGATCAAAGAATAGTGAGGACAGGAACAGCAACTCGTCAAGTTCTCCCTCTATTCCACTTCGTCAGACCTCCCGTCCCCCCGTTTCATGTCACTAACCTCCCCGACCAAGGGGGGGGTTTATTGGGGGACTGCCTCTAAAGGTTTTAAAATCTGCCAGTTCATGTTGTTCCTGTCATTGGGGGTCCGGGGTTTAACTACAATAGGTTCGCCCGGAAAACTGGGAGTGTTTTGTGTTGTGTGTGTGTGTGTGTGTGTGTTGTGTGTTTTGTGGTGTGTGTTGTCTGTCTTTGTCCGGAAGGGCCCGTCTGTCGTCTTTGTCTTTTGGGGTGTGTGAGTGTGTTTTGTTGTGCGGGGGAGGTGGGGTTTGTGTGGGGTGTTTGTGTGGTGTTTTGTGTTGTGTGGGGTGTGTGGGGTGTGTGTTTTTTGTGTGGGGTTGGGTTCAAAACCCTTTTTCCCTTTTTACCGATCACCCGTAAAGTGTGCTGAAAAAGACAGGAAGACCCCCGAAAAGGGGGCAACACAGCCCGAACCAAAAAAAAAAAAAAACCCCGGGGGGGTTTGATGCCCTTTAATATGAAACAAATCCAAATCCCGCTTGGAAAGACGAAATTTTCCCTCCTGTCCCCCTTCCCCTTCTTTGATTTCCCCGTTGAAATGGCTGGGGGTGCCCTGTTTCGGGGTTGTCAGGTGTTGCCCCGCAGTGTAAAGGCCCCCGGGTTCCCCTCCACTTCACACTCAAGGTTTCTTTTAAAGAAAAAACGCCCCTTTTAAAAAAAAAGGGCCCCGGGTCTCAAGGCCAAAGGCTTTGCTGTTTAATTTTCCCCCTGGGGCATTACTTTTTTAAAAAACGCAAACTGGCTGTGGGAAAAAGAAAATTTTCAAAGAGGGAAGGGAAAGGGAAGGGAAGGGAAAGAGAGGGAAAGGGTAGAAGGGGAAAGGGGGAAAGGGAAAGGGGGGAAACTCTTAAAAAGGTCCCGAACGTTTTTTTTAGGGGGGATTTTATTCCCTCTTCAGTACGGATAGAAAGGGAAATTTTGAAGCCATAAAGAAGAAGAAAAAAATATTTTAAAGGGTTCTCCCGGTGGGGTTCCATTCTATCCCCGGGGAAAGGGTGGGCCGGGGGCTATTCCCGCCTGTTTTTCCCCATTTTTTGGAAGGGCGGTGGGGGTAAAGGGGGGGGGGGGGGGGGACGAGGGAGGGAGAGGAAGAGGGGGGGGGGTGAGGGAATTTAATGGGAAAGGGGGGTGGGGGGAGGGGGGGGTGCAAGCATGTTTTAAAATCAGATAAGAGCTCGTTTTAGGGGAGGGAAGACCTTTGGGGGTTGTTTTAAGTGGGAAAGGGGAGTAAGGGGGCCAAAATAGTAGTAGGACTGGGTTTTCCCCCCAAAAAATTTAGAGACAATCTCCCAAAGGGCCCTTTTAAACTTTTATTTCTCTTTGCAGCTCGGTAAAGAAGGGGTTTAGTTTCTCGTTTAAGAAATTTTCTTCAAAGAAAAGCTTTTTTTCTGTTCCATTAGTTTCCCCCCCCCCCCAAAAGAGAGAGAGGGGAGAAAGAGAGGAGAGGGGAGAAAAGAAAAAGAGAGAGAGAAAAAGAGAAGGGGAGAGGAGAGGGGAGAAGAGACAAAACAAGGCAGCAGACAGACAGCATACAGACAGACAGACAGAGAAGGGAGGAGAGAGGAGAGGAGGGAGAGAGAAAAGGGGGAAAAAGAGAAGGGGGAGAGAGGGGAGAGAGGAAGGAGGAAGAGAGAGGAGAGTTGATAGACCGGGAGGGAGCAGAAAATAAACCCCCAGGAAACCAATCATAGGCCAGGGCAGGAATGGACGGAAATAAGCAGACAGGAGGAGCACGATTCATCTCGGGTTTGGGAAAAAGTATGGCGTGAGTGCGTGCGTGGTGTGTGTTTTGTGCGTGTGTTTTGGGGTGTGTGTGTGTGTGGTGTGGGGTGTGTGGGGTGTGTGTGTGTTTGTGTCGGGGGGGGGGGTGGGGTTTTCTGTGTTTTGGGGTCTGTTCTGTGGGGGTTGTTCTGTCGAGGGAAAATTTTGTCTAAGTATCATTTAAACTTTCGCCAAAGGAAAAGGAAAAACACAGGAAAGGGGGGGGGGAAAAAAGTGGGGGGGAATAATATCAGAAGGACACAAAACCAAAGAAAGCAAGAAAGGAACAAGAAAACAATACTTAAAGCAGAGAAGGGTTCCCCTAAAACCCCAAAAGGGAAATTTTCTTATAACCCAGCCAATCGCGATGGGCCCTAAACAGGACTTCATCTTGTCCCAAAAAAATTTACGGAGGAGAAGGAGAAGGGAAAAAGGAGGGGGAGGGAAGGGGAGGAGGAAAAGGAGGAGGAGGGAAAAGGAGGAGGGGGGAAGAGGGGAGGATACTGACGGCGAAGGGCGGATAAGGCGGAAAAAGACTTTGCAAAATCATGAAAAATTTTTTCACCAACAGCAAAACGAAGAAAGACGATTTATGATGATGATGAAAGATGATGATATGAAGTGAGAGATGATGAGGTGGTGTTGGTGGGGGATGAGGATGGGACTAGAAAACCAAGAAGAAAGGTAACAACAAAAAGTTTCTGATAATAATTAAGATAATGATGTGAGATGATGGGTGAAATAAGATGAGTGATGTGATGATATGATGATGATGATTATGATGATGGGGGGTGGTTTGGGGGTGGTGGTGGGGATGAAAGATGGGTGCAAATAGAAAAACCCAAAAAGAAAGGAAAAAACATAATGATGCCCATAATAAGATTTATAATGATGATGAAGATGATGATGAATGATGGTGTTTATATGATGATGATGATGATGGTGGTGGTTGGGGGTGGGGTGGTGGGGGGTTGATGAAGGATCACTAGAAAACCCAAAAAAAAGGGAAAAACCCTTAAAGTTTTGATTAAAAATGAGATTTAAAGTTGATGGAAAAAATGATAATGGGTGAAATGGATGATGAAAGAAGATGGGAAAGATGGAAAGGTGGTGGTTGGTGTGATGGTTTGGGGGTTGGGGTGGGGGGTTTGGGGCGTGGGGGTGGTTTGGGGTTTGGGGGTGACAAAACAAAAATAAAAAAGAAAAGGGGGCGACGGGGGGAGGAGGACGACGACGAGACGACGGACGACGGGACACGACGAAAGATGATGAATTTTAGGTGATGACGGGGTTTTTTAAAAAAAAAAAAAAACCATTCCAATGAACCCCGCAAAGGAAACAGACGGTGCAAAACGTTCATCAATTCCCATCCAAAGCCCTCGTAGCGCGCAAATTTCTTCAGCCCCCTTTTTCAAGGGCCCCCAAAAAAAAGGGTGGGGACCAAACATCGCCAACCCCTGCTTTTGACTTCGGAGAGAAGGTTTTTGCTGCCAGGAGGGGGGGGAGCGGGGAGGAGGAGCGAGAAGTTAGTGGGGGGGGGGTGAAAGGGGTTTGGGGACAAAAAGGGGCCAATGTAAAGCGTTTGGGAAAGGGGAAAGGGGGAAAGTTTTTTTTGGCATTTACGTTATTTTTAAATTTGCGTGGGTAAGGGTTTTTTTTTAAAAGCCCCCTTTTAACGCAAGAGGAAGTATCAATCGGGTCACCGTTCCTCTATCATTAGGCCCCCCCCACCCCCCCCCCACCCCCCCCCAAACCCCTTTTCCCCCCCAACCCGACCCAACCCCCCTCCTATCACCGTCCCCCGAATTTTCCCAGTTTTTGGGACTTATTTTGGGCTAATAAGCCCCTGATCATCCCTTCACATACTCACGGGTAACTTTTGGGGGTTTTCTGCATTTCCTTCCACTGTACGTCAGGGGTTTTTTTTTGCTTTTATTGTGTTTTTTGGGTTTGGAAACCATCGACTCTCCGCAATTTCCCTTGTGTCTTTGTAGATTTAAAAAATTTTTCTAAATAAAAATAGGGTTTTTTGATAATTTTGTTTTATTAATTTTTCACTCCGTTTTATTCTGTTTTGGAAATTCCCCTTTAATGTTATTTTTTTATTTTTAAAATTATTCCATGCGGTTTTTTGGGGTTTTTGCATTTGCGATCTAGGGGCTTCATCGCTTTCTGTTCTGTTCCCTTCAAACGTTTTAATTTCCCTGATTTAAAGTATTCCGTTTGCTTCTTTTTTAAAAATTTTTTTATCCTGTCGTGTCAAAAATGTTTAATGCAGATATAAAAAGGATTGGTTTCAAGAAACTCATGATAAAACCCTAAATTTGCATGCACACGTGCCACAAAAAACTCGTAGGGGGATCTTAACGGTTTTTGCAGGGAAATTATAAAAACATGAATTACATTCGAAAATTGAAAAAGGGAAAAAAAAAAAAAAAAAAAAAAAGAAAAACCCAAAAGAAAAAAAGAAACCATTTCACAAGGGGGTGGAATTTAGTTTCCCGGGGAAAAAGGGAAAGGGGACACACTCACGTGATTTGGGAAAGTCACAGCCCCATTGGGGGACAACTATAATTTCAAACCCAAAACAGTAACAAACCCGGTAACACCCAGATAATTTCGGAAACCTTTAAAAAAGGTTTCCGAACCAGTTTTTATTTTAAAAAAAAGGGAAAAAAAAAAAAAGAAAGACAGTTATCATCATCAAAAGGTAAAAACTTACTTACCTGTCATCCGCCCAAAGACCAAAGGGTGATTGAAAAGGGCTTTTAAAAATGGAAAAATGCAAAAAAAGCTCCTATTTTCTAAAGCCTTTTCCCCGAAAAAGAAAACATAGAAAAGGGCTTTTTCGGTGCTGAGGGGTTTTCAATGAGATTTTAATAAAATAAAAAAACAACAAAAAAAAACGAAAGAAAGGAGAATTTTGAGTGAGCCGTTTTGTGTGTGTGGTGTTTGTGTGTGTTTTGGGGTGTGTGTTTGGTGTTTGTGTTGTGTGTGCCCTGGTGTGTGTGGGTGTGTGTGTGTGTGTGTGTTTGGTGTGTTGTGTTTTGTGTGTGTGTGTGTGTGTAAGAGACTGAAAGTGAGAGAGAAAAGGAGATCTTGATTCAGACGAATAATTAAATAAGCATGTTTTACTTTTTACAACCCCGTGTTTTTCCCGGGGGGCTGGGCTTTTTTAAAAAAAAAGTATTTAGAGAATTTTATAAAAAGATGTATGGGAGACAGAAAAGACATATAAAAAGGGGGGGGGAGGTGTGTGCCTTGGCCCGGGGAAGGGGTTTAAGTCCCCTAAAGGTTTTGTGCCCAAAAATAAATTTTTAGCAGCAGTCACGCTCAAAAAAAAAACGAATACAAAAAACACGCGGCGCGCAACACACACACACACACACACCCGGCCCGCCACTCACCACACACACCACACACACACACACACACACACACCCAAAACAAACAACACCACCACAAAGGGGAGGGGAGGGGAGAGATAAAAGAGAAAGGAAAAGAGTAGGGGAGAAGGGGAAGTGGGGAAGAGAAAGTGGGAGTCAACGATCAAGGATGCAAAAATTGGCGGCCACCGACGAAAAAGGAACCAAAACAAAAAAAAAGGCGGAACGCTATGCGCCGCACCCACCAAAAGGGGAAATGTCCGAAAAACCAAAGGCTGGGCACGTCATTAAAACCCTGCGGCCCCAACTCCCTTTTCCCCTACCCAAGGGCTGCTGCCCCTAACATAGGTTTGTTTTTTTTCCTAACACACAGCCCCGCCCCCCGGGTTTGCCCAAAAATTTTAGGGGCCCCGTTCATTGAACCACCCGTGATTTAAACCCCGGGAAATCTTTTTGGGCCCGAGAGAAAGAAGAGAGAGCAGAGGGTTGGGAGAAAACCAGTGTTCATTGGGGTTTCCGTTCCCCTATCAAAGTTTTACGTTTGTCCGTCGGGTTCGCTTTTTCCCGGGGTCGGGGGGAAAAACAACCGATAATGTGCTTACCTCCCCTCTTCCCAAAAGGGGATTATTTTTTTTTCGGACGACGAAAACAATTTTAGGTTTTGGCCCAAAAGTTTATCTAAAACACCCCAATGAAAACAAAGAACCCGACATACAAAGCGGAAAAGGGACAGTCTACAAAAAAACAAGACTTCGAAGGGGGCCAGTATTTTAGGAAGAAAAAAGAAAAAAAAAAAAAAAACCCATTTTTGTTTAGTTGAGCGTTTTGAAACGAAGATCGACTCCTTTAACCATCATGGAAACCCATCGGTCATGCTATAGGGTTTTTAGTTGGGTTTAATACCCAAAGCCACAGGCCCGGTTTTTTTTCAGTAGTGGCATTCTTTTCCATACAACTTATAACTGCCGCAACCTAAGTGTTATTCAATGTTTAAAAAATCTCCGGATTACATTTATTTTTGCTTTTTAAAAGCAGGCATAAAGGCCTTTTAAAAAAGAATTTCGCCCGCATAAAAACAAGGTGAAAGAACGATTTTGCAAAAAACGAAAAAAAATTGTTCCAATACTGACCCCGAACAAAAAATTTCCTTTTACTAAAAACCCCCCGGGTTAAGGGGGTGGGTTTAAACGTTTAAATTCCACAAACGCTTTCTAAAAAACTTTCTTCCTTCATGTGATCCAACCCAAAACCCTTTCCCTTCCAAAAGAAAACAACTCCTTTTCCCCCCTCCTTTCATCGGTTTGGGACACCAAACCAAAATGAATGTGCCAAACCCCCGAAAATGCATCCCCAATTTATGACCCCGAACCATTGAACTATTTTCACAAAGGGTTTTTTGTGCCTGAAAAAAGATTTTTTCCCTCTCCGGTGGGGTTGGGGTACATAAAATTTTTTAAATTTTGGCGTGGGGGCCCCGATGAACAGAAAAGGTCAAGTCATGTAAATCCCTTTTTTCCCCTTGATTGCCACGTGTGTTTGTTCTTGTTTTTTGGGGGGACCTCGGGCCCAAACTCGTATTTTTTTTTCTCTCTCTCTGTTCCTTCGGGGTTTTTATGCCACACTTTATCCCTTCACAGGGGGGAACTGAAAAAAAGCAGGGAAAAAATTTGGGGAAAAATTACGGGGGACGGAATGCAACCTGGTGCTTCTGTCCAAAAAAACACATTCCAAGCGCGGGAGCTGCCCCAACACCCGGGGTTTGGGTTTAAAGAAGGGTTTACCTTCCCCCCCTACCCCCACCCCCAAAACCCCCCATCCCCCACACACCACAAAACACCACCCCCCAACTACACACACCCCCACACACACACATTTCCCCTCCCACCCCCCCCCCTTTTTTTTTTTTCCCCCTTTTATGGATGCTTCCCTTTTACGACCCCGGGGGCGCTTTCACCTGGGGGAAAAGGGGGGGGGGGGGGAGAAGGGGGTGGGTAGGGCAGTACGAAATCGGGGGGAAAGGGGGGTGGGGTTTTCGTTTTTTTCCTCAATGGGGAAATTTCGAACAAAAAATTTTAGGAAGGGGGGGGGGTTTGGGGTGCAACGGGGCCAAGTTTCCGTGCAGCTTAGAAAACCCCCCCCCCATCTTCTCCCGAGCCCCCCCCCCCCCCCCCCCCCCCCCCCCCCCCCCACCCCCCCCCCCCCCCCCCCCCCCCCCCCCCCCCCCCCACCCCCCCCCCCCCCCCCCCAAATTCCCCCCCCCCCCCCCCCCCCCCCCCCCACCCCCCCCCCCCCCCCCCTTTTTTTTTTTTCCCCCTTACCCCTTTTTTCCCCTTTCCCTTCCAAGGATTTTTTTAAGGTTGTTTTTTTTTTTTATTTTTTCCCCTTTCCCCTTTTTTGTTTAATTTTTTTTTTGCTTTTTTATCCTTTTTCGGTAGGGCTGGCTTCTAGGAAAAGGGTTTATTTCCCTTTAAATGTATTTTAAAACAACAACAACAACAAATCAATTCCCGGGTTTGGGCGTTTGGAATTTTTTAGCAATAAAACCCTTTTTTTTACTTTGTCCCGTTTTCTTGGCTAGTTTGTTTCTTTGTTTGAACCATGGGTGTTCTTTCGGGGAACAAATGTTTTTTAACGGGCCATGGATGGTAATTTTTCTTTAAACCCGGGAAAGCTGTACAAAATTTAAAACGAAACTGTCTTTTGGGGACACGATATATTCCCATTAAACTATTTTTTTTAAAGGGAAAGGTTTTGGGTGTATATTTTTTTTAAAATTTCCCCTTTTTATTATTTACGTTTTCCCCAAATTCCAAAACTTTGGGATTTTTTCCCATTCTTGGGTTTTCCCCTTTTTACTATTTTGTTTAGTTTTTAGGTCCCGTTGTCCGTCAGTCGCAGTTCCCCTTAAATTACTTACTTAAATTTTTTTACGACTTACTTTAAATTTATTTTTTAAATAAACAGCCCTTTAGTCAGTATCAGTTCATTTTTTTTGTTTGCTTTTTTGCCCGACGTTTGTTTGTTTATTTAATTTTTCATTTTTTTAAATGAAGGTGTTTGTGTGTGTGGTTGTGTGTGTGGTGTGTGTGTGTGTGTGTGTTTTGTGTGTGTTTGTTGTGTTTAGCTAAAGTCTTTTTTTTTACCTTCCCTTTTTCTTTTTTTTCTGTTTTGGGTTTAAAAAACCCCATATTTTTGTGTGGGGTTTTCGTTGTTTGTGGGAAGGGGGAGGGCTTGGGGGT
>CM031595.1:60411803-60414303 GCA_018398815.1 Conus ventricosus | reverse complement strand
CCGGGGGGAGGGGACAAAAGGGATTGGGGGGGGGGAGGGGGGTGGGGGGGGGGGGCGGGGGGGCAAAAAAACTTTGGGGAAAAGGAAGGGGGGGCCAAAAATAGACTCACTTTTTGGGGTGGAGCAACAAAAAAAAAAATAAAATAAAAAGTAATGGCTGACATGTTTTTAATTCCCTTTTGGGCCTCCTTTTCCCAATATTTGGCTTTTTTTACAATGACAGAATGTACGTCAAATAAGATACCCCCTTTTCTTCTCTCTCTCTCCCCTCCTCTCCTCTCCTCCTCCTCTCCCTCTCCTTCCCCCTCTCTCTCTCTGTTGTCTGTTGTCTTCTGTCTCTGTCTGTCTGTCCTCTCTCTCTCTCTCTCCCGTCTTCTCCTTTTCTGTTCTCTTCTCCCCCTCCCCTCTCTCTCTCCCTCTCTTCTCTCTTCTCTCTCTCAAAGACTCGGGAGAGGAGAGAGAGAAAATGCGAATCTGAAAAAAGATTCGCTTCTCTCCCCCTTTTCTTTTCTCCCTTTTCTCTCCCCTCCCCCCTTTTTATTTTTCCTCTCTCTCTCTCTCCCTAAAAAACCCTCTCTTCTCCTTTGCCAGAATTTCTTTTTTGTTTCGAAATGAAATATTGATTTTTTTTTGTGGGATTTTAAGCAAAAAACCATTCCTAAATTTCCCCTTTTTGGAAAAAAAAAACACCAAAAAAAAAGAAAAAAAGTCCGGCGTTATGCTTTGTTGACAGAGACAGAATGACCCAACATGAGCGTATTGATTTTGCTTTGTATGTTTTACAATATTATGGCTTTTCATTGAGGATGTGCCGAGGAAGTACATGTTTTCAGGGGAATTTCAGCCTACTGACTGTACAACTAAAGCGGCTGTTCAGTCGTGTTGGTTACCTGCATGACATGACTGGCCCTCTGCATATGAGTCAAGCATATTACCACAGCCCTGACGGAGTTTGTTGTGGTTTACTGGGGCTGTATCATGCAACCAAGCCCAAGTGGAAGAACACATTTCATCGTGTTGATGAGAGCATGGTCGGCCTCTCAACTGGAATCTACATTTGCCTCTACAGCCGCAGAGCTTTTCTTCTCTCTTTATTATTATTTTTTCTTTCTTTTTTTACGCAGGTCCCATCATTACTCTCTCTCTCTCTCTCTCTCTCTCCTCTCTCTCCCCTCTCTCTCTCTCTCTCTCTCTCTCCTCTCTCTCTCTCTCTCTCTCTCCGTGCCCCACTTAACCCGCACCGCTCACTTCCGGCTCCCCGTCCACATCCACAGCCTCGGCACCGAAATCCACAGGGTGGACGACGTCAAGTCGTCATGAGGCAACCCACCAGAGGAGGACACTGCACTGCTGCCGAGACACTTCGGCGGTGCTCGGTGGACCTGTTCTGATCCAAACTTATGCATGACACAACTTCATAAGCCTCCCACTGACGCCAATAATGGCTTAGCCGAGGAGCCAGCGTGAGTGAGCTCATCTTCGGGAGTGTGCCACCATAATCCGTTCAACGACAGCCCCAGTGAATCTGCCGATACTGGTGTCTCCGACCGAACCAAACCAAGGACATAATAGACGTGGAGAGGTAATGGGAAACGGGTCACCTTGAGAGCATAGCATGAAGGGTCATAGAATATGAGACTTTTTTTGTATTGATTGTTGAGGATGACGATGATGAAGACGCCATAGCTATCCATTTCTGATCTGAGACTGCATGACGGTGCTGTACTCTACCGCTTGCTTTTATAATATATCCATTGTCAATCAAGTCCGAGAGATACAGACACCTGCATTGGATGAAACTCCACTGTATGGTCCGGTCTCATTCTTCCCACTTAAGCCCATAGCAAACCCAATTCTGGGTAGGAGCCGATCGGGGCAGAAAAATCCGCGCGTATAAATGGCTCTGATCAGAATCGAACCCACGACCTCCAAACAGGAGTACGCGACGCTAACCACTTCGCCACGGTGGCTGGGCGAATCAGGGAACTTTGGACAGGATGCATGAAGCGGAGACGGACCAATGGGCAAATCCAGGACCAGTCGACGATGGCATGGGCTTAAGCGAGTGCGCAGCTCAAGTGTGCAACTTGTAACTGCTTTTCGTCTGCGCAGCTGTGCATCAGTGTGATTCCCTTCAACTAATATGTTTGCCTTAACTAGGCTGACCCTGGAGAAAGGTCCAGTGACGGTGAGGAAAGACCCACTGACCACAGGGAAAGTCCCCGTTGAAAGTGGGAAAGACACAACTTTGGATTCTCTCTTGAGGCACGTAAGACCGTAGTATGGCGAAAGCTTGGCTGTGTCTGGAGTGGCACTGTCTTCATCTGTCCTTGGGCAGGGGTGGTTGGGTCTGTGGGGTGTGCTCGACAGCTGGAGGGTGGGTTTTTTTTGCCGTGGCTCTGCAGTCATGAAATACGGCTGGTACACCCATGGGATGCTACTTTAAGGCTGTTATGAGCTGCATCTTGTTAAGTCCGGGATTTACCCTTTTTCAAGGAGT
>CM031595.1:60406303-60410803 GCA_018398815.1 Conus ventricosus | reverse complement strand
AGAGAGAGAGAGAGAGAAGAAGAGAGAGAGAGCGAGAGAGAGAAAGTGGCAGTCAACGATCAAGGGATGTCAATAATTGGCGGCCCACAGACGAAACGGAACCAGACAAAGAAACGCGGAACCTATGCGCCGCCCACACCGAAAAGGAAATGTCAGACCCATACAATGGCTGGACACGTCAATTTAAAACCAGTCGCCTAACTCCACTTCCCGTAACAGAGGACTGCTGCCACTAACATAGGAATCGATTCATTTCCTAACACGACAGCCTCTGCACACGGAGTATCCTAATTTCAGGCCTCCGAGTCATTGAACCCACTGTGACTGATTCGGTCAAATCTTTGTCAGAGAGAGAGAGAGAGAGAGCAAGAGGGCAAGATTAAGGCCATGTTCTATTCGGGTTTAACCGTCCCTATCAAGAGGTACTAGCGATTTGTCCAGTCGATTCGCTTCCGGGATCGGGAAGACACCGATAATGTGGCTTACCTCCCCTCTTCCAAATGGCGATTATTTTTTGCGGACGACGATTCAATTTTTAGGTTCGAGACCACACAGTTTATCTAAACACACAACGCAATGAAAACAAAGAACTGCACATACAAAGCGAAAGGCACAGTCTACACAACATCAACTGACTTCCTTCTGAGTGAACCAGTATTTAAGGAGAAGAAGAAGAAACAAAAAAAAACCCATTCTGTTTGAGTGTGGGAGCGTGTGAAACGAGAGATCGACTCGTCAAGCCTGCATGAAGCTATCGGTCATGCTATAGTTTTTCAGATGGTTGAATACCAACGCCTACAGGCCCAGGTATTTTATGTCCGTATTGAAGCATTCGTTGCCATACAACGTATATCTGACCGCAGCCTAATGTTTATTCAATGTTAAATAATCTCGCAGTGATTACATTTTATTTTGCTTTTAATCGCAGGCATACTGCCCTTCAAGATAGAATTTCGCACGCATGAAAGCAAGGTGAAAGATCGAGTCTGCAAACATCGTTTACAAAATGGTGTTCGCAATACTGACACATACTAGAAATTCATTGTACCCCACAAACCTGTAAAGGAGTGCTTTATCGATCACTATCCACAATCGCTTTCCTAAAACAACTTTCTTCTTCATGTGATCCATCAATACCTTGCCTTACCTAAGAGAAGAACCAACTCCCTTTCCCCTTCCTTCTCATCTGTTGTGCAGCACACCTAAACTGCATGTGCCAAGAACCACTAATAATGCATCCACAATTTTAGACGCGAACCATTGAACTATTCTCACAATGTTTATTTGTGCCTGAATAATGATTTCTCTCTCTCTGGTGGGTGGTGTACATATTTCTAAATTGTGGCGTGTGCCTGATGAACAGAATGCGTCTAAGTCATGCGAACTCCATTTTTTTCCCTCGATTGCATTGCCACGAGGTTTGTTCTTGCTTGTGGACGACCTACTGGTCGAAACTCGTAGCCTTTATTTTTTCTCTCTCATCTTGTTTCCATCGGTTTCTAGTGCCACCACTTCTATCCCTTCAACAGGAGGTAGCTGAAATAAGCAGAAATGTGTGGTAAACTGACGGAGACGGGAATGCATCCATGTGCTTCTGTCAATTATACCATTCCAAAGCGCGGCAGCTGTTCCGCAACACCTGGTCATGGTTAACCGAGAGTTCACACTGCCCCCCGACCTACACCACCTCCACTCACCCACCATCACACACCACACACACACACACACCACACACACACACACACAACACACACAACACACACACACATACCCTCCACCCCCACCCCCTTTCTTCTCCTTCTTTGATGATGCTTCCTTCTACGACGGTGGCGCTTTCACCTGGGGAAAGGAGGGGTGGGGGGGGAGAAGGGGGTGGGTAGGTCAGACGAAATCGGGGAAAGGGAGTGGGGTTTTCGTTCTTCCCTCATGGGGAGACTTTCGAACAAAAGGTCTAGGAAGGGTAGGGGGTAAAGGGTGCAACGGTGCCAGGTGCCGTGCAGCTTTAGACTACCCCCTCCCTCATTCTTCTTCCGAGCCCCTCCCCCCCCCCCCCCCCCCCCCCCTAGCCCCCTCCTCTCCTCCCCCATCTCTGTTCCCCGCCTCTTCACGTGCCCATTTCTTGCCCTCATCTACACACAAACACAGGTTCCCCCCTCCACTTCACTCTTCCTTCTTTCCGTTCCCTCTCCCCTTCGCTTTTTTTTTTCCACTTACCTTCTATTCCCTTTCCATCCAGTTGAAGGGGGTTTTTTGTCATCCTCTTGCTGTCTTGTATCTTGCTCATTATCATTGCGGCTAGGACATGGCTTCTAGGAAGTGTTGATTTCATTCAAATGTATTTTTAAAACTACAACAACAACAAATCCTAGTCGGTTAGGTCGTTAGGTAGTTATAGCTAGATAACCTGGTTCGTTACTTAGGTCAGTTGCTTGGCTAGTTTGTTTCTTTGTTAGAACCATGGTGTTCTTGCGGGTAACACTGTTTAAGCGACCATGGAATGTGTAATCTTCTTTACCGGAAGAGCTGTACAATATTGAAAACAGTATCTGTCTCTGAGGGACACCGATATATTTCCCATTAAGCTATTTTTTAAGGTAAGGTTTGATGTATTATTATTTTTTAATATTTCCTCTTTTTATTATTTACGTTTCCCCCAACTTCCTACGCTTGGGTATTTTTCTCCATTACTTGATTCCCTTCACTATTTAGTTTAGTTTAATAGTCAGTTAGTCAGTCAGTCAGTCAGTCCGTTACTTACTTACTTATTATTACGACTACTTTATGATTAGTTAGTAAGCAGTCAGTCAGTCCAATCATCATGGACTAGGGGGGGTGGGCTTATTTGTCTGACTGTTTTGTTTGTTTATTGATTTATCATTTTTAAGTGTGTGTGGGTGTGTTGTGTGTGTGTTGTGTGTGTGGTGTGTGTGTGTGTGTGTGTGTGTGTGGTGTGTTTAGCTAAAGTCCTATTTTGTTTACCTTCCTCTGTTTCTTTTTTTCTGATGTGCTTAATTTGCCACATAGGTTTGTGTGGTGTTTCGTTGTTTGTAGAGGAAGGGGAGGGCTTGGGTTGTTTGTTGTTTGTTTTCCCCCCCAGTTGATTGTTTTTTTTTCCCTGAATGAACTTGCAACAACAATGGTTCTTCCCATCGGAATAATTCACTGGAATCCTGGCGCTGTCATAGAATGTGGTCAATGTGTTGTTGTTGTTGTTGTCGTCGTCGGGGGTCGCTGCTCGTCGCTTGTTGTTTGTTGCAGTTGTTATTGTTGTTGTTAATTGTTTGAGGTTTGAAATCTTATTGTCTTCCTTCTTATGTTTCCCTTTCATTAAGACTGCCGTCTTCAGGAGTGTTTAACTCGTGTCCAGAAAAAAATGGGGAGGGGAGGGGGGGGTGAGAGGGGGGTTGTCAGTCTCTACTTTATGTGACGACAGCCATAAGACTAACACCGCCTTAAAAAGAGTGATTGAGGAGTAACGAGGCAGAGTATGTGTAGGAGCAGCGAGAAGAACAAAAATGCGCCGGCCTTCTGTAAAGAGTAGAGAAGTGGGTGGGAATTCGGGGCCGGTGGGAGGTATTTGTTGATGTCATTATTCACTACCACCTTGCTTCAATTTTCTTGATGGCTTCTTTCTTTCTTTCTTCTTTCGTGCCAGGGACAGCGGTTTTAAGGAACGTCAAAACTTTCCTCCATTTTAATTTTTGGAATGGATAGGAAAAAATGGAGTGGCAGGAGGAGAGAGTGCAAGTGTGGGAAAGGAAGGGAAGGTATGGAGGAGGGGGGGGGGGGGGAAGGGGTTCACAAGTACTCCTTATGATCTGAAGCCTACTTGAATTTTGACAAGTTTTTTTTCTCCCGTTTTTATTCTTCTTCCTCCTTTTGTTGGGTTGGTTTGCCCCCTTTCTTTCTGTATCTTCCTTCCACTTTCTTTCCCTTCTTTCTTTCTTTCCTTCGTCTTGTTCTTTCTTCCTTCCATTAATCTACTCTTTCTTCCTTCTGTCTTCTTCATTCATTTATTCATTCTATTTTTTTTTTCTCTCATTTTCTTTCTTTCCGTCTGTCAAGCGCTTTTTACCCTTTCTCTCAACAGTCCCTGACTTCACTAAGCAAACAACCAGTTACGTAAGTCCCATCCCATAGATGCCATTAAACCTGGCTACGAGTATGCGAATTTGTTTCCAGCTCGTGGCGAGGATAAACTCACATCTGACTATCCAGGCTAGGGCTTCAGCAGTTGACTGCTGCAATGGGCACACCGACTCCCGTCTGGCATGAGTGGAAGACTGGATAGGTTGGATGCCCTACAGTTTGTCCACTATGTTGGAACAATTTTTTTTTTAACTTACTCATAATCCGTTTACCTCTGTCTATGACTATTTAAGAATGGTCTCTCCTTGTGGATGTGTTTTCTTCTCTGTCTATCCCTGTCGGTCTGTCTGTCTGTCTGTCTGTCTGTCTGTGTCTGTTTGTCTAGTTATTCGTCTGTCTGTCTGTCTCTGT
>CM031595.1:60368803-60401303 GCA_018398815.1 Conus ventricosus | reverse complement strand
GGGTCTGTATCATGCACCCAAGCCCAAGTGGAAGAACACATTTCATCGTGTTGAATGAGGAGCATGGACGGCCTCTCAACTGGAATCTACATTATGCCTCTACATCGCAGAGCTTTTTCTCTCTCTTTTATTATTATTTTTTCTTTCTTTTTTTACGCAGGTCCCCTCATTACTCTCTCTCTCTCTCCATCTCTCTCTCTTCTCTCTCTCACTCTCTCTCTCGTCTCTCTCGTCGTCTCCTCTCTCTACTCTCTCTCCTCTCTCCGTGCCCCACTTAACCCCACCGCTCACTACCGCTCCCCGTCCACATCCACAGCCTCGGCACGCAATCCACCAGGTGTGGACGACGTAAGTCTCATGAGGCAACCCACCAGAGGAGGACACTGCACTGCTGCCGAGACACAATCGGCGGTGCCCTCGGTGGACCTGTTTCTGACCAAACTTATGCATGACCCTACTTCATCAGCCTCCCCCCTGACGCCAATAATGGCTTAGCCGAGGAGCCAGCTGAGGAGCTCATCTTCGGAGTGTGCCACCATAATCCGTTCAACGACAGCCCAGTGAATCTGCCGATACTGGTGTCTTCCGACCGAACCAAACCAAGGACAATAATAGACGTGGAAGAGGTAATGGCAACGGGTCACCTTGAGAGCATAGCATGAAGGGTCATAGAATATGAGAGCTTTTTTGTATTGATAGTTGAGGATACGTGATGAGACGCCATAGCTATCCCTTCTGAATCTGAGACTGCATGACGGTGCTGTACTCTATCTACCCGCTTGCTTTTATAAAATATCCATGTCAATCAAGGTCCGAGAGATACAGACACCTTGCATTGGATGAAACTCCACTGTATGGTCCGGTCGCCTCATTCTTCCCCACTTAAAGCCCATAGCAAACCCAATTCTGGGTAGGAGCCGATCGGGGCAGAATATCCGCGCGTATAAATGGCTCTGATCAGAATCCGAAACCCACGACCTCCAAACCAGAGTACCGACGCTAACAGCACTTCGCCACTGTGGCTGTCGAATCAGGGAACTTTGGACAGGATGCATGAAGCGGAGACGGACCATGGGCAAACCAGGACCCAGTCGACGATGGCAGGGCTTAAGCGAGTGCGCAGCTCAAGTGTGCAACTTGTAACTGCTTTTCGTCTGCGCACTGTGGATCGTGTGATTCCCTTCCAACAATATGTTTGCCTTAACTAGCTGAACCCTGGAGAAAGGTCCAGTACGGTGAGAAAGACCCACTGACCACAGGGAAAGTCCCTGTTGAAAGTGGAAAGACACAACTTTGGATTCACTCTTTAGGCACGTAAGACCGTAGTATGGCGAAAGGCTTGGCTGAGTCGGAGTGGCACTGTACTTCATCTGTCTTGGGCAGGGTGGTTTGGGGTCTGTGGGGTGTGCTCGACAGCTGTGGAGGGTGGGTTTTTTTGCCGGTGGGCTCGGCAGGCATGAAATACGGCTGTACAACCCATGGGGATGCTACTTTAAGGCTGTATGAGCTGAATCCTGAGTCCTGATTTACCTCTGTTCAAGGAGCAGTTTTACATCCCTTAGATATCTTAATGGAGTGTCCAGCGCGTGCCCTGTACCCATCGTCCAACACAGCGCAGACCTCCAAGGGTGGTAGCAGGAACTGCTCTAAAGGCAGAAACAGTGCTTCTCTGGGTCCTCACCAGACACCTTCGGGTGTTTTCTTTTTCTTCTTGGAGGGAAAAAAACCCCATCCCTTACAGATCCCCTTTCTTAACCAGGTTACTTTGTGCCTTCATGCTCGCCAATAGGACGATGGATAAGACATAGTTATGAACAGCAGGATAACGTTTTATATATGTATTTATTTATTATGTTCCTTGAAAGGGTAAGCAGTACATAATATGCTAAAAGAAACTTTCAGGACTGCCAGATTTAAGCAGCCTTGTCCCCGGCTCCCTCTCCCTCCCCCCTTCCTCCCCCCCTCTTCCTCTCCCCCCCCCCCTTCCTCCATCCCCCCCCCCCTGCTCCCATCCTCCCTGCTTACTGACGCGGAGGTGGCGAGTCAGGACAAACTTATATCCCTTAAAAGCAGATTGCATCTATTTCATTTTAAACACTCTCTCTCTCTCTCTTCTCTCTCCATCTCTCTCTCTCTCTCTCCTCTCTCAATCTCTCTCGTGCTCTCTCTCTCTCTCTCTGTGGTTGTGTGTTTGTGGGGGGGGGGGGGAGCGGCACGCACTTGTGAGAGAGAGAGCGAGAAGGAGAGAAGAGAGAGAGAGAGAGAGAAGAGAGTGTGTGTGTGTGTGTGTTGTGTGTGTGTGTGTGTGTGTGTGTGTGTGTGTGTGGGTGTGTGTGGTGTGTGTGGGTGTTCTGTCTGCTGTCTGTCCTGTCTGTCTCACTCTCTCTTCTCTCATCTCGCTCTAATCTCTCTCTCTCTCCACTCTCTCTCTCTCACCTGTGGTGTGTGGGTGGGGCGGGGAGGTGCAACTCGCAACTTGTGAGAGAGAGAGAGAGAGGAGAGAGAAGTGTGGGTGGTGTGTGTGTGTGTGTGTTGTGTGTGTGTGTGGTGTGTGGTGTGTGTGGTGTGTGTGTGTGTGTGTGTGGAGTGTGTGTGTGTGTGTGTGTGTGTGCCTGAGTCTGGTCTGTATTTGTCTGTGTACAAATGGTGTTTCTGTGTTTTGTCGACGTGTAATTATTGTTTCATTATTCTGAACGGTAATGAAATATGCGTTAGTTTGTCATTCACAAGTTTTTTGACTGAAATATATTACAAAAAAAGAACCACATCCAGAGAGAGAGGAGAGAGAGAGAGAGAGAGAGAGAGAGAGAGAGAGAGAGAGAGAGAGAGGAGAGAGAGAGAGAGGAGAGAGAGAGAGAGAGAGAGAGGAGAGAAAGAAAAAGTGGTATGAAAGTAACGGGAAAGGATGAGGAATTCAGGAGTTGGGGGGGGGGGGGGGGGGGGGGGGGGGGGAGAGAACACTGGTGCTGTGGCGAGGGCGGGAAAGAAAGGATGGTTTGTAAGATCTGAAAGTCTGGAACTTACTCCAAACCCACGTACATAAATTCCTTTTCTGGCTTCTACTTTTTTTTCAGACCCAGTTGAACGCCCATCCCTTAAAATCCATTATTCTGGAAACCTCGTTCCTCTTTTCGTCGCCTGAATGACTGGGAATATTCGTTATAACTGGGGCTCCTCTCTCTCTCTCCTCTCTCTCTCTCTCTCTCCTCTCTCTCACTCCTCCTCCTCTCTCTCACTCTCTCTCTCTCCCTCCTCTCTCTCCTCACTCTTCTCTCTCTCTCTTCCTGTACATATCCTTGTGTTGCTTGTAACTATAGGTTTGGTGGATGGAACTGGACAACAAGAGTGCAAGCAAAAGGACGACAAGACAGAGGGCCAACAGCGAAAACAGAAGTAGTAATGGTCCATGCTCCGGGCATCGTTGGCAGCTGCGGCTGAGTTTGGCAGTGCTAATCCACACGAAGTGTAGAATGACTTCAGCCGGCCAGCGTAGTTAGGACCTACGTTGGTATTTGCGTCGTTATGTGTTTTGAACAGGAGAGAGAGAGCGAGAGAGAGAGAGAGAGAGAGAAGAGAGAGAGAGAGAGAGAGAGAGAGAGAGAGAGAGAGACACACACACACACACACACACACAACACACACACACCCACGACACACACACAAACACACACACACACACACACACAATGCAGATAGACAAAGACAAGACAGAGAGAATGAGAGAAACACTCACTCACGCACAGAGAGGGAGAGACAGACAGGCAGACAGGCAGAGACGACAGGCAGGCAGACAGAAAAGACAGAGACAGAGACCGAGAGAGCAGACAGACAGACAAGACAGGCAGGCAGGCAGACAAAGACAAGGACTAGAGAAGACAGACAGACAGACAGTTAGACAGACAGACAGACAGTTAGAACAGACAGACAGAGACAAGGATTACAGAGATGAAAAAGACCACAGACAGACGCAAAGGCAGTCGGTCAGATGACCGCCAGAGACAGACAAGACAGACAGACAAAGACAGACAGCAATAGACAATACTACAGACCGACAGACAGACAGTCAGACAGAACAGACAGACAGACAGACAGACAGACAGACAAGACAGACAGACAGAGACAGAGACAATAGAGAGGCAGAACAGACATGGCAGACAAGCTGAGACACATGCCAGGTAAAAATGCAGTAGGGGAGATTTACGGCCCGTGTTTATCTTCTCCTTCCAAGAATCGCAACGTCGTGGTGTTTTGTGTACAATGCGTCCTAACTTAAAGCCCTGCCTTCCAAACCGACAGTTCCAAGACAGGGGCATTGAGGGAGGTGAGGGGGAGAGGAAGAAACACAGACAGACAGACAGACAGACAGACGGACGGACAGACAGCACGGAAGGGAAAGGGACAGACAGGGTTCCTGTTTACCACCCGCTCTTACACCTCTCGAGTCGGGTTTGTTCGTGTACATTAGCTCCTAAGCAATTCTACCACCCACCAACAATTGCCCAATTCACTGCCATGGATAGAGAGAAGCGAGAGAGAGAGAGAGAGAGAGAGAGAGAGAGAGAGAGAGAGAGAGAGAGAGAGAGAGAGAGAGAGAGAGAGAGAGAGAGAGCTCAGGACTCAGAACCCAGAAAGACTTGTATTCGTTCAAGTCTTGAGATTGCAAGGCAGAAACTATTACTCCCACTCAATCCTTGTGAAATAGAGAGATGGGGGTGAGAGGAGTGAGGAACACCAGCACCACAACAGCACCAGCAACACACCAGCATCAGCAGCAAAGAAGAAAAACAACTACAACAACAACAACAACAAAAACAACGCACACGCCGAACATCAACAACACAACACCAACACCAATACCAACACCAACACACCACCCACCACCACCAACAACAACAAGGAGAAAGAAGATAACAGGAGGAGTAAGAAGAGAGGATCATGACAAGCCAAGAAGAAGAAGTCACAGAACGGAAGGGAAGAAGCATGAGGACGACGAGGACGACGAGGAACGAGGAGGACGAGGAGGAGGGAGGAAGTAAAAAGAAGAAGAAAGGAGAGGCGATGGAAAAGGAGGACGAGAGGAGGTACGAGGACGAGGAGAGGAGAAGAGGAGAAAAAGAAGAAGAAGAAGAGAGGAGAAGGTAGGAGAGGAGAAGGAAAAATGAGGACCGAGGAGGTAGAGACGAGAAGAAGGAGAAGTACTAGTAGTAGAAGAAAAAAATGTTTAAAAATGAATGAAAGAAAGAAAACGAAAGAAAAGACGAAAGAACAAAAAAGAGTAGGAGGTGGAATCGCAAGAAAAGG
This sequence comes from Conus ventricosus, assembly GCA_018398815.1. Classification (NCBI taxonomy): domain Eukaryota; kingdom Metazoa; phylum Mollusca; class Gastropoda; order Neogastropoda; family Conidae; genus Conus; species Conus ventricosus. Next base: position 60,396,002 of record CM031595.1, on the reverse strand, counting down.
AGGAGAAGGAAAAGAGGAAGAGGAGCAGGAGAGCAGACAGGGAGGTAAACCATAAAAGACCAATACGCAATTTAACCATATAAAGAATAGAACCCTCTGAAACCAGAAGAAAGAAGAAGAAGAAGAAGAAGAAGACGAAGAAGCGGGGGAGAACAAGAGAAACGAAGAGGAAAGAAAGATCCTTTGCAAGGGGAGGCAGGAAGCGGGGGGGGGGGGGGGGGGGGGGGGGGGGGGGGGGGGGTGGGGGGGGGGGGGGGGGGGATGCGCTGCAGTATTCCAAATTTTGGTAAAAACGCGGGTAGGATGGGGGTGGGAGGGTGGGGGATGGGGACTCATCTACGCCGAATCTCTATGAAAAAAAGCGAGGTGTGTGTGTGTGTGTGTGTGTGTTGTGTGTTGTGTGTGTGTGTGTGTGTGTGTGGTGGTGTGTGGTTGTGTGTGTGTGTGTGTGTGGTGTGTGTGCGCGCGCGCGCGCGCGCGGCGTTGATGCGTGCGTGGCGTGGGTGCGTAAATGCGTGCGTCAATTAGAGTAGTTTTCTGTCGTCTGTCAAACTGTGTGTCTGTGTCTGTGTCTAATGTGTGTGTCTGTGCGTAGAGTGTCCAAATAACATGTAAAAGGGGAGTGGGGGTCGATGGGAGTTAACCTATATTCCTAAAATATTAGAGGGTCCTGCCCTCAAAACTCATAGTAAAATCAGGAAGGGGGATGGGGGGGAGAGGAGGGGCGGCACATAGCATGCATCCCAGATTTGTGGCTTCAATCATCGGACGAGGGTAAGGGGGGAAGATGAGAGGGAAAGGAGAAGGAACAGAAAATAATCAGACCCCCACCTCCCCCCCATCCCCCCTACTGACCAACCCATTATTCCGGCTATCGTGCCCCCACCCTCCCCCCCCTAACCCCCACCCCCCGCCCCTACCACCTCCATGCCCCCATCCAACCCACACTCCCGGTTCGACGCCACCTACTGTTTGTGCGTGGTCGGCTGGAATAATTATCCTGAACCTGAGACAAACCTCATCAGCAAAAATGGAGCGAGTAGCAGATCGTGAAAATGCATTTTCGGCTGTTCTCAGTTGGGGCAGGTGGTGTTGTGTAGCATGCCCGCTCTTTACTTTTTACTTGCCAGGGCTTAGGGCCTATACTCACTTCACCAGTTTCAGTCTGAAGCCAGCAATGACATCAAGCCCGCGACACTCACCAACAAACAACAAACATTGCAGTGGTGTCCACAAAACATGTTACAATTTTTCACGAGTCTGTTTCTTCACTAAAAATGCTAGCGATGCATATAAAACGGAAAGTGTGGTAGTTTGGGTATTGTAATACTTTTTTTTTTACCGTTCATTAAACACGAGAAAAAAAAAAGACAAATATGCATCATTTTTCGTGAGTGAAAACTCTCTCTCTCTCTCTCTCTCTCGCTCACCACTCTCTCACTCTCTCAATCCTCTCTCTCTCTCCTCTCTCTCCTCTCTCATGCTCTCTCTCTCTTTTGTGTTATTCAATTGCAAAGCAAAATGTTGAAGAGTAGGACTATCATCAACAATAAATAAATGCAGGTATAATAGCAGGTTGCTGACACACAGCGTAAGTACCCATGAATCTAACAATGCCACAGCAAGCATAACAGCAATCAAAACAAAAATCACATAACCAGCAAAAAATACTGATTGATTACTACGTTGTTCACAAGAAGAAAATAAGCAAAAAAAGTTCATCCTACCACCACACGGTGTGCTTGTATCATACATCCAAGAATCTATTCGAACACACACACACACACACACAGCACACACACACACACACACACACACACACACACTAAGACACACACACACAGCGCACGCACGCACGCACGCACGCACGCACGCACGCACAGCAACCACACACACACGACACACACACACACACACCAACCTAGCAGGACTCAGCAGCAGAGAATAACGAAACAGGCAAAGAATGAGCAGTTCGAAAAAAAAGATAAGCTTTCACAGAGCTTTTCCGAGCAAAAGATGACATGATATGGCAAACAGCGACAGGCAGACTAATCCTATCCAGATGGCCCAGCAAATGAAAACCTGTCTCTGTCCAAGACATTTTTTTCATCGCAACACATCCCACCCCTGATGAACAACGCATAGCGAAATTGTCAAATTCTAAGTCCATTCAAGTTCTGCAGAAGAGTTCAAACTTATGAACAAAAATTTATCACCCATCAACATCAAATATCAAAGTCTCAATACTTCATAACGTAAGAAAAATCGTTACAGTTGATACATTTTTTTTCCAGACTGTTGCGTTGTTGCTCCTTGTGAGCTGAATATTACATTGCTATAGTCTTAACGCTGTATCAGCGTAGATTACGTCAAGAGCAGACTGTACACAGCCAGTAGCGTAGCATGTCCTTACAGACTGACCTCAAGAGCATTGCTTTGCTTTGCTTTGCTTTGCTTTGCTTTGCTTTGCTTGCTGTTCAACGGTTTTTCACACGAAGCTGACAATAAAACGTGAATCCTTATCGGCTAACCCAAATTACTTACAATACAAACGTTCCAACAATGACAGAAGAACCAGTCCAAGAGCGACCCGGGAAAGTGGTATGACGACTTCACACAAGAAACGCACAAAGAGGGAAAGGGAACCAAACAAATGAGACAGGATCGACAGAAAGTCGGCAAACAATAAGCCACTGTGGCTTCCCTGGCAACTACAAACCTTTGGAGACTGCCATTCATCTCAACTCGAAGCTCCTCGGCCTTTAAGGACATACAAATGGAGTGCCAAAATCAACAGATACACCGGTCTCATGATGTGCGCTCTGAGCGAAGCGAAAGGAATACAAAGTAGAATCCTGCCTTGAGGATTAGGGAAGATAAGGTTGGAAGGTCAGCCCTGCCAAAGCTCAAGCACAGCCAAAGCAGAAAGTTTAGTGGCAGTGGCATGGCATAGGAAAACCAAAGGAAGAACAGAACGCATTCTAACCCCACAGACAGGACTCGATTCCCACCAGAAATAAAGTGATGGTCGACGGCAAAAAGAAGATTAGAAGACACCGGAGTTGACCAATGAAAAGAATGTCATGAGAATTCAGGAGGCAACCTTATAAAGGCCACCGGGCCATCGTACAACTTGAGCAAATGCACTCACAAAAAAATCTCAGGACTGCAATGGAAAATGGCAACTCCTCAACTCCTCTCTCTCTCTCTCTCTTCTCTCAACCTCTCTCCTCTCTCTCAATCTCTCTCTCTCTCTTCTCTCTCTTCTCTCTCTCCTGAATGTTCCAAATACACTAGACTGCGTGGGAAATAAAATGGCGATCTTTAGTATGTGCCATAACTAAGTGAAAATGTTTTTCAACTAATGAAGTTTGATATTATACATATTTTTACGCCCTGAAGGCCGCTCAGTTACGGTGATAAGTCATTGTATGATATAAATACTGTAACGCTTCAGGCTTATTGAAAATAAGTCATGTTAAAGTTACGTACGGTGATGTATGTAAGTTTATGTATGTGTACTCTTGTTTCATTCTAGCTGATTTTCTTACTTTATCAACGTGTACCTCCTGTATACAGGTCGGTGGCCTTACAGTAAAACATTGCGAGGGGCGAGTTCTCTCTCTCTCTCTCTCTCCTCTCTCTCTCTCTCTCTCTCTCTCTGCTCTCTCGTCATCTCTCTCTCTCTCCTCCCCCCTCTCTCCCCCGTATACATATATTATATGTGCCTACCAATCCAATCTATGTATCCATCTATCCATCTATCTAACTAGCTACTATCAATCTATCGATCTATCTATCTATCTTCTACCTATCTGTCTATCTCTGTGTGTGCGTGCGTGCCGGTGCTTGCGTTCGTTGTGTGTGTGTGTGTGTGTGTGTATGTGTGTGTGTGTGTGTGTGGGTGTGTGTGTGTGTGCTGGTGTGTGTGTATGTGTGTGTGTGTGTGTGTGAGTGTGTGTGCTTTAGTAGTATTGTTGGCTGGATTTACAAATACTGACTGAAAAATATCTCTGACACGGCCGTGCACAGGATTGATACGATATTGTTGCGCTTACTTGTGTTCATGACATAATTGCTGGCATTGTCCGCCCCCACCCCCACCCCTCCCCGTCTCCACTCTAGCTCTCTCTCTCTCTCTCTCTCCTCTCTCTCTCATCGTCTCTCGTCCATCTCTCACCTCTCTCTCTCTCTCTCTCTCTCAAATACACATACCGCGTGTGCACACATGGCCATAATATATTTATATTCTATGACGTGCGCACGCACGGAGGTATACAAGCGAACACAATCACACGCACGCACCGCACGCACGCACGCTCCACGCACACACATACACACAACACACCCACACACACCGTTGACACACACACACACACACACACCACACACACACACACACACACACACACACACACACACACACACACGCCCTCACACACGTCCAGACTTCGGTGACTGACGGAAGAAGATAATCTTGAACAATATAAAGAACAAGGTGACGAAAAAAAAAGATCATAGACATACGAGCGGTTATGATAAAATCGTAAAAATGATTTAGTGGATAAATTCAGCAGTTCAGACACGTTGTGGAGAGACAGAGACAGAGAGAGAGAGAAGAAGAGAGAGAGAGGAGAAAGAGAGAGAGAGAGAGAGAGAGAGAAGAGAGAGAGATAGAGACAGAGACAGAGACAGAGACAAGAGAGACAGAGACAGAGAGATTGAGGACAGACAAACACAGAATGCAAACACCCAGGGATTTAGAACAGCCTGACATGTAGCACAGTGTATGCAGGCAAATGCTGCCAACAAAACATGCAAGGCACTAATCTACGAGACGGCCGCAATGTTCCTCTTGCTTATCAGCTTCGTTGTTCGAACCCCTTACAAGAGCCAATATTTAACACAAAATCTCCATGGAAAACTACCAATTCCAACACGTCACTAACGCCGCAAAGCAGCCCCTTACCTCTCTCCACTCCTGTCACCGCTCTACTCTTACCCGCCAAACATCAATACAAATCAACGATCTTACCTTGACCGACAAGGAAAAGGTGGTATAGGTGGCCGGAAGGAAAAATGAAAGTCACAGTACAGAGAGTTTAGAGAGCGGAAAGAAGAGAAGAGGAGAGGGGGGAGAGATTAGGAGGGGGGAGAGAGATGTACGGTACGGTTGGTGGTCGGGGTCGGAGGGATTTGGGGGGGGGGGGGGGGAGGCCTAAGTTTCTTGGCACGAGGAAATGCTTGACATCACAGCATGGCGTGTTTCCATGTTTATCAGCGCAACCAACTTGCTGTCACTACTGCTGCTTTCTCTCTTTCTCATCTCCTCTCTCTCTCTCTCTCCATCACTCTCTCACTCGTTCACTCTCTCTCTCTCTCTCTCCACTCTCTCTCTCCTCTCTCCTTCTCTTTCTCTCTCTGGGGAGCTAAGTGCCAGAGAAGCTTCAACGAGGCGCCATCCCTCCACCGCTTCGCAGAGCCGCTCAGACCTAGCCACTACTGTGTCCGGGCACTATTCCTATAAAAGGCGGAGAGGGTGGGAAACGGCCGAGATGCCGTTGCTGCATCCGGGGAGGCGTCGGCGGCGCTACAACTAGCGCCAGTTTTCGTTTCAGTTCGACTTCCCGTAGGGGATACGGTAGGGCGGAAACGTAAGCTTGGCTGTGTACAGGTAACTTGCATCAACAGAGGGGGAGAGGGGGGGGGGGGGTAAGGGATGTAAGGGGTAGAGAGGGTGCGGGGGCGAGAGAGAGGGAGAGGGTGGGGGGATACGTTTTTCAGCAGCAGTGCCGACCACGTATAGCTAGCTGCAGGCCCCCAGAAACACACAGACCGTCAGAGGCCTTGACATATCCCGGATTTGTGTGTGGTGGTGGTGTGTTGGTGTGGTGTGTTGTGTGTGTGGTGTGATGTGTGTGTGTAGTGTGGGTTGTGTGTGTGTGTGTTGTGTGTGTGTGTGTAGCAGCATCAGCAGCAGCACAGGAGCGACAGAGAAGCAAGAAAGAAAGAAAGAAAAGAAAACAGAAAGTAAGGCAGACTTAAAACCCAAAACTAGGAAGAAACACGAGTAGTCCATAGAGGAGAGACAGAGGAGAGAGGTGCACCGGTGACTGACTCACCCTCTGGATGGCTAAGGCCTGTCCGATAGCCCAGCTCCCTGCAGCCGGAATCCCCAGGGTCTGGTGAAAGGAGTCTCCGTAGAGGACGGACCTGCCGCCGGGTCATCACAACAGGCAACGGCCGCACTGCTGTCCTGCAGTTGTTCGTGATGGTGAAGATGATGAATGAGGTGGTGTGGTGTGGTGGGGTGGGTTTGGGTGGTTGTCAAAGTTTGGCCTCCCTCTCAAAACAGACACCTACCTCCTCCCCTCCTTCTCCTCCTCCTCCTCCTCCCTCCTCCTCACTCCTTCTGCCTCCTCCGTCTCCGACCGCGCCGGCACCAAGCGAACGTGCTTACTCATAGGCCTGGGCCGGTGTGGTTAGAGTCGGGGGAGCCCGATTCCAGACCGCTGTCGATTGAAAGCACTGAGGCATCTGAGAAGACCGGCTGCCCTGCCTTCCTTCTTCTTTCCTTCCTTCCTTTTCCGTCCCCTTCCCTCTGCATTGCCGCTTACCTGCCGGCCTTTACTGCGCTTCTGCCGGCACCCCAAGCCACCCACCCACCAACCACGTCCCCTCCCTCTCCCTTCCTCCCCTTCATCATATCTCACTGGGCCCGTTCCCCCCCCCACCCACCTCCTCCCCCCCTCCCCCTCTCTTCCTTCCATTCCACAAACCTCAACTAACGCGCAGCACACACCCATTGCCTTTTTCCTCTTTGCTCTCTCGGCCAATTTCTTCCACCCCCCCCCCCCCCCCCCACACGCAACCCCCAACGATGCTCTTTCCCTGGCACCATCCCTTGCATGCGGCGAGACGCCGGCCGCTCGCCCTCCCATCTCTCCTCCTCTCTCCTCTCTTCCCATCTCTACTCTCTCTCTCTCTCTCTCTCTCCTCTCTCTCTCTCCTCTCTCTCTCTAGCTTTGTCTGTCGCAGAATTAAATTGTCAGTTGAGTCAATCGTAAGCAGACTCTTTATTTCCACTCACCTCTTGCGCGCACCATTTCCAACGTCTCCACTCCTTCCCCTTTTGCTTCAACCCCCCCCCCCCCCCTCTCCTCTGTCTCTCTCTCCTCTCTCTCTCACGCTCACTCTCTCTCAATAAAACATCACACACACCACACACACACACACACAACACACACACACACCGACACACACAACACACACACAACGCACACTACACACGGCGCGCGCGCCGCACACACTAGGCGCTTACACGTGCGCTCGCCACACACACACATACACACACATTCACGTAACGCAACTCACGCACCGCTCGCCACACGCACAACAACACACACCACTACACACCACACACACACACACACACACACACCACACAACACATACCGAGACAATGATTTTAATAGGTTTTTCACTAATTCAACAGGGTAGAACATGGTTAAATCTGTGTCGATCAGTAAAGATCGCTCGAAGTCTGTTCCTTCGTTTTAATGAAAGCATGTTACTATGTATAATCATTGCTTTTAATGAGAGTTGAATATGTCCTGGCCAGAACATTTGTACAAATATCGTTTTGTTGTAGCTTAAAATACAAATTTCTTAGCGTCTGTATTTTCTTTCGAAGAAAACTCAGACAGTGGCCCCCATTTCACAAAGTTCGGCTCACAGACCCACCTCCTTGTCAGTTTTTATCACTGATGCTATCCGTTCTCATATACACAACTCTTATTACAACATATCTGAACAGATGTCCTCGTCCCCCCCAAAATGCACCTAGGCATTAGAATCTCGATGATTAAAGCAAACTATCACCTGCCTTCAAAAATCAAACTCATTAAGCTCCAATTTACTTTTATGTAACTTCTGTTCCCGGTCCATCAAAACATGTCCCGTTAATTGATTATCCATTTAGATCGAATCAGTACACCTTTAACTCGTAAATAAATGAGACAGACTTAAGAACATGACTCATGGTCGAATTTTTAAAATTGAGTTGAAAATTACTTTAGAACTTTTTAACCGCAGAAGTGACTTGGTGTACTGCGTTTAAGAGGACCGTACTGCGATACATGTAAAATCTGAGTTGCAAGGTTTTTGTCCAGTCCAGTAATATCTGAATAGGAATGAAACTCCCTTTAAATACGTATCCCATCCATATGATCCAAGGTTGTGTTTATGTATGTTAGAACTCAATGGTCCTACAAGACTTTAACAGTGAAAAAAAATAATTAGCTCGTTTTGTTGCCCTATCTATATATATATATATATAGAGGAGAGCGAGAGAGAGAGAGAGAGAGAGAGAGAGAGAGAGAGAGAATTTCATTCAAGCATAGACAACAAATATTTTAGGGTATTTCATTGAAACTCATTTCGTAGCATTAGTACGCACTTGCTTGCTGTAATAGATTAAGACAGTTTGATACAAAGGTGTAATATTCGTTGAATGTCAACGAATGTTGATGACGGCGCACCTGCCCCATATGCTCCATTCTCTATCCGTTTTCACCATTTGACACCCCTCTCCCACCCTCTCGCCCCGCTGCACCCTATCCTCGTTGCCCATCCGATACCCATACTAAGATGCCCATACCCTGCAGAACTGGTCTCCTCTCAACTCTGCTCTTGTGTCTTGGATGCTGCGAGCAACCTAGAAACGCTTTTCAGGCGTGTGGATCCAACATGGCCAGAGAGCTTTCCGCAAAGTCATCACCCTCTCATGGAATTGACAATAACGGGACGCGAACGCACACATGTGTTGGGATGAAGAAGGAAAACGGAGAGGGAATGGGGGCTAGCGGGCCGGCAGCAGACCACAAATTTACCCCCCCCCCCCCCCCCCCCCCCGCCAAGCAAAGTAGAAAAGTATTCCCATGGGAGGAACAGAAATCTGTTTTTGCTGTTATTGGGTGGCGTGGTGGATGATTGTGTTGCTGTTGTTGTTGTTCGCGCGCGTGCTTCTGTGTGTTTTGTTTGTGTGTGTGTGTGTGTTGTGTGTGTGTGTGTGTGTGTGTGTGTGTGTGTGTGTGTTTTGAGTGTATACATACCTGATTGTGTGTTTCTGAGTGTGCTATGTGGTGGAGTGTTGATACATACACGGCATGTAGTGTGTGTCGTGCGTGCGTGTGCGCTGCGCGCGCGCCGCGCGCGCGTGTGTTTGTGTGTAGTGTGTGGTGTGGGTGTGTGGGTGTGTGTGTGTGTGTGTGTGTGTGTGTGTGTGGTTGCAAAACTGCATGAGATTCTGCGTGACAATTACGTGCGCATGCCAATATTTTTCTTCAAACCGTCTAAACGTGCTTCTGTCTGCTGGTGACGAATCCGGTATATTATACCTGTGATTATCATGTAACCGAAATTCGGACAGTTAGTTTTATGTTTGGTGGATTAATCATTTTATTAACTTATCTTTAAGATATTAGTTTTTAACGGGGATATTCCTAAAGCTTCATAAGTCAAGTACTCCTATATGACTATATAATACATGCTGTGGGAAAAGAAGCAAGTATGTATTGCGTATGTGCGTGAGTAAGTGATTGGAGTGTGTGTGTGCGCAGGAAAGAAATGTTTGTGGTACGTAATTCTGAGAGAGTATGAATATACGAGCATAGGAAAGATAATGGTATGACGATCGAACTAATTAAAAATAAACAGTAGCATATTTGAGCTCATTGATAAAATGAATTCCAAATGAAAGAGTGCCATATTTCAATCTTTTAAAAACGACGTGGCGAAAATGCGGCATGTGGACTTCGCCTTAACAACAAGACGGCTGGATCACATGTGGATATATGGACCTTTCGCTTACAAACAAGACAGTCTGGATACACATGTGGATTATGTGGACTTCGCCTTACTACAAGAACGATGGATACACAAGGATAAATACTTCGACTTACAACAGAAAGACGCTAGAAACACATGTTGGATAGTGGACTTTGGCCTTACAACAAGACGGCTGGATACACATGTGGATAATGTGGACTCGCCTGTACAAAAGACGGCTGGATACAACACAGGGATATGTGGACTTCGGCCGGGGGGGGGGGGGGGGGCCGCTTACAACAAGACGGCTGGATACACATGTGGATATGTGGACGTTTCGCCTTAAACAAGAACGGCTGGGATACACATGTGGGATATGTGGACTGTCGCTTACAACAAACGGCCTGGATACACATGTGATATGTGGACTCGCTTCCAACAAGACGGCTGGATACACATAGTGATATGTGGACTTCGCCCTTACAACAAGACAGCTTGAATACACATGGGATATGTGACTTTCGCCTCACAACACGACAGCTGGATACACATGTGGATAGAGAATTGGTAGATTTTGGTCGCATGCACTGAAAACTGCATGAACTAATGACCTTTTATTGTTTGAGTGGCCTTTGATCGCTTTTGGGGCTTACTCAATAATGTGAAGGAAAAGGTTGGTGGGCGTAGAAGAAAGAGGCGCGTTTCCAGGTGAAAATTCTTCAAATGTAGGTGCCTTGGGAAAGTCAAAGCGGACACCGTCGGGGCCTTTTGGATAAAGCTAAGCCCAAAAGAGTAAAGGGAACAAAATATATTTCACAAAAAAATTGCCATCGTGATATAAAAGTCCCCTTCTTCACGTCTTGATGCAGCCACCCGAGGTTTGTCCTTTTGCAACCCATCACCAGCAGCCACAGACAACCAGCCGAGGGGGCCCCGGGCCCGCTTGTGGTCGCTTTTGTGGGATAAAGATGTTGTTTTTTTCTGGTCCATTTTAAAATACGCAGGAACCCCCTGCGAGTTTTCCACTGGTTTTCCTTTGTCGAGACCCACCGTAAGTGAGCCCCCCCTCCCCGTCTTCTGGGGTGCCTGTGCGTGCGTCGTGCGGCGTGCGTGGTGTGGGTGTGTGTGTGGTGGGGTTGTGTGTGTGTGGTGTGTGTGTGTTTTGGTGTGTGTGGTGTGTGGTTGGTTATGTCGGTTGAAAATGGTCACAACTACGAACTTTATCCTGGAAAAAAAAAAACGGGTGACATCCAAAGGGCGTCCCCGGGTGGGAAAACTTTTCCCAATCCGCGGGCCCCCGGCATTGAAAGTAAGCACTTTCGCTTTTTTTTTTATCTCGTTTGATTCGAAAAATTTCCTCTTTTCCACCATCTGTGGCATTTTTCCCCAAAGTCGCCCTTTTCCGTTCGACCTTTCTGTGCACAGCCACACCTAGTTTTTTGTGTGCATTTTCAACGCCAGCAAAGCCTATTTTTCTCGACTTTCGGGTTTCGCCACGTGGGACCACCCAGTCCTGCATTGCTGGTTCCTGCCAGCGAAAACTGAAATTTTAAATACGGGTTTTTCAGTTAGGTAATTTCAAAATAGTAAATTTCAGTCAGTGGATAAATTAAAATTTGGAAAATTTTTCACACGTTTTTTCGCACTCAAAAATTTCAATTTTGGGGAAATTTCTTCCCAATTATTTAAAGCCCAAATATTTTTAAAACCCAACAATTTCGTCACAGGCAGTTTCAGTTGTTGATAATTTAAAACCATCTTCGTCAACAGATGATTTCATGTAAAAAATTTCAAATTCTGAAAATGTTTAATTGGATACTTTCATGTGGGGCCACTGAAAATTTCCTTCCCGTAAAAATTTCACACCAGTAATTTGTCACCAGTAATTTAAATACGGAAAATTTTCAGGCCATTATTTCGGTTTTCTGTCTTCTCGCCAAACGTGTTTGTCTCTGTAAGACAATGTAAATCAGTTTATGTGTAGGCCCTCAGAAATTTTCCCCAAAAAATGTCGAAAAACTTTTTACTTTAAACTGGGGGTGAAAAAAATTGTTTAATAAAGTTCCCTCTTTTTAAACTGGCTTAAATTTTTTTTTTTAATTTTTTTTTAAATATTTATACTGAGGGGCAATGAAACGCAATCCCCATTTTTTTCCCGAATAATTTTTAATCAGCCAAAAAAATGTAAATTAGCACGAGGCATGCACCTAGACGGTATGTTGTATTGCGACGTCTTATTGCAGCACATTTGGGGTTCTGCGTCATGAGTAAACCACTCCAACAATTTTTTACTGATAATGAAAAAACACGTGCAACACAGGCATCGTGTTGCTGCAAACAGCCCAGACGTCCCTATAAAAACAACATTGGCTTTTACTGACACTCGTCCGCAATGCCGCGGTTTTAAATAACCCGAGAAATCAGCCATTGGCTGTGAGGGCGGCCTGTATCGGGCCCCCACAACTTTAATGTACCCCTCAACCCTAACCCTCTTGCGACTCGGGACCAAAACACTGGGAAATGTAGGAAACCCTCCCCGCCCCCGGGTCAAATGTGACGACGGCACGACGGACCGCTTTTTTGTCACGCGCACCTCCGGAATCGTTCCAGCCAGCTCACAAAAAGCCGAAACATTTTGGGCTAAAAAAGACATCAGCAGCCGTACCGTGCGTCGGCGTTGGGGACAGGGGTACGGGGATCGACCAACCCCGGTCAACTTAACCCATGCCTCGACTAGCACGCCAGCGATGGGGCGCCGCAGGTGGCTTTCTGGGAACGGGTTTGGGGGAATGTTGTTTTTCGGATGAATCCCCCGGGTTTAATTCTCTTTCCGGATGGGCCGTGATCGTGTGTATCGACGTCAGGGGACGTTTTGCGCAACCCTGTGTATTGGCGGATCGTTATGGGGGGGGGGGTAAAGGTTGGGGTGCCCTAAAGTCAATTTCGTGGAGTTTTTGTTTGGCCCGGGAATTGCGGCAAGGGGTTATTTGACACTGTTTTGAGCCCCTTCTTTTTCCCCTTGGAGCAGCATGGGGGCAAAAAAGACTAGTTTTTCAGCAGGCAATGCTCGACCCCCCACAGCCGTTCTCACCGAAATTTCCTTTGGGACGCAATGGGATGTCATGCAGTGGCCCCCCGGGGCCCCAGACATGATCCATTGAACATTTTGGGCGAACTTGGGCACGTGTGCAAGGTCAGCAGAATCCCCCAAAACCCTTGTGACTCACCAAGCATTGCGCATCCGGAAAATGATCCGATCCCTATCATCCCCTCGTTTGTGCGCTTCAAGCCCGCGTTTGCAAGCTTGTGTTCGTGTCAAGGGGGCACACAGATATGACAGTGATTTTCCCTTTTGTCGCGCCTAAATGGGGTTCACTTAGGCGAATGTGCACCTGTTATAGGCAAAATAATGACATGGTCGCCTTTTTGTCACACGTATTTTTCTTTGATGTGGTTTTTTTCATTTCAATAAAAAATTTTCCCGTTGACAATGGAATTCGTTTTTTTTGCCTTCATTTAATTGCCGGAGCAAACAAAAAAAAAAATTTTAAACAAATCTTAACAGTTCAAGCACCATCCGCCAAACATGAGCAAACGATTCAAAATTGTTTTCATTAGTTTTTGTTTTTGGCGGATGTATACTTAAACTTTTTAAGATTTTTATTCCCTAGGAAAACCTACCCAGAGTACTTTTTTCAAGATGGGAAGCCTTTTAAACTTGAATAAAAAAAATACAAAGAGAACAATCTAATAGTGGGGAAAAAAAGGCGGCCAACAACCCCTCTGAACAGTAATGACTTGCAAAGATTTGGAATTTTGGGTGGGGGGGGGGGGGGGGGGGGGGGGGGGCGTTGAAGGTGAAGAAAATGGGAACAGAAGTTAAGAAAAATATTTAAAATATAAACCTTCACTAACCCTGGGGAAACATCGTAATCCCTCTCGAAGGCAGATCTATTTGTATTTCCGCCCTAGGCCTTTACCGTTGGCCCCGGGGGATTACGTGGTTCCATCATGAGCTAGTGAAGAGATTTTAATCATATATATTTCCTTAAAGTTGTTTCCCCTTTTTTTCACTTTAAAACCCCCCCCCCCCCCCCCCCCCCCCCCCCCCCCCCCCCCCCCCCCCCCCCCCAAGCCCAAATCTTTGCCAAGTCATTACTTGATGACAGAGGGGTTGTTGGCTGTTGGGCCCGAGGGGAGGAATGAACTGTACTCCTCTCTCTCTCTCTCTCTCTCTCTCTCTCTCTCTTCTCTCTCTCGGGGGGGGGGGGGGGGGGGGGGGGGGGGGGGAGTCCCCTCTCCTCTATCTCTATCCGTCTATATCACCGCATCCACATAACAATCTAAACCAAACGCTACTATGCCACGAGAACCCCGAGTCACGCCACTGGAACCCCCTGCCACCAGTTCCGTCTCCCATCTCTCCCTCTCTCTCTCCTGGGAAGGGGGGGGGGGGGGGAGATGAACTGTACTCCTCTCTCCTCTATCTCTATCCGTCTATGTATGTACACACACATACATCACACACACACACACACACACACACACATGTTTATATGTAGAGTGAGAGAGAGAGAGAGAGAGAGGAGAGAGAGGAGAGAGAGAGAGAGAGATACATACCTACATACACAGAGAGAGAGAGAGAGAGAGAGAGAGAGAGAGGAGAGAGAGAGAGAGAGAGAGAGTTTATACAGTAACGACACACAGCAGGTGTCCGGCCTGTATCCGCATCACAGCCCCATGCATTGTGGAAGGCCTTTCTTCTGCAAGCTGGCATTTCGCTGCCGGGGGTGCCCAATTCAGCTCATTTCCCCCCGGTCAATTCCAGGCTAGAGACTAGTTTCTACTAGACCCCCCACCCCACCCACCCCCGTATATCCTCCCACGCCTCCTCTTCCTCCTCCTTCCCCCTATCTGAGATTTTTTTTTATTTCATTGTGGTGGCAGGCGATTGGCTGCTGCTGAAAAGTGGGTCACCTTCAACAGCACTTGCGGCACGTGCTCAGTACAGGCGCGTGGTTTGCTGTCCTTTTACGCATCTTGAAGTAGAGAACCCCCCCCCCCCCCCCCCCCCCCACCCACCCAAAAAAAAAAAAAAAAAAAAAAAAAAAAAAAACGATCAGCCGTCACATTCTTGATTACAGCTGTTACAATATGGGTCTATGTATTCATCCAAAGCATCGGGAATGGAATAGCCAATTGAGCAATCGCGAGCCAAGTATTCACAACTTTTTCATGCACACTCATTTATGAATGAGGCCAAAGTTGACAGAAAGCCATGTTGACAATATAATTATCATGGGCATATATCTTGTCATCTATCTTCCTACCTTCACGCACGCACGCTAGCACGCGTGTGCGCGCGCACACACACACACACACACACACACAGTGTCATATTTCATGATCATACTTTGGATGTTTCCAAATCAGTGTGTGTGTGTGTGTGTGTGTGTGTGTGTGTGTGTGTGTGTGTGTGTGTGTGTGTGCGCGCGCGCGTGTGTGCGTGCGTGCGTGTCCTCCTCTCTCTCTGATACTCTTTATTTACTAATCTCATTATTGACAACTAATCAATTTACATTCCTTATTTTCTCATTTTTCCTGCCTTTGTGCCCTTCACTGGCTGCTTTGGGAGGCCACTGAATTTTGTTTCGGTCCCCTCGATGGTTAGCATACTACAGAATGATAGGTGGTACGTTTCAATTGATGCCAAGGGAGGACCAACGCAGCGAGCCGGATTCTGTTGATCGGCAGACGAAAGTGGTGTTTGGACAAGCCATACAAAAGGTACTGGTTTCGTGGTAGTCTTCCATGGTCCCATAGTGCTGGTAGCTAAAAAGTTAATATGTAGGCATACATTCTAACGGCGCCCTCTTTTTCAAACCACACACACACATGCACACCAGCTCCTCCCTTTCTTTTAGAATAAATATTTGCCGGTTATTGCTTTCATGACGGAGGAGTTAGTAGCCTGCACTTGCCCGGCACCGCTTATTCGTCCAGCATGTTCTCTTATTGGTCAACCAGTTGGAAAATGCAGTTCTTAGCAGATTTAAAGTGATGGCCGGTGTGCACAATTCTTAGCAGCTCGATGTTAGCGTTTATGTGATTGACAACGCGTTTGGGTTCTAGTGTAAATTGAACAGTAGAGCTCATTACCTTCTGATCGTTTACACCTTTTGATCTTCCTCGTATCCTGTGGATCCTTGATTTTAGGCTCAAACATTTCTCCTTACATTTATCACTGTTTAATTCTTTATTTACTTTTTCGTGTGTGCTGCTTATTTCTTTGCAATATGTTCTTCTCGTTTCGTGCTCACTACACTTTACTGGCTGCTTTGAGCGACATTGGATGGATTTCAAGTTGTGCCTTGGTGGTGACAATGCCACAGGTGATATGTGGTGCATCTCCACTTGATGACAAGGGACAACCAGCACGATCAGACGGGTTCTGCTGATGAGTCACAGTCAGGGGACGAACATGGGCTCCTGATAGGTGATACAAATAGTCTGTTTTCAAATCGGATTTCCGACTCGATGTTCCCTGTATACTGCTTGTGAATGACTTAAAATACATATACTATCCCCCTCGTTTCCCGTTTACCATCTCTTCACGAACGCACGCTTGCGCACGCATGCATGCACACACATGCACACGTACACGTACATTTTTATCATGACAAAAAAAAAGAGACCAACTATTAAGCTTCTCCAATGGAATTGTCGCTCCATAACAAGAATATATCATACTTGAATCAATATCTTGGAATAAATAAGTTTCATGTATTATTATTACAATCACTAAATGTCAACAGTGATAATCTACCACATTTACCAGGGTTCTATCACCCCCCAGTTTATGAACAATGTGCGGATCGAATACAAACAGCTATCTATGTGCGTGAAGCCTGATTTTTGTGAAAGAACCCCACCAGTATCCAGTAACATCCCTTCTGCTTCATGCTGTGCAGCAATGGTCAAATTTACTTCTTCTTTGATATTGAACATTGCCTCGGTTTACCTTCCAAAAGGACCTGATGATACGAATACAGAATGGCTAAAAGGGTTCCAAGACCAAAGAGACAAATGGGTTATTGGAGGAGATTTTAACGCACATGCTCCTTTTTGGGACCATGGCTGCTCTTATGTTACAAGTAATAGATTACTAGATAACATAGCTATTCTAATCTATATTTGCTAAATAATGGAAGTATTACTCGCATTCCAGATATAGCCACCCATAACCCCTCAGCCATCGATTTAACCTTTACTCTCCATCACTTGTAGTAAACTCAATGTGGGAAACTGGAGATAACCCCACTGGGATCAGATCATATTCCAATAATAATATCGTTGAATGACATATTAGAACGGAAATCTCAGAAGATATTATTCCAAAATATATTTACAAAAATGCAGATTGGTCACTTTTTCAAATCAATCTTAACAACACAGACATAGTGTTCTCACTAAGAAAATGTAGATGACCAATACACTGCATTTTGTAAATATATTTTAGCAGCAGCTGACAAGTCGATCCCGAAGATAAAAAACACAAAGTCAAAGAAACATAATGGAAATATATGGTGGAACAAAAAATGTGAAACAGCCAATAAAAAGAAAAAAGAAAGATTCAAGATTTATTGTAAAAAGAGATCAGCAAGTAATCATAAAGAAATGAAAAAGGGGATAAAGAAAGTGTAGATGTCATAGATGATGCAAAGTTGCAGCATTGGAATGAATTTTGTAACTCTGAAGTTAAAAATCATAACGATATTGGTAAAGTGTGGGAGGAACTGAAAGCTATGAAAAATGGATTAACATCACCACAGTACCCTATAAAAATAGATAACAACAGTCTTCTTAGTGCTGATGAAAGCAGAAGCCTTTGTAAACATGTTTGCTGAGGTAAGCCGCACTGAAGGTCTAACAAGTACGGACCAAATATACAGAGGAAAGAAGAAGGTAGTAAAGCACAGGATGAATCTACAGCAGACAATAGTAACAATATCAATGCTCCTATAACTATCCAAGAAGTAAAAGAAGCCATTAGATCCATGCCATTAAGAAAATCATCTATTGGTTTAGATGCAATATCTAATCAAATGTTAAGAAATTGTCTGAAACTTTGTAGAGTTTCTTCATAAATTATTTAGTACATGTTGGAGCAATGGTTTTTATGCCAAAAATATGGAAACAGTCGATCGTTGTTCCAATTCATAAGCAAGGAAAATGTACAAAGGATCCTAAGAATTATAGACCCATTGCATTAACTTCACATGTATGTCAACTTTCAGAAAGAATTGTTATGAATAGACTTGTACATTACTGTGAAAAATATAACATAATACCAATTAATCAAGCTGGTTTCCAGAAAGGTCGATCCACTACAGAAATTTTACTGAAATTATCAACAAATATAAAGAAACAGTTTGCTAGACGAAAATGTGTTCTTGCTACCTTTTTCGACATAAATAAGGCTTACGATCAAGTGTGGCATTTACAGCTATTGAACAAACTTAAAAACATTGGTTTGACAGGAAATATATACAACTATGTCAGATGTTTTCTGAAGGATAGGGTAATAAGAACAAGAGTAGGAAAAACAAATTCCACAAGTAGAACACTTTCAATGGGAATACCTCAAGGGTCAGTATTAGCGCCACTTCTCTTCTCGTTATTAATGCATGATCTGCCAAACAAACTATCAAAAAATGTTGTTCTTGTCCAATATGCCGACGATATATGCATGTGGAGGGATGTAACGTTAAAAAAGAAAACTTCGCAGCGAGATATAAAATTCGTCAAAAAATCTATCAGGGAGAACTAAACAAGATGGTGGATTACATGAAGCTAAATGGATTAAGTCTGTCAACCGAAAAAACAAATATGATTCTTTTTAAACAGTGGATCTAACCCAGAAAGTATGCCTGTTTTCACATTGGATGATACTCCTCTTAAGTACGTAACAGAGATTAAATTTCTAGGAGTTTATTTTACATCTAAGTTATCATGGAACTTTCATATCGAATATTTATTAACAAAAGCGAGAAAAACATTAAACTTTCTGAAAATTATTTCTAAAGAAAAGTGGGGACAAGATCCAGCTACTTTGATTACTCTATGTAAGTCTTTAATGAGATCAAAAGTAACTTATGGCCAAGAAATATTCTTCAATGGCCTAAATATTTATTACAAAAACTGCAAAGTATTGAATGTAAGGCATTGAATTAGCCCTTGGACTTCCTGTGCACGCATCATCGTCACGTACATATTATGAAGCCCAGGAAACTTCCTCTAGATGATTATAGAGATTTAACATGTTGTAAATTTGTCATTAAAAGTACAGCTAGAAAAACACATATCAAATCAGAAATTAAAAATGAGATCAGATTTTGATTTTCCGAAAAGAGCAAAGTCTATAACTTCTCAAATAACTATAGCAACTTATACATCAAAAATACTTTCAGATTCTGGGGTTTCCTTAGAAAAGGAAGCTTTCTCCCCCAGACCATCTTTTGTCCTATTCCACCCTGGAACTTAAAAAAGCCATTTTGATATTGATCACACCAACATTAAAAAGATGAAAATACCAATATGCTCACAAGTTATACAAAGTGTCATATTGACGAGAAATACACTAACCAATTAAAAATATACACAGATGGTTCATGTATTGGTAAGCATACAGGTTGTGCATTTTTAATCCCAGACTTGAGGGTGGAGAAATCTTTTTTACATTGGATGTAACATATCCATATTCACAGCTGAATTAACAGCAATACTCATGGCTTTGAATTACCTTTTAAATTTCCCCCAAACAATATTTCAAGCTCTGTTTGTGTAGATTCAAAATCAGTCCTCCAGGCGCTAAAAGATTTTCATCTGCATACTAGACCTGAAATGATTATTGAGGTCAGCTGTTTGATCCACATGCTTATTGAAGGAGGCACCAGTTATCCTTTTGTTGGATTCCTTCACACTGTTCCTTTTATTATAACGACAAAGTAGATAGGGCAGCTAAATGTGGAGCAAAACATATCTCTGGTTCTGAATATCTTAAACTAGCCTTATCGGTACATGAGCAGTGCAACCTAGTTAAAAACCATATTTTGAAAAAATTCAAAGATAGAATGATAGAACCATGACAATCAAAATCAGTTTGATACTTTTGATATTAAAATTATTCAACATAACTTTAGTTTAAATAAAAATATACTTTCGTTGATGTATAGGTGGAAACTCGATGCTTTTAAAACAAAATATGTTAAAACATAGTGTGTTTATGTAAAAAGAAAAATAACACGTGAACATACTGTTGCATGTCAAGACATGAAAAAAATATTCCAGTGTTGAGACAATATAGTGCACAGGCCATCTTGAGTCACCAGCTCTAACACATGAGTTTTTTGTATGCTTAGAGCGCACTCCATTGGGGAAGTAATTTATAGGTTCCTTTTTTGTTGTATGTGGGGCGGCATAAGTGTGGGGAGGGAAGATGGAATAATGTACAAAGCTTAAAAGTGAAAAAGACGGAGAAGAGTTTTCGGTTCTGTGCCTTGATAGTTGTTAAATTGATTAGTTTTGTTAATTGTTTTTTTTTTTTCCTTTGAAATTTTTGTTGATAAATTTAAGTGCTTTGTAATTACCATTATTATTCATATAAGCACTCATATAAGCACACACATATGTACACACACACACTCAAACACACTCGCATATGCATACACACACGCGCACACGCACATGCACTCATACATGTGCGTGCACAAGCATAAGCACACACGTAAGAACTTGTAAATACTTCTATTCCAGTGTTGTTGCAAAATAACTCACATTATATACAATTCACCAGCTTTAAACCTAAGATTGTTTGTAAGTTTAGATATCAGTCCAATTGGTCACTACAATATCTGAATTTTTTTTCTTAATATAAAAGTGATGGGGGGAGGGAGGAACGGGGGGAGGATAGAGAGGGAAGAAAAGGAAGGGGGTGGGTGGGGTGGGGTGGGGTGTTCACTGATTTTGTTGTTGTTGTAATATATATTGTTTTTTTTTTTTTTTTTTTTTTCCTTCTGTTTCTTATTTCTAATAGTGTAGTTATACACATATTTCTTTAATCAGATATATTTTAAATAACCGCCTAAGCACCATATGTGTACACACATTCACACATACATGCATGCATACTTGGAACCCCTATAACTTTCAGTCATGCACTAGTCTTATTCTCTTACACACTCCTTTTTTTTTTTTTATCGTCTAATATCACGTTTAGTGGAAAGACGTTAAATGAATGACACACACACACACGTACACACTGACACCTACTTTCATACACACTGTGTGTGTGTGTGTGTGTGTGTGTGAGTGTGTGTGTGTGTGTGGAGGGAGGGAGAGAGCAAGAGAGAGCGAGAGAGACAGAGACAGAGACAGAGAGAGAGAGAGAGAGAGAGAGACAAAAGAAAAGATCAAGGCCAACCGCTGACGTGGTTATATTTGAAATTTTCGGTTTCATTGGCCTTTGTGAGCTATTTACCTCCTCCCCGAGTGCCAGCAGGTAAGGTAGTGTACACGCACACATAAAAAAATATATGTATAACTATTGCTTGTTTATTTTCTTTATCAGCATATACCAGTACATGTATGCGTAAACTCACTAAAAGTGGGAGAAAACGCACATCTGCGCACTGGCGAGCATGCGTTTGTGTGTGCGCGCGCTCCCAGGACCCTGCCTCGTGTGTTCTAGAAAGATGCAATTCATGAGGACAGATGTGATTTTTACCTCACGAAAAACGATGCATTAACCTCTCTGGACCAGTTCCAAATCGCAATCTAATATACAGAATACAGATGAATGTCTGTTTGGCGTATTTTTTTTTCCAGTTCCCTTTGAATACTTCTGGCCAGAACTTGATATACTGGATTCTTCTCTGCCAACACCCCAACACTGCATGATAAAAACTCTCCACGTCTTCCTCAACTGCTTTTCAGCCAGTCTTTCACCCGAATAGAAAGAACAGTTTGTCACTGACCCAGTTATCACTTTCATTGAATCAAAAATTTTTCTTCTTTTTTTTTTCTTAGATTACTTTCCCATACATTTCATGCACGCCCTGTATAAATTAAATATTTCTTTTTATAGTCCTGGTATTCCTAAAAAGCGTATTTGATAGCACCGAAATGACTACTTTCTTTCAAATCGCCCAGCGTGTTCCAAAAAAAAAAAAATACGGCTTCGATTGCCCAATGTTCCTGGAAAAAAAACAAAGTGGAAGATTACAGCTCATCTTTCCATTGCAAACTGAGAAATAACCTTTTCTCTGTTTATGGATCAAGATCATTACGCAATTTGTGCAAGCACCATCTGGTCAACAAACGTCAGATCAAATCCAAGACACGTAATTGTAGATCTAAAGCGATTGATAATAAAAAATAAGTGAAGTCAAACCATTTGTAGCACAGTGTTTGCACTTCATGTGCACTCTTTCACACTCACGTTTTAGCATTTCTCTCTCTGATTGACTTATGACTGCATAATCGGGTTGGACGTTCCCACCAGCATCATCGGTCTCATGAAAACAGCTGGGTCCGAATGAACCTGAACGCTAACACAGATCACCCCCTTGCAAATTTATGCAGGTCCAATCCATGATTACAGATTAGGCCCAAAACGCTATATATTCTCTATTACACTTAAAACTGCACATGGCTTTTATCAGAAGAAACAGCCACTACCAAAACATTTTCAGCGCACAGACCAGCCTTGATCCATGCTTTTGCCGAACTCGGAGACAGATCCAATATCTGTTCCTTTATATATTACAGCACAATCCACATGACCCTTCATTTTCCTGTCATCTTCTCGACTTTTCACTCACAAATCCAGTACTCTACCAATGGCACAGAAACACAAAAAGCCCAGAGCCATGCATAATTCTGATATCCTTGCTGACATCACTATGGCATTGACCTAATTTACTGGCCCCAAATCCCTAAAACTGTCTTTTTCACAGGGCGATTTTCATATTTTCAAACTGCGTTGTCACTACTTGACATTAAATTGTAGTAACCCCAAACTCTGACCCGCACTTCATCTACTTACCACAGCTGTCTGGTAGCTTTCAGGCGCCCAACCATTCCTGATGTTGCAAGTTCCAATCATAACAGCACCAAGAAACAAAAACTGACAACAGTCGGGCAGCTAGAAATCATGATCTGAGTGCTGCCCTGCCCCCTTAAAGTACAAGGTATATTCATGGTCATAACTCTTGTAAGGGAAAAATGGAGGGGTGGGGGAGGGAGTTTCTTCTTTGAAGACCTTATGCTGTCCATTTCTCAGAAGTTTCTTTGAACAGGTCTTTAAATTCTGATGAAATTCTAAATGTAAGTGAAGCGAGCACGAATAGACAACATTTACACACACACACACACACACACACACACACAACACACACACAAACGTTAACAAACAAACAAAAATGAATGGGAAGATTGGAGGGAAGAAACAGACGACAACTATTTTGGTGTATGAACAATAGTGACAGAGCTTGCATTCCGGTCCACCTCTCTCTCTCTCTCTCTTCCTCTCTATTACACACACAACACACACAGAATGCTTCCACATTCTCAGCTTAACTTGAATGCAAAGTGAGTCACAGAACAAAAATGGCAGAGCATATTGTTCTTGTAAGCAATCAGGGTTTTTTTCCCCTGACAAAACAACTAGAATTTTGTCCATCCTGAACTGGCCCTGACTGGACAGATCATTGATTCTCTCTCTCTCTCACTCTCTTGGGAAGTCCCAACCTGTGTAGTACCATCACTGATCACAATAAACTTGACAATTGTGGGTATTTTACAGATGAAGACATCACAATATTTTTTCTGGCCACAATGAATCTAATGTTGTTGTTTTTTCATGTTTTCCCTTTTATTTTTTTTTTCTAAGCAATCATACTGACTCATGTCAATCTGTGAGCAAAACTCCCATCTGTTCACACCACCCACATGTAGCTAGCTATCTTGACAGCTGAGTTTGTATTATACAGGCCCGATGTTCACTTGGTCATTCACCAAAGTCATGACTGATCTCAAGCACATGTATCCATGTAGGATGACTTGAACTGTTCCGCAGAAAAGCATGGGACTTTCTTTTATCAGCACTCCTACCAGACTGGCAATAGTTTTCGCTTCAAATTATCATGTTTCACAAAGTTGATATAAACCAAAGAATGAGTCTGCGATCAAGAACAGAATGGTAGCTGATTTCTGACAACCGTCTTCTCATATGAAATCTAATTAATTACCTCAATGTACCCCCACCCCCCAAAAAAAGTTCAAGATGCAAAATATTTGTAGTATGATCGCTTCTGGAACAGGACAGTTTGGGATGAAAATTCATGGAAATTATGTCCAGTTCATAAGAGTAAACTGACCTGCAGTCATCCCTGCCTCTTGCCTTTGAAGAATATTTTCCTTCAAAATATAAAACTGAAGAGCATAATGAATAATTACTGAAGAAAATAAACAAATTTAAAACAAAATGACACGGATTCATCAAAACATCCTGATGGCAGCTTTTACATCAATCGTGTTTGCTAGCTGTCGATTTTGTGGTTCTTTTTTTTTCCTTTTATTGTAGACCTGTGTTGAATAATTACATAAATTTGTAACATGTATGATAAATTTTGTGTGTATGTATGCATATGTATTCAAGGGTTGGTAGTTTTGTTGTTCTTTCGTTGCCATTACCGTTGTTCTTTGTTTACTTTGTAATGTTTGCTTTGGTATCCAAAAATGAACTTAAAAGTTAAAAGAGAAAAAAATGCACTGTCAATCTACACACTCAAGTCGCAAAGGAAGGCAGGAAGAATAAAAATCTTGATCCCCGCACAAATTCAACACAAGGCCCGAGTTGTCTCTCTTCCCAGACATGTGTAATCCACGGCTGCATTTCACTGACCGGAGAGGCTAGACTTTTTGTGATTTCTGCATGGGGGGAAGGGGGGAGGGGGTTTCTTTGCAACATTTTGCTGTGAGGTACAGCTCGTGTCTTGGGACTGGCTTCCTTTCAGGTAACAGGCGGTGGCGCAGTGGACCAGATCTGCAAAAGGTGGGCTTAAGTTGTATTAGGACTAAAATGTTACTGATCTGGCATTATAGATCAAAGTGAGAACCAGCAGCATCAGTCAGCTGTTTGGCATTACACTATTACAACTTTCAGACAAAAAGTTGTAATTTCATCACATTCAGTTCCAAGTTTGTTGGAAAAGGCCAACCCCATCTCATGTTGTCTCTTTGTTGTTTCTTTCTACCATCTCACAGTCATCATCTTGGTCAGATATCTGGCAAGATCTTGCGGTTCTAAAACTCATCTCAGAGCACTGTCTTTATCTGTTAGCTGCCATGTCCTCTGTGTCCTTCCTCCCCAGTTCTTCATTCATGGCCACAGCCAGGATCAAAATGTAGCAGTCCTAGCATCACCAATCCACAGTATCGTGAGGCCCCTATTGGGTTACCCACTAAAACAGACTCTGCACTGCTGTTGAGTGGCTATGGTGGTGTTCTACAGAGTCCCATTCAGTTAAACGGAACAAGTTCTACAAATCCCTGCTCTGATTATGACAATTGTAATATTGTTCTATGCAAGCAAATTTTGACACCATTGAAGCCAAAAATCACTGCAGCTGGAATACTCTCAGAAAAAGGCCTATAACAAATAAATTACCAGGTAATTTCTGTGTCCACTATGAAACATTCACTAGAGTGTAAGTTCATACGAGACTAAGAAGACTAAGAGAGTGAAATAACTCAGGAGTGGGGCTCTCGCTCATGCTAGTCCCACAACTAAACAACTGCTGTAGTCAGTGCAGGGCTTAGCAGGTGGTGTCCTGCATATGCTGGATCAGAACACCATCAAGAAGACTTGGCACAGTCCACCATCTCCTCTTGAAAACTTGACATTGATTCTTCCTGCGGATTGCTGGTGCCAGGGCCGTGACGGAACAAGCCAGGGTCGGGGTTAAGATCAGGGCTAGTATAAGCCGTTTGGGGGTAATGCACGCCACTGGTATGGCAAAGAAGATGAGACAGCAACAAAAAATAGGTTTTTTGTTTTTTTTTATTGTGAAAACAGACATGCTGGTGTTTTCAGATGATGGAATCCAATGAATATTCACAAGCACAACCATGACCAGTACAATCTAAAAGTCAAGAGACCACAGCACCAGAAATGTGGAACTGCAACCGAACAGTTCATCTTGACGATATAACTTAAACCAAGAAGCAGGCACTCACACAGAAATAATGTCCTTGCGTACATGATTCTCTTGACAATTCCAACTTGTCATGTTCACATGTCTTTCGAAGTCTTCCCCCTTGACTGAGCAATGTCACTCCATCGCTCTAGAACTTTTAACACCGACTTAATTCCCTAGAAGTTTTGCACATCTCAGCACTCTCATTTGTCTATCAAACCAGCGTCTCGCATTTTGGCCAGAAAGAATCGCTCCAGAACATTGGCACATTTGTAGTAATGCGTATCTGGCTCATTGTAGGACCGGCAATTGGTGAAGATGCGATTCATGTCAGCGATGAAGATGCGCTTGTTGCAGTAGTAGCGGGCTTTCAGTCGCTCTGTCATCGTCTTCAAATCTGGAACCAACAGCAACGTTCTAAGCAACTTTTAAGTGATGCACTGACGGTGAGAAACTGATCATATCCATTGTGAAGGGGATCACCAACCACAACATACACATGTTTCAGGACATCTACAGTCATACTTGGCTAGCACTTGGTACTAATTTACAGATTAACATTTGTAAGCACTATTCATTATTCATGCAATATGAAGAATTATTTCATGTTTTAGTTGATGATTTAGAACTTTTGGAGGGATCTCATCTTCTTCAAGGCCTCAAGGGCACTACTCCCATACTACTTGTTCAGGCCTCCCTCCCCATGTACACAGACAGAGCCTAGCTTGTCATGTTGCAGTTCCAACACCCCACACAGACCAGCATCCTACATCAGGTCATCAGCTCGCAACCAACCAGAGGAAGAAGTGCCCTTTGGTGGTGTTCAATGATGCCTGGTCTGTTCCAACAAATGTAGGATACAGGGTATGAAGCCTCCAAGTGACAATAGTCGTCTTAGTCATTAGTCATTACTGCTAAATCATGAGTCGGTAAGAGCGAGCGTTTACCTCAAAAGGGCGTCACAACGTCCGCTAAATGAGCCTGTATCATGGGTAGGAAGAGCAAACTGAAATGGAGGTCACTATGACAGCAGGTCATGAAAGGTTCAGAATTCAAAGACTATTCTTTTTATGATAACTACTCAGGATGAAAATATAATGATGATACGTTGG
>CM031595.1:60211303-60363803 GCA_018398815.1 Conus ventricosus | reverse complement strand
ACAGTCGCCATCTTGATAGATTAGACGCCTAAAGCTACCGGTGCGAAATGGCTGTTTGCGACTTTGAACCGAATACGAATCAGAACCATATGCGAATGCGGACGCGTTTGGGGCGTTTTAGATCGGGTTTCGTTCCCCCGAGGAAATCGATTTTTTTTCCCGAGGAATTTTTTGGCTTCCCGAGGAATTTCTCGGATCCGAGGAGGATTTTAAGCCCTGTCATATAACAGAGATCAACTTGCGGAATCAGCACATTTTGAAAGTCACAATATCCAAATTTTGATAAATGAGAAACTTGTGGAATCAGCACATACTGAAAGTCAAATTTTGAAGTTCCTAAATTATAATAAACACTGAAATACAGGATTTCACAAGGGAAACACACACACACACACACACACACACACACACACACACACACACACACACACAGCTTTGTCATTTGGGTGTTTGGGTGGTGGAGGCATTAAAGAAACATAGCAAGGAACTGTTTCTTCTTGCTGCTTGCATTGTCTGCACTGTCTTTGCCATCCACCTTCTTGCTTACTTGAATTTCAACCATATCTTTGTCTGCTGTTTCCTTGCTTTCTCCTGTCTGGATTTCACACTCCACAATTTTTATTTCATTCTCATCCACCTTCTTGCTGACAACTTGACTTCGATTAGTTTGAACCCTATCTTTTTTCCTGGCTTGCACTCTCCACATTTTCTATATCACCCTCTTTTTTCCCCACAGGATTGCAATGTTCTATCCTGGCACGTTTTACTGCTGCTAAAGTGTCTTCAGTGACCTTTCTTGTAGTTCCACTCAGCGCCTTGACGTTTGACACGTGCTTCGCTGAACGAATGTGATCAAGAGCTTTCTTCCCGCGATTACCGTAACACTTCCCTTAAGCACAGTTTGCACCAAGCTAAACCTGGTGCAATAACTTTGCGAAGAAAGTCTCCAATGACTTCTTCGTCAACTTTCTGAAGCGTCCACTCCCATTTCCACATGTTTTTAATTGCAGATTCGTCAAAAGATCGACCCGCATGAACAATGACTGCACGCTCCGCCATTTTGTTTTTTCCGGAAGTCCGACCGGAAATTTCTTCCAAGAATAATCAGGGGCCATAACTTGCGCGCAGTTGCTATGAACGCTTGCAAGCCGATCACGGATACCTTGCTCCTGTCGGTTTTTTTTTTTTTTTTTTTTTTTTTTTGACAAACCGAAATCGCGGAATTCCGCCCAGACGCGGAACGTTTTAAGCCCTGCTAGTATGTTGCCAAAAGGGCTGGAATGGAACTATCCACCCAGAACTACTTCTCTGTTTAAAGATATGGCGAAACACTTGCATACATATTCTACAGGCACACTCTGTCACTCTCACACAAGCACATTTACACTTAAGAACTATCTCAAGTGCGCACGCGCACACACTCACACAGAGGCTTGTGCATATGCACAGGCACATGAACATAAACATGCATGCACAATTACACAAACATATGCACGCACATATATGCACACACACACACACACACACACACACACACACACACACACACACACACACACACCAGAAAACAATTTGGTGATCAACTCAAGTAAACAGGCAGCAGGACAAAAAGCGCCACCGTGGTTCTCTTTGAAGACAGATTTCCCTTAAAACTTTGAATGATAAAAATGGATACATTAAGCTTTGGTAATACAAAAATTCACATTCCACAGCAACAAAGTGTCTGCCATGCTGGAAAAGGACATAATTTTTCAAAAAACAAGTTTGCATCATTTTGTCAATGAATAAGAAGGAATTAAACATCCAAAGTGTGCTGACATGAGTAAAATACAAAAACGAAAAAAAAATGAAACCTGTACAGCAGCAAAAGACGTAATTTATTATATGAGCTAACAGACTTGTTAAAGCCCACTTCACTGGATCAAAGGCCTACCTGCATGTTTTTAATGTTAAAATTTGAACAAATACTGCCAAATGCAATTGAAATGAAGACTGGAAACCTGGTGAAGGGAAAGTAAATCGTGAAGCATAGTACTAATTGATAAAACTTGGATACGGAAAAGTTTGGGGTTTTTTTTATTATTCCTAGCTTGCTATTTACCAGAATACTCAGAAATTAGTTCTGAGTGACACTCTGGAGTTGTGAGCTATAACCGAGTTCGAATGCAATCAGTTCAAGCTCTCAGTATCGTTTTGTTTTGTTTTCCAGCCGAATCCTTCCCCTATACCTCTCACAGTCTCTATGTCATTGTTAACTACAACTGTCCCCAATCAGGTGACTAATTAAACATGACCTGATGTGCTAACCTAACATACCAAATGCATTACCAAGTGAACAAAACTTTTAACACCAAAACCATCATACAAGTACATCTGTTACTGCAACCATAACCACTACTACTGTCAGTAATTCTAATATTACCATCATCATAAAATTACAGTCACCTCACCACATGATACAATTTGAATATAATCTATGTTAATTCTCAAACCAATTAAAAAATGCATCTTTTTCATCTATGTTAAAATGCTTCAACCACTGAAAAAAAACACCTCTCATTCTTCAGCATCCCACTCATTTATTTTAAAAAACAAAACAATACAAAACAAATAAAAAAGCTAGAAAAAAGGGAACCATACCCATTGGATACTTGATATGGTCATAATAGTCAGGAGCATCAGCCTTGTCCACTGGCTTCAAGAATGGCCATCCATTTGCATGGTTCTGAATACAACAAAGCATCATCCTATCAATACATAGGGAAACAAGCCAGTCATATGACCTTGGCACATACAAACACTGAAAGTTGAGTGGTCTGCATGTGGCTGTTCTTTTGTACTAAAGATCAAGAGGAAAATGTAAAAAATAAAAATAAAAATTTTTTTAAAAATGCTGTTAGAGTGATATATCACCACAGGAATTAACAACTAGATGCAGTGAAACAAGGAACACCACAATCAAACCTCAGAGAAGGTATGCCACGAAACTGAAAAACTAAAGACAATGCAAGATATTACGAAACAGACAACGTTCAGAAATCTGCAAGGAGGTAATCTGAGTCAGAGCTTGCTTTCAGCAAGAATGACTGCACTATTTTCATGGGACAGAAGCGGCTGGTGGGGAATGGCCGGAGTAATTTCGTCTCATTAGTCAGCTTAACAATTCAACTGGAAAGAGAAAATGCCAAACAGTGTGAAACAGTGCACTTGTAAGTGCAATGCAGACAGTCTACATCATTACCTTGGCATGCGCTTCAAATCGTACATTTGACTCTCTAGATCTATCTGCTTGACCATAAACAGGAAAGATAACTCTATTTGCAACGCAAAGACAGCTGTTGTCTCCCGCTGATTTTTCTTCTTTTTTTTTTCTCCTTTTCTCTTTTAATTTTTTTTTAGTGAACAGGTCTGTTCACACTGCTTACAAATCAACACTTTCTGGAAGAGTGAATTAAAAAAAAAAAAAAAACTGAATGCAAAGACACATCTCTTGATACACTTGATACATCAAAACAAAAAAATGCTATTACAGTCACAAACCTCCACCCACTCCATCAAGCCCATCTCCTTCTCCCCATCCTCTTCCTTTACACCCCACCCTTCTATTACAGGTCTGCAGACAAGCTGTCAATCTAAACCAGCACTACACATCTTATCCGCCTAAAGACGGACAAAAGTTTCACCTTCAGTTTCATCACAACAAAGCCGAGCACATGAAGCCCCTTCATGGCTGTAACGAAGTGGAAAGAAAGGAAGTTGCCAACCCAACAGGGCTAAAGATAGACAGACAAAAAAATCAGCAGACAGGCAAACAAATCACCAGACAGACAAACACATCAACAGACTGACAAACACATCAGCAGACTGACAAACACATCAGCAGACTGAAAATCGCCTCAGAAGATTGACAAACGTATCAGCAGACAGACAAACAAAATCAGAAAACAGACTTACAAATCAGCAGACTGACAAACGTCTCAGCAGATTGACAAACATACCAGCAGACAGTAAATCACATTAGCAGACTGACAAACACATCAGCAGATTAACAAACAAACCAGCAAACAGTAAAACACGTCAGCAGACTGACGAACACATCAGCAGACTGACAAACACATCAGCAGACTAACAAACACATCAGCAGGCTGACTAACTAATCAGCAGACTGACAAACACATCAGCAGACAAACACTTACACAGACAAACACATCAGCAGCCACATCAACAGACAGACAAACACTTCAACAGACAAACACATCAGCAGACACATCAACAGACAGACAAACACTTCAACAGACAAACACATCAGCAGACAGACAAATAAATGAGCAGACAAACACATCAGCAGACAGACAAACACTTCAACAGACAAACACATCAGCAGACAAACACTTTAACAGACAAACACATCTGCTTCCAAACAGATCAGCAGACAGACAAACACATCAACAGACAGATAAACACATCAGCAGATAGACAAACAGATCAGCAGACAGACAAACACATCAGCAGACAGATAAACACATCAGCAGACAGACAAACAGATCAGCAGACAGACAAACACATCAGCAGACAGATAAACACATCAGCAGACAGACAAACACATCAGCAGACAGATAAACGATCAGCAGACAGATAAACACATCAGCAGACAGATAAACAGATCAGCAGACAGACAAAATGCATCAACAGACAAACACATCAGGAGACAGACATATCAGCAGACAAACACATCAGCAGACAGACAAACACATCAGCAGACAGACAAAACACGTCAGCAGACAGACAAACACATCAGCAGACAGACAAAACACGTCAGCAGACAGACAAACACTCAGCAGACAGACGAACACATCAGGAGACAGACAAAACACGTCAGCAGACAGACAAACACATCAGCAGACAGACAAAACATGTCAGCAGACAGACAAACACATCAGGAGACAGACAAAACACGTCAGCAGACAGACAAACACATCAGCAGACAGACAAAAACACGTCAGCAGACAGACAAAACACATCAGCAAACGGACAAACACATCAGGAGACAGACAAAACACGTCAGCAGACAGACAAACACATTAGGAGACAGACAAAACACGTCAGCAGACAGACAAACACATCAGCAGACACACAAGCACATCAGTAAACTGACGAGCAGCTCAGCACTAGAGCAGGAACTCACCTTAACTTGCTGCAGTACTGTGCGTAGTGAGGTGTACAGAGCATCCGGGTCCACTGGTTCTTCTGTGCTGCAAGACAAAATGCACATAGTGATTTCCAAGCAGGACTGCACAGTCCATATCTCAACTGACATTTACCACAAAGGTTTTAAGTCATCCACTGACAGCCACGACAACGATCACGGTGATATCGTGGTTCCTTTTCGAATACCAGCGGACAAAATCAGAAGCCACTCCTGCATCTGACTAAAACACAACGGATGTAGGTCACCTAAAAATTCCCATTGCTGGACAGGCATCATGTATATGGTGACAGAACAAGAGACCTGAGTCCACCACCAAACACCACATTCTGGTTAGGAGAACAAAGGAGACACACAACCCTGTTACTTTCATTCACCTGGGGTTACATAAACTTTCATGTGGTTTGATTGCCTTACTTTTTCCTTTCCTGTACTTCACATACTGCAGTCCGCATTTTACCACAATTTATAGTTTCATTTGCAGCTTTATGCTGACAGAATACAGCAATGACATTCTTAGAAACTATCATCAAACATACAGTATCAAAACAGATAGGTAGAAATGAAGTCAATACTTTAACTTCGATGTGCTGGATGATAAGCTTAGCTACGACTTCATTGTCACAACATTTGACTGAGTTTGCAGTTCAGACTGCTCTCTCAAGGGAGTGGGGCACCCCCATTTTTTTCTTTACTGTTCGTGTATGTTTCAGTTTTCCATCAAAGAGAATTTTCAAAAACAGTTTAACAGAAACAACTCCCTTGTTGGCTTGGGTTGTTTTAGTGTGCTACGCACATGCTGGACACAGGGGATCTTGATTTATCTTCTCATCCAAAAGACCCAACACTCAGGCCACAAGTTAAGGTCCAGCAGAAAACAAAGAACCCTGCCCAATACAAGATCCAAACCATGAACAGAAGGTCTTTTCACTTCTGAAGCGAGGACATTAATCACAAGGTCACCTTTCACATCTCTCCAGTGCTGCAGGGCTTAACAATGACCTTTCTTTTTAGATGGCCAGTTAATGGAAAAAATCACTTGGTTGGATGAGTTTTGCATTTGCCCAGATTTCAGAAGTTATTTTCACACACTGACATACAGAGTGACAGACAGACATACACACAAACACATAAGAACAAGGTCAAAAATTGCATAATCTCAATCCAACCAGCCTGGTCACTGTAATATAAATTACCACTGGTATTCTGAAAACAGCAGGCAACGTCAAGTCACCTTAGGGCTGCAACATAACTCTCTCTGCAGTGGCAATTCTTACACACAAATGTGCATCTCTGACACATAAAATTCCTATCTGACGCACTGGAATTCCGAAAAGTGCATCACAAAACGTACTAAAAGTTACCATGATGCACTGATTTTCTCTTGTACGCATTACAACTCAGAGCTGGGTGTTATGCAAAGGTGCTTTCATCCTCTCTGCCATGATCAAATTAGTCAGAAACGTAACTTTCCTCAACGTTTTAGAATGTTCTGAATCTGAATGAATATTTCGCACAATCTGGAATGTTTTATCAACTTTATTATCAGCTCCTCTTTGCTTATCTATTTCTGTCTCTTTGTATACTTATTAAATTCCGTGTGTCACTAAAACTTACCCAAATTTACTGTGACACAAGGATTTTCTCCTGTACGCATTACAACTCTGAGCAGCACGTCACCCAAAAGCTTTTTCGCCTGATCCGCCATGGCAAAGATCATTCAAAATGCAACTTTCCTTGATGTTTAGGATGTTCTGAATTGATTAACAACTTCCACTTGAGACCTCTTCTCTACCAAAAACCAACAAGAGTTGTCAAAATAGACTACTCAGTCTGATTGGACCACATGACCACATGATTCAGCCAAGCATTAGTAGCATGGAAAATCGTATGAGCTTTTGAGAATCAAGATCAACAGTTCAGCTGTGGCTTGCTGGTGATAATCCAGCGAATGGAACAAAAGTCAAGCAATCTATGCTATGTAATCAATTTGTATAATTAAAATGGTTCCGTTATGGATGTCTGAACGTGTTGTGCACAGCGCAAGATAGGCCAACCTTCCTAGTTTTGTCAGAAGTTCCACAATATTTATCACTTGCCTCTTCTTTGTCAACAAGCTTCCATAATGGAAATGGCTTGCATATTGGAAATTCTGCAATGATAATCGAAGAGCAAATCCCAAATATCAAGTTTCACTGTTAAAATCCTTCCAGTGTTGGCGTTCACATTTAGTCATTTTATTTACTAAATCAGAACATAAATCTGATTAAATAATGCTTAGCATAATCTGGAGTGTTTCATTAACTTTATTATTAGCACCTCTTGTCATACTTTTTCTGTCTCTTTCTCTGTGTATTCATGAGTATGAGCCAGTAGAGTACGCCTGTGTGTGTGTGTGTGTGTGTGTGTGTGTGTGTGTGTGTGTGTGTTAAGGTGCATGTATGTGTGTGTGTGGTTTTCAGTATATTTTCAAGCAGTTACAAAGTGTGACCCCCTAAATATTTATGTGACCCTCTGAAAATTTGGAAAGCTTTGGCACTGAACCTGACCTCCTAATCTTTAGCCAATAAGTATCACTGGACTTACCTGACCTCCACCTTGTAGCCAGCCTCCAGCACGCCCGGGATGCTCTCGATGGGGATCTGGTGAACTCCATCCTTGAAGCAGGTCAGCCCTGCGTACACTTTGTCCTCCTTCTCCTGCTTCTTCTCAATCACCGCTTCACAATCTGCCACCAGCCAGAAACAAACACTTCTCCATTTCTTACTGAAGTACAGCAAAGCATTCTTCTTCCTCTTCTTCTCTCTCTCTCTGAAATGCTAAAAACAGATGTTTCCTCTTTTTGTTTTCACTCTCTTTCAGGCATGACACAGCCTGCCAAAATGATCGACAGCGGCACAGGACTGAACATATCTGAACACTGACACAAAGACAGTGGGCTCTGGACCAGGAAAACAAGACATTTTACGTGTCATCAGAAACTGAAGCAGACTGGAGTGTTTATGAAAACACTAATGACCATATGACTGGCTGATCATAAGACTATCTTCACACTCCAATTAGAAATTCATCATTCCTGAATATCATCACAATATGTTGAAATACAAGATCAGTTAAGTACTTTCTGTAACTTTTTTTTCCACAGACACAGTGAGCAGATGTAAGAGGCAGAGTTATTTCCCTTGTGAAGGATGGGGGGGGGGGGGGGGGGGGGGGGGGGGTTACTATTATGTCATATTCTTTTGGGGAGCCATTGAGTCAAACAAAAATCACTAATGACAAGATATTCACTGTTTTTCAAAGGTATGATCACTCTGACTGTAAATAATGAATCTACTGTGAATAAAACCTTGTACTACGCAATGTTACAGCGAACCATATTATTTTACGAAATAACAATGACCGGTAAAAAGGTTATGAAATTCATCTGGTTGAAAGTCTTTATATCAAAGTTTGCTTGCAAACATCTGTTGTATCATTTAAAGTGACTCTCACTCAAAAAAGTGCATTCTGAAAAAAAAAAGAAAAGGAAAAGACAAAGAGATTGCGGATGCAGCTTTGGGGGAAGGGAGAGAGAATGTGGGAAAGGAAGAGGAAGGGAAGGGAAGTGGGTGGGATGGCCATGGATGGAAAACAGTGAGGAAGAGTGCACATCTCAAAGTATATGCATGCCATGGAGAAAAACTTTAAACACTTTTCATGAAAGCTCCAAGACAGGTCAGTCGCTGACAGACAAAAGCTTCACATTATCTTTAACAAACATTTAATTCAAAACCATTTTCCTCATTCAAAGTTGACAGCAGAGTCTCGGGTGGCCACCTGAAAGACATGGTAGGCAGCAAGGTGTCCTCTCACCTCCTTCTGTTTCCTGATGATGTGTGAAAACTCGGTGTACTTTATGCGAGGGTTGAGCTCACAGCCCATGAGAGTAGCTCCTTCGTAGTCTTTGATGTAGCCCAGGTAGGCTGCCTTGGCCAGCTTGATCTCCTTGGAGAATCCCTGACACCAACACATCCCCATCAATGCAACTTAGCTTAAAATATAAAAAAAAAGCAAACAAACAACAAAAAAACAAACAAAACCCAAAAGTAGTGATGAAAAGATAAACAAATCGTACAGCAGAGCCTCTTGATAACAATCACCAGAAACCCTCAACTCTTTTAATGCCAGCTGGTCTGAAATCCAATTTTCATAGGTTTTATCATTGCAACCCATCCAGCCACTCAAGTCCTTTACTGTGCAATGATGAGATTAGATACTTTGTGTTTGGACACTGTTGAAAAAAACACATGAAAAAAAGCTCCCTGAGAGGCATTATTTTTGTAATTCAGATCCCAAAAGATAGGGAAAAAATCAAAAGGTCTCTGAGACAATATTTTTGTATTGCAGATCCCAAGATAGGGAAAAAATCAAAAGGTCTCTGAGACAATATTTTTGTATTGCAGATCCCTTCACCAATTAACAAAACTGGCATAATGAAAAGTGTAAAAGAAGGATGGGCAAGTACTGAAAAATGATCAACCAAGAGCAATTATCTAGCAACCCGAGTCCCATCTTCAGTACACACTGGGCACAGACTGAAAACTGACAACATGATTCCCACCTGTTTTTTGAAGTACCCGATGGCAAACTCGTCGGCAAAGGTCAGGAAATGGCAGACGTTGTGTTGTATGTGGTAGTCCTTGAGATGGTTCATCATATGTGTCCCATAGCCCTTTAACATGTAAGGTGTTGGCGATAGTAAAGAGACTGAGTATATTTCTTTTGATTTTAAAACAAACTTAAAAGAAAAATAGCTGTGCCACCAAACAAAAGAAATAAGTTATAAGACAAACTTGTCTTGTACTTTGTTTCTTTTGTTGACAAGATGTTTGTCTTGTACTTTGTTTCTTTGGTTGACAGGATGTTTGTCTTGTACTTTGTTTCTTTTGTTGACAGGATGTTTGTCTTGTACTTTGTTTCTTTTGTTGACAGGATGTTTGTCTTGTACTTTGTTTCTTTTGTTGACAGGATGTTTGTCTTGTACTTTGTTTCTTTGGTTGACAAGATGTTTGTGTTGTAATGTGTTTCTTTGGTTGACAAGATGTTTGTGTTGTAATGTGTTTCTTTGTTGACAAGATGTTTGTCTTGTACTTTGTTTCTTTTGTTGACAAGATGTTTGTCTTGTACTTTGTTTCTTTTGTTGACAAGATGTTTGTCTTGTACTTTGTTTCTTTTGTTGACAAGATGTTTGTCTTGTACTTTGTTTCTTTGGTTGACAAGATGTTTGTCTTGTACTTTGTTTCTTTGGTTGACAAGATGTTTGTCTTGTAATGTGTTTCTTTTGTTGACAAGATGTTTGTGTTGTAATGTGTTTCTTTTGTTGACAAGATGTTTGTGTTGTAATTTGTTTCTTTTGTTGACAAGATGTTTGTGTTGTAATTTGTTTCTTTTGTTGACAAGATGTTTTGTGTTGTAATTTGTTTCTTTTGTTGACAAGATGTTTGTGTTGTAATTTGTTTCTTTCGCTGACAAGATGTTTGTGTTGTGATTTGTTTCTTTCGTAGACAAGATGTTTGTGTTGTAATTTGTTTCTTTCGTTGACAAGATGTTTGTGTTGTAATTTGTTTTTCGTTGACAAGATGTTTGTGTTGTAATTAGTTTCTTTCGCTGACAAGATGTTTGTGTTGTAATTTGTTTTTCGTTGACAAGATGTTTGTGTTGTAATTAGTTTCTTTCGCTGACAAAATGTTTGTGTTGTAATTAGTTTCTTTCGTTTGGCAGCACACTAATTTTTAAGTTTGTTACAATTTCCGCTTGCAGTCACCTCATTTTTAAACTAATTTTGATTTTAAAAGCTAACTCCATCGTTTCAATCACAACTCTCTCTCACACACACACACACACACACACACACACACACACACACACACACACACACACAATTACAAGGTTGAATCATACTTAGATGAGAGCTGAACAAATGATCCTTATCACTTCAAAAAATGTTATGCTGCATGTGGAAATCATGTATAAGGGTTAATTTTTATAAAATAAGGTAAAGTGATATCCAGTAATACAGATGCTGTTAACAACATGGAAAGGAATTATTTGAGTTACCTTTATTAGTATTTGAGACACATGGATTTGAACTTGGAGGCATCTTATGATAACAGTTTAATACATACACAATTAAAATTTAGAATAATGTTAAACTAAGGTGGGTAACTTATCCCTGATTTTGGCAAATGGCATCACGAATGATCATATCAATCGAACATAGAATACAATTCAATAAGCATGATTACAGTAGACCTTGCCATTTCTGTTACCAAATAATCATGGGTAAATAAATGCAAATCAAGAGAATTTTTTTCTTAAATTAAGAAAGTCAGAAAACAAGAGCAAGAAAAAGAGAAAGAAACAAAAACAAATCAGGGGTGTTTAACCACCTCCAGCCAAGGGAAGCAACTGACCTTGACTTGCTCATTGGAAGTGACGGCACAGAAGACAATTTCCGTGAACCCCTGGGTGGGAAACATGCGGAAGCAGATTCCTCCAATCACTTTGTCTTGTTTCACCAGTGCCAGACACTTGTGCTTCCTGTCATCATGACCACACTTGTTTGTAGCTCCTGACCAAGGTAACAGAGTAGCCCACTTATCTCCCTGCTATATTATGTCCATGAACTGTCTCAACAACCTAAGCTAGGAGTAAAAACATTGTAATGTAGCCACATTCAACTTCAAGTCATCTGGAGAAAGGACAAAGAAATCCTGAAAAAAATCGTGACAGTCCATGGTTGATGAAGATCAGACATCAAAGGTTCCCAAAGCTGACAACTTTTGCCATCTGCAACAAATTACTGTGTATGAGTGTGTGTGTGTGTGTGTGTGTGTGTGTGTGTGTGTGTGTGTGTGTGTGTGTGTGTGTGTGTGTGTGTATCCCCAGGTATTAAAAGCATCATAACAGAAATGAGCTCCATCCATTACCATCTCCTAAACATGAACCACAGAGCCTCTAAGATTAGCTTTGGACAAGTCCCATTACAAACAGTAACTTCACATTCCAAAGTTCTTCGTCATTGGAATTTTTCTGAGAATTCAAATCACTGTCCATGCACAGTGCATTGAACAATGCCTTTTTCCCCCATTCTCTGTACATTCACGTATGTAATGATTTTTTTTTTTTTTCAAATGTAGCCAAAGACAACTCCTGTACCTCCAACATTTCGTTTACAGGTCCAAAATGCCTGCTGCACTCAGAACAGCAGCCTGTCGTCCCATGCAACTTCTCTTCAGATGAGTGAGCAACTGGAGATAACTCTCTGCCTATCTGGGGACTCAACCTGGAACCTTGCAGGCGAAAGTGCTAACAACTGAACCACTATTTACACTGTATGCGTCTGTCATACTTGCGGAAATCTCAAATTACACTTGCCTATAAAACAAAAAACAAACAAAACAAAACAAACAACTCCCACACAAGTAAAACTCCAGCACCAGCTCCACCTTTTATTCCCCAAAAGACATGGAATCAACATTTATCCTCCGCTTACGGGTCAAACACCAAGCGTGAGATGTACTCCTTGGGCATGCGGGGCAGCTGATGAGAGAAGACGGTCTGCAGGCCGATCAGCCACATGAAGACCTGCCGGGGCGGCCGGTTGCTCAGGGAATTGCTGATCACCACAAACTTGATGTGCCCCTCTTTCTCCTCCAACCTGGCTGCCTCGTCTCGGGCCGCATGGGCAGGGAACAGGGATGACTGCACAATGGCGAGCCAGTCATACAAAGCAACAAAATATGTCATAACTCATGACTAATGTGCTAAAAAACATGTTTTCCCTGGTACTCATCTGGGTTCCAGAAATGATTCTTAGATACAGTTCCTGAAAATTTGACTATTTCCTGAAAATTTTTAGTAAAGTAGAGAGCAATGCTCTCAGCATGCTGCGAGGATATTGTAAATGTCCAACACCATTTCGGTTTAATCAGATATTAAATTCATAGTCATTTCATTGTTCTTCCATTTAAAAGAGTTTACTTCTAAAGTCAATATGGCTGTGACATCTGAAACTATCAGTCTCCCCAATGTGCAAGTGAGATGGGACACCATAAGGAAACAAAACAAATCAATCACCTCAACATCTGGCCAAAATCAGCATCACTGACCAAAGATGCTGGGTACAATCTGTCCCCCATTTACCATGATGCTCTTGAGATACATATCAAACCTTTGCCTTCAATTGCAAAGAACAGCATGCACCTCAACCGGAGACAAGACTAACACCCTGTACAAAGATACATGCACCTTATCATGACATCTGCAGAAAAAGAGTGTCTCTCTTTTCTGTTCTTATAGTAACTCCCCATTGCAGGGACACTACGAGAGCTTTCATACTGGTGAACATACTTTGTAACTATGAGAGCTTTCATACTGGTGAACATACTTTGTTCTGACATTACTTCATATTTCTCTCACATTGATACGAGTAAGTGTTAACAAGAAATAGATTATTTGGTATTCTTCACAGGGTTATAAACACTTCTCCAATAATTCATATTTAAATGAATGCATCAAAGAATAAATCAAATCTTATATAGCTAGGCTTCCAACTACAAAACGGAAAAATGAAACGTGTTGGTAGTTTATTCATGGCTGCCATTTAATGAACAACTGAAATATTCAACATGCGACAAAGAATATGTTTAAGAATAATGTAACAAACAAACAAAATGATTTTTTTTAAAAACCAATAACAGCTATTCAACAGCAAATCAGTTTAGACCAGAATTAAATTATATCAACACCTGTCGTTAATAACAGTTTGCATGCAGACCATCCAAACTGTGTCATAAGAGAAATACAAACCCTGTAACATACACAGGCAGAGAGACGGACAGGACAAAGACAGCAAAAGTCAGGAGGCAGTGCCATGATGAGAAAGGCGACAAACCAAGGGGTAGGCAGGAGAGTGAGTTAGTGAAAACCCAACACTTACATCTGGCCCCACCATTTCACTGGGGTCGGTGATGTTGGCCAGAATCTCTGCAATGACCTCACTGGGCACATCCCCCTCCACTTCCAGACGCTGGATTTTGGCTGATTTCTCCTCTGCCAACTCCTCCTGGGCCCTTCGCTTCTCTGCCAGGGCAGCTGCAACACAACAGGTCATACAAGTTTCATCACTACCCATCTCAAATTGAAAGAACAAACACCCTAAAAAACAAATAAACAAAGTAAGTTTG
Source organism: Conus ventricosus (assembly GCA_018398815.1). Classification (NCBI taxonomy): domain Eukaryota; kingdom Metazoa; phylum Mollusca; class Gastropoda; order Neogastropoda; family Conidae; genus Conus; species Conus ventricosus. Next base: position 60,349,367 of record CM031595.1, on the reverse strand, counting down.
GCTGATATTGGAAAACAAACAAACAAAACAAAATATCACTAAATCTCATCTACCATCCATTCAAACCTCCATGAACGGGACTAAGCTTGGCAATATTACGAAAAGCAGAAAGAGATAAGGATGTCAGATATGCCTACCTCATCTCTAAAGTTTCAGGGGGGGAAAAAGTCATAATATTTAAGAGAAAACCACATGATGAAAATGAATCAGCAGGCGGAGGCTATGTGACACAATTAAACACAAACTGCTATACAGCACCACTTGTCATAGACTGGAAGAAGAAAGTACAACTATAGTGAAAAAAATTCTTACTGAAACCAACGGATATCCCTTCAAAGCTCACAAATGTTGCTTTATACAGATAGTTGACACCCTGATAACATCAGGCTGACATTTCACCACTGAACAATGACTAGGTCTGCGGCCAGCCAGTTGTGGTTTTCTATATGGTGATGCCAGTACGATAATGCATCGGACACCGTTTTCTCTTACTATACAAGCAGAAACACTTATTGATGAAAAAAAATTAGCAACAGGACAACTGTCACAATAATAACCCTAATACTGGATTCCATTTTTCTGACCACATTCCTGACGCTTGGACAGTCAGATCAAAACAAAAAGAATTATGCATCAACTTATCAACTGTGTAACATGACACCATTTATGTGATTCTAATGGATTCTTCTGGTTGCCATCAACTTCACCAGCGATTAGCACTTGACCATATGTGAAATGAAAGTTAGCTAGCAAAAGGGAGATTCTTTTCATCAAGAACAGTGCATTAAAAAAGTGAATATATGTATACAATACTTGATGAGACCAATGATAAACAGACTTCCCTAATGCACAATTTCACTGTCAGCAATGTGTTCATGATAAATGGGGAGTTTTTACTATACTCCCTGTTTGGCTAGTATACTTACCATGTCAGACCATAGCATTCTACAGCAGTTAGTCAGCTCTGCCAGGCCGAAATTTTTTGTGGCTAATGCAGCAATAAGATTTTCATTGATTATATCAGCAGACTTCCAAGGTACAATCCGTTGCTGCAATGGTCATGATTGGCCGTTGCTGTTTTTGTTTCCCTATCTGACAAATGCCTCATTTCCCCTCATCACCATGCTGCTTTTGATTAGGATGATAACCAACAACTTTGTTCTCGAACAGAAGCTGCTGTAATAGACACAATACCTGCTTCCTGTGAGCGGGAGCTGCGTCTTGGGGAGATAATCCCACCGCTGATGTTGACAGCCGTGAAGCCTTCCCCATTGCTGGCCGTGGTGACAGTGGAAGAGGTGAAGCGGTTTAAACCACTGACACCAGCCACTTGGCCAGGTGTTCCTGCCCCATGGAAAAGGACATGAAAGAGTGAACAAAATAGGTCACGGCACAAATCAAGCCTGAAATGGCCTTATTAAGACCCAAATAAAGCCATAAGTAAGAATGCCATCTTCAACTAACATGACCATATTGTTTTTACTGGTTAGAACTTGTGTCCGATAATACCATAAATTTTCACAAATACATCATAATAATAAAAGAACACCGGCGCTGGAGTTTCCCGATAAAACTCAACTCTGCTAAAATATGGATCTAGAGTATGCTGGAAGTGCTCTGACAACTTTAGAATTAATGCTGAAGAATGGTTTGCTATAAAAATCACTGCGAAGAATTTAACAGGTTATGTCCCTTGCATATGAATCGGTCAAAATGACCTCCTGCCCTGTAACAATCTCCATTTAAAATTCTCCCCCCCCTTCCCCCCTATCCTGTGTAATGCACATCGTTCAAAAAGATCAAGCCCTTTGTTTGAATGCATTTCACGTTTCTAAAATAAAATGAAAATACATTGTAATATTACTAATTTGGAACCATTTCTCTGGTTCCAAAGTTCTGACTTTGATAGTTCATTCCTGTATGATTCTGTCTGAAAAGTTCAATGTCTTGTCACACAGCCTTAACAAAATCAGTAAGTAGATTAAACTTAATTAAATTGTTCTGTTTATTTGGAAAAAAAATATTAAAAAAAAAAATATATATATATATATATATATATATATATATCTGCTTGAATCTGAGGAATGACCCCTTTTGTTTATCCTTCAATTCCTAAACGACACCATACTGTGACGGCACTTTCGCAACAGCATGTTCTTTACATACTTAAAACTATTACTGACATGCAAATTTGGCATTCTAAAAGAAATTTCATTTTACACAACGGCCTATTGAAAGACAAAGGACAAACAAATGGGCAAAAACAGGAACTTTGCACTTAGTCTACTTTCAAAGACCTTTTAGCTAATATCACAGCGCAGTTCTGCCTGAAACAACATTACCAAAACATATCATTTGATGGTCTTGTTTATGTTTGCTTCGTTAGTATGACAACAGCAAAACAATGGAAAAGGCACAAAAAATATCAGTCTGACTTTGAACGGATGTGGCAAAAAAAAGGGCAGAGTATGTAATCCAAGAAAAAACATCAAGCAGTAGTGATGTTTCTCTCATGCACTTACAACATTTTGTTTGCTTTTTCTCCCAAAGCATACAGTAAGGAGTCACCAGTTTCATTTTCTTCTTCTTGGACTGAAGTATCAATAAGTAATCATCATAAAAACTGATCTCAAAATGTTTCATGTACAAGTGCATCCTCTCTGTCACTCCCCTCTTTATCCAAACCACTCTGCCATACTCTTTCAAACAGGTCATGTAATGACACAAATCTTCGTCTGGCCAAGATACTACCCGAGCTGGAAATTCCTTGCATGCCATGTTGAGGAATTCCCAGGTGCTGGCTGGGTGGCCTTGTTCTAAGTCTCATCAGGTCAACAGCCACTATGACTCATAGCATGAGCCAGGGCATCATAAGAGAGTTAAAAAAATTTTTTAAAAACTCAAACCATTGTGCTGCACGCACAGAAATCACATGATTTTTCAAGAATTTCAAAAAATTACAAAAAAATCAAACTTGATACTCGGACAAACAAAACGGGCAGCAACAGAAATTGCAGAACACAAGGTTTACAAATATTCGTAAGTCTTTTCTGTAAATTCTGATGTACGTATTCCACAGTCCACACCCAAAGGTATCCAAAATAGGTTTGAGAGAATGTATTCTGTGATGCAAGTCACAAACATTTAGGTCAATAATGTATCACTAAATACACACTCAACTTGAATTCACTTGATTTACAATACATGGTTTCTTTTCAGTTTTCAGAAATGAAGTAAACACATTTACAATGCATTGTTTCTTTTAGTTTGCAGAAATGAAGTAAATACAGAACTTGCACTGTAAACTGCTTTGACACTCCACAGGTTGCCATCTTGTTGAACACATCAATGCTGATTTTAGAATTTGCAGGGTTTCCTGATTAAAAATAGTCTTACAAGCAAACTATCAGCGGTAGACATGGTAAAAGGGAAGAAAATCACTTTAGAAACACAATATCCTTCCGCGTATACGTAAGCAAAGCAGCTCCGACACTAAATTCACCTTCCGTGTACATGTATGTGGAACAACTCGACTCAGTTAAACTGGCTGAATTCTAGGAACATCTCCCAGCTGTCCATTTTTACAGCCTCTTTACCTATGGTGGGAGACAGTGGCAGATTAGCGAAGGAATGGGTCTGGGAGAAGTCTGGATCCCAGATAGGTGATGACGTGCTGTACACTTGTTCCTCCAGCATGGACAAGAACCTGTCAACATACACACAAAAAGCAATATTGCTCCAGCAGGGGGAGTCATGTAGGCTGCCAAATGAAAGGAGACGGACAACTGAGAACTTGAAATCGAAAAAATATAAAGGCCAGATAGAACAAAAACCTGACATGCCATACTTATTTACCGTTTGGCCATGGAATGAGGGATACACTCACAGACATAGATTCACACAGTAGAATAACAATAAAAGCTAGGCCTTCCTGAGTATGGTGCTAACCACAAAAATTTGGCTAAAACAGGTACGTCACTGGTCAAAAGTACACCATTCCAAAAATACGCTTAATATTCTAAGCAGTATCCCTTTTCGCCTTAAATGAACCAAGTGAAATAAATATATAATATGGATCAGTTTCATTTTAAGACGTCACTGCATCAATGCATGCGTACTAGTTCTTACACACACTCAACATCCTCTAAGCCAAGATGCCACAACTGACTGGAGTTACAACTAACTTCACTACTGAAAAAACAAGTAAAGGGCTCAGAAATGGGACTCATGGACCACATTCAATGAATAAAGTAACTAAGGATTTTAGCGGAACTAAAGAAGTGAATAAAGAACTGAATGACAAAAGCGGCAAGGAGGTTGTCAATGTTTTTTTTTTTTGTTTGTTTTTTTTGCTGTCCCAACCTCTGCGCCACCTCAGAGGCAGTGCACCCACACCGCTCATTCCGACACCCCGTCCACAGCCATAGCCCGGCCGGCCCCGCCGCAGCCCCAGCACCAGCAATCCACAGGGAGCAGTCAATGTCAAGTCGTCAAGAGGCAACCCACCGGAGGAGACACTGCACTACTGCCGAGGCACTTCGGTGGTGTTCAGTGGCGCCTGTTCTGATCTAACATACGCAGGACACCACCTACTAAGCCCCCTACTGACGACAATAATTGTGTAGTCGCGGAGCCGGCGTGAGTGAGCTCTCTCCTCCGGAGAGCGCCACCACGTCCGTCCAACGACAGCCCCCATGGACTTGCCGATAACAGTGACCCCGACGGAACCAAACCAAGGCCACAAACGTGGAGAGGACATCGAAATTGAGGTCACCATGAGAGCAGGGCATGAAGGGCCACAGATTTTGAGACTTTTTTTTTTTTAATGCTGATCAATGGGAATGAGGATGATTAAGATGATGCTACAGATTTCCATTTCGGTCTGAGACTACATGACAGGGCTGTACTCTACGCTTCCTTTCATAATATATCCCGGCGTCAACCAGGCCTGAGAGATACAGGCACCTGCAGTGTTGGTCAGGAAATTTGAGCAACACTCTCAGAAACGCATCCATTAAGTGGATGAAACTCGACTGTGTGGTCCCAGTCTTCCCAACTGAGTCTGCAGCAAACTCAACTCTGGGTAGGAGCCGGTCGGGGCAGAAAAAACCCACATGACTCTGATGGGATTCGAACCCACGACCTCCCAGCCGGGAGTCCGCGACGCTAACCACTTCGCCACGGCGGCTGGTAGGCTGTCAATGTTGATGGGAAACAATTTACCTTCAAAATCTCTTTCGTTTGAAAAATTATATCCACTTCATGTGTACACTAAAGTGAAGAGCTTTTCTGCAGGGAAAATGTGACTGCGCATATTTTGAACAGGCAACACTTAAACCTCAGGCCAAGTGAAGTCAAGAATCAAGTTGTCTATCACTCGGCGTATCACACAGGCCTAATCAGGGCTCCAACCACATTAAGATTTGCCTATCTTCAGGCCTAGACATCCTGCCAGTATGTACTGCAATTGGTGAAATCTGCTTCGACAGAGTGGGCAGGCAAGTCATTTTCCAGAACTTGTCCTCATGTTGGAATGGATGCATGTTTTCTGAAGCATACAGTTTGCCAAAGGCATGGCCGAGTTTCAGGACTCCAGCCAGCTGTGCTGCTATTACAGCAAAGCTATGTAAATCTGATCAAAGGAAATAGTTGCTTGTCAGTTATACCTTTGTGTGAACCCATCTTACCCACTGCCTTTTGGATTTGCTCCATTTGTTCATACAGTTCATTTATATCCTCCAGCATAGTGTTTTGAATGGAAAGGGGCACGTTAGACCTTTGTGTGAACCCATCTAACCCACTGCCTTCTGGATTTGCTCAATTTGTTCATACAGTTCATTTATATCCTCCAGCATAGTGTTTTGAATGGAAATGGGCATTAGTACAGCTGCTACTGTTTTTTCCGTTTAGTTTTTCTCCAATCTCCCCCCCCCTTTCCCTCCTTTACCCTGATTCCCATCTTACACTCCCTTGAATCTGCAAATTCACAGTAAAGTGGTAGCCCTGCAACAAGTAAAGTTATAAAAAAAATAAATAGCATCTTTTCTCACCTTGGAAAATGGGTCAGTACCAGGGTTCTCTTGTCAGGCGGCATCCTGTCTTTCTCAGCACGGAACTTGTCCAGCAGCTGGGTGCGCATGGTCTTGAACACCATCCGGAGTAATGTGCGCCCAAAGATCAGCGTTGTTTCGCTGTGCTCTAAGCTGTCACAGAAGGCTGGGGCGTGGCAGAAGCACAACCACCTGTTACATCAGAGGGGAAAATATCCGTCTAACATCAAACAAAAAAGGTGTTTCATCATAAACACTCTTTATTTGTAATGAATAAAATGCCAAAAAGTGAATTTCAGACATCTCCTCAAATCAGGTCACCTGTTCTAAACTTGTATGTTGACTCCCCCACCCTCCCCCCAAAAGCAGCATAATTTTCCAAATAAACCAGGCACATTGCATCAATTCATTCGCAATCATGGAATGTCTGGAAGAGTAGAACTGGAAACTGAATGATACAGAGTGGAGTTTTATTTGTCTGAATAGTATAGACATTCCACTTCTCTGATGCAAGCTGAAGTTGCACTTTGACCACAGAACTGTCTTCTGTAGTGAACGCCACCAAAATTCTCCCTATCGACTCCATTCTGAAACTTTCACAGCCAGCTCCAGTTAAGGAAAGAGTAAATTTTTCAGATATGTCAATACCCTAGAAGCTCTCTATCACAACCTTGAAAATTTTAAGAAAATTCTGTCTATATAGTGAGGGATCTTCATAAAGACGCAGATCAACTGGTAGCTACTAAATGCGAAAGTGTCAGAACTTCCCCTAATCTGACAGCTTGTAAATGCACTGGAAAATGAAAGAATCATATTCATACCACCTCCCCACATGGGTCAAAGTCACGTTACATCAGGGTTCACAAAAAGTTAAGGAGCAACAACTAGGGACCGTTCAATAAAAATTTAGGAACCTTGTACTAAACTTTTTTTTAAGGGATTTACAATTCGGAAAATAAATTAAGGACAACTGGTCACATATAATAGCTTAACGTTTAACTACTAAATGACCTTTAGAATAACAAAAGGCTTGTTCTCCAATGTTTGCAACAAAATCTTTGTACAGCAAAATTATATGCCAGGCCTTTCTAGTCCTACTTCTGTTACAGGCCTGACGCGTAAATTTGTTAACTTTCTTGGGATGAAAGGCCCCGATCAGGGCTCAAACTCACACACACATTTTGGATAAAGGGTCCCAATCGGGGCTTTTGTACACTTTGAAGTTTTGGAGTGGCACTTGCTTCGGGGATGACCTGATAATCTAATCAGATTATTCATTGAGCTTTCCCCTTTTGAAAGCTACCCAATGTTGCAGAAATTTTCACTGGGCGATGGAGCCACAGGGCGTTTTTACAAATCACTGTTCATGTGTTCAATGGTGACACTGATAAATCAAACGAATGGCCAATTACAAACTGTAATCAGTTCATTTATAAAATCGATGTGTGTGTGTGTGTGTGTGTGTGTGTGTGTGTGTGTGTGTGAAGAACCATGGAAGGACATAGGTGAGGTCCAGAGCATCTCTAATGATATTTGCAGACACCAGATAAAGCCCGTTCCTGCTTGCAGTGTAGAGCCACTGGCACTCCAGATCAGGTTCTTGAAATTGTTCTTCAATGTCAAAGATGATCGGCTGCTTATACACAACTTACCACCAATTGCAGTGGCCGATAACTTGATTTCCTACTTAGAGGACCACTTTGGCAAGGACAGGAACCAGTACACCAGCGAGAACCTGACTCGGGCATTGAAGGAGACGAACCAGCACAAGACCCAGACAAGTCTGTGCTCTTGGAAGATGAGACTGGAGTTTATCATCAGTGTTCTGAGACTTATGATGAACTTGATACTGACGTTTCAGCCCAGGGACAGTCAGTAGCAGTCTCTTAAGTTCTATGATGACACATTTTACATTGGCCAGGCACTAGAAATATCGAGGCCTGACCTTGTTCGCATTTGCTTCATGGATCAGGAAGGAACAGAAAACCTGTTCAGAAGGCCAAAATCTGACTCCATCAGTGAAGTCTAGAAAATGAAAGATGAAGGTAGGAAGTTTCATATTTTCACCCCAACTAACTTGATATGTTTCTAACCAGTTCTGAAACTTTTATGTCATTACATTAAATCTTTTTTTTTCTTTCTTTCTTTTTTTCCTTTTTTTAAGTGACGTTTTAAATAACCCTTACAAATGGCCAGTTCTGTGAGAAAGTAAAGGGTAAAAAACTGCCAGTACCGAGTGAGTTCACTCTTTCATTCCTACTTTTCTATGAACCATTACTTCCTCTTGTTCCTGGATCCTTATAATATGAGTATTCCGTTCATTCCTTGATTTATAGAGAAAAACAATGAAGTGTAAAGTAAGAACTGCCACGTATGCAGTAGCAAACCAGCCAGAATAGATCGGCAACCACTTTCCCACTCTGTAGGGGCCGTCAGGCATCCATTCCATTCATAAACACTGCCGCGCGAGCGACCCGGTTGTGACGTGTACCAATGACGTGACTCGCGTGAAGTTCAAAGCGCTTACCGCGAGAACGATTTTCCGGGCTGCAGGAAGGAAAGGAGGGATTTTGTGCTGCCCGGTTTTCCGGGCTGCAGGAAGGAAGGGTAGGATTTCTGCAAACCGGAAAACCAGGTTGCAGGGATGAAAGAGTGAAGTGTTTTAGTCGCTGTGCTTGAACCAAGAATACATGAAAGGAACAAAGTGCTGAAAATATTATTACTTCCCCTGGCTTGACTGGAAAACTCACTTGCAGCAGTTTTATTAACTTTTAATAGCATTACTTCCCTTGGCTTGACTGGCAAACTTTAGTGCTTTGTCAATGAGCCTTTTGTTTTTTCTTTTGCCTTTTCCAAAGGTTAAACTTATCCTGAAAGGAATAAAGAAAAACTACTTGTGCACAGTATCAGAGGCTGGATCAGCAAGAACATCACCATCTCTTGTTTAGGCCTTAAAAGAATGTTTTCAACTACAACAACAAAGCCTGATGCATATTAATTAATACACCTACACACATGTACAATGTACAAACAATGCATTTTACCGGAAACAATGATCACGCCAGCTAAGGCCAATACAAGACTCTGCATCAAAGCCTAACTGTGAATAACTCATAGAACAAAAAGCATACAAGCGCAGATTGTAATTAGTCATCCTACCTTATAAAGAGTCCAGACAACAACCAGAGTTCTTCACTCTGTCAGTACTTTAAACCAAGGTTTATCAAAGGACTTCACAAGTTTTATGAGGATAAACAGCATCTTCTCTTTAGCAAATATGAGACACAAGCATGTACATTCAAGTCATTTTACAACAGGCAGGTTTTTGTGTCCCCTCTCCAATCAAACTCACAGGGCAATCCTACAATCTGTAGTTTTCACACACTGGTCTTCTCACAAATAGCTAATTCTACTGAAATGTATCTTACCTCCCCCAAATAAGTACCTACAACAGTTTGTTATACTACAAGCCACTTTTCAAAACACATCAATTTTCAAACCAATCCAAGAACCTACACAAACAGCAAGGAATGTGGGAGCCCTGAGGAACTGCCCAATCAACAACTGCATACTTACACTCTTTCATGACTTCATTCCCACATGTCACTCACCTTGTGTTGTGAACTTCGTACTCTTTCATGTCTTCATTCCCACATGTCACTCACCTTGTGTTGTGAACTTTGTACTCTTTCATGTCTTCATTCTCACATGTCACTCACCCTGCGCAGTGAGCTTACACTCTTTCATGTCTTCTTTTTTTTTCTTTTTCTTTTTTTTTTGCTGTCCCACCTCTGCGCCACCTCAGAGGTAGTGCACCCACACCGCTAATTTTGACACCCCATCTACAGCCACAGCCCGGTTGGCCCCGCCGTAGCCCCAGCACCGGCAATCCACAGGGAGCAGTCAATGTCAAGTCGTCAAGAGGCAACCCACCGGAGGAACACTGCACTGCTGCCGAGTCACTTCGGTGGTGTTCAGTGGCGCCTGTTCTAACATACGCAGGACACCACCTACTAAGCCCCCTACTGACGACAATAATTGCTTAGTCGCGGAGCCGGCGTGAGTGAGCTCTCCCTCCAGAGGGCGCCACCACGTCCGTCCAACAACAGCCCCCATGGACTTGCCGATACCGGTGACCCCGACGGAACCAAACCAAGGCCACAGACGTGGAGAGGACATCAAAATTGAGGTCACCATGAGAGCAGGGCATGAAGGGCCACACCATTTGAGACAATGTTTTTTTTATGCTGATCGATGAGAATGAGGATGATTAAGATGATGCTACAGATTTCCATTTCGGTCTGAGACTACATGACAGGGCTGTTCTCTACGCTTCCTTTCATAATATATCCCGGCGTCAACTAGGCCCGAGAGATACAGGCACCTGCAGTGTTGGTCAGGAAATTTGAGCAACACTCTCAGGAACGCATCCATTAAGTGGATGAAACTCGACTGTGTGGTCCCAGTCTTCCCAACTGAATCTGCAGCAAACTCAACTCTGGGTAGGCGCCGGTCGGGGCAGAAAAACCCAAATGACTCTGATCGGATTTGAACCCACGACCTCCCAGCCAGGAGTCCACAACGCTAACCACTTCGCCACGGCGGCTGGTCTCTTTCATGTCTTCATTCTCACATGTCAGTCACCTTGTGTAGTGAGCTTTGTACTCTTTCATGTCTTCATTCTCACATGTCAATCACCTTGTGTAGTGAGCTTTGTACTCTTTCATGTCCTCATTCCCGTATCTGTTGGCCCTGCTGACAGGTGTTTCCAGTTTCCAGTGATTCAGACAGTGGAGGAACATTTTGGCCAGGTCGTACATCGTCTGCCACTCTGTCTGGTTCAGGTGACCGAACTTGTACACCACAAAGTTCATCACTCCCTGCCACATGTAAAAAGCAAAGCTGTAGATTTGATGTCCGATTCAAGAAAGGCTTTCAAATACTATAAAGGCATCACAGTTTACTCTATAACGTCTATCTGCCCAAGGGCCACACTTGTTTCTGTCCTGGAGCGTTCAGTACAGTTAGGCCTATGCAAACTATTGTGAAAATATCACCATTTTCAGATTCAGGCTTTTGTCACATGATATCAGGCCTACATCATGTGACATCATAATGAAACACTCATTAGTGAGGCCCAGCCAATTGATGCATTGGTCTATTCTGAAGGTAATTTGTGTGGTAAAGCTTGTCAAACAATAAAATGTCTATGAATATGCGGCTGTCCTTCAGGACAACTATGCGAATGAGGAACAACATACACTGGACGTGAAATCAGCTGCCTGGATTCTGCTACCTGTTCGTTTCAGCCTTATAGTCCTAAATGCTACCCAGTATTTGTATACATCAGTCAAAAATCAACAATTTTACTATGGTCATGTTCTACTCTTGATGTGAGCTGTCCAGTTCATGGATTAACGGTTTGATTTTCAAGGGAGGCATAGTTGCATGTCAGCCAACAGCCTGTTTACTGGTTCATGATGTTAATCTCACAAACTATTTTGCCAGTTTAGAGCTTGCCATAAAAAAAAAACCAACACAACATGAAATGGTTTTGAAATGGCTTTGTGTAAGACAAAAGTATATATCAAGGAAAACCATGCTACCCTGTTGACGAAATATCAAAGGCAGAGGTACAAGCAGGGAAGAATCGCTGATCCGAAGACTAAACCATGGCTGTCCCTACAATCCCGAGACTAAAGTGCTGTCATCCTAGCAATCCTTAAATTATCATAAAACAAGATGCGATCTGAAACTATTTTAGGGTACATAAGGTAAACAATAAAAGGTCTATGAATATGATGTATTACTATGTTGTGTACTATTTTAGGGTGTCCAGACAGGGCAATGTGATCTTGTGTACTGTTTTCTTCCATTTGGAGGACTATCGCTTTTATTTTAGGGTAATTTAATATGTCAGGTAGCTCTCATTCATTTAAATACAACTGGCAAGCCGCATTTAAAACAACACAATACAAAATAATAATCAGTCACTGTGTGTAGCTTACAGGCTACAGTAACTGGTATCTGAAAAAGAAATTGTTCAATTAAACATGATTTTTTCCATATCATTGTGAATATACAATGGTATACAAGTGAGAAAGCATATCAGATTAAATAATAACATAACATCTAAAAAAACTGCATGGTAAACAATGTAGAGCCAATATGCTAAAACCCTTCTTAATTTTAGAGGTTTCAATTTTTGAAATTGAAAAAAGAAAACCAACTGGTCATGAATCTATATTAATGAACCCAAAACCCAAACAATGGGTCATAAGTACTAATGCCGATAACAGCAGATGTTTTGTGCGTCACTGATTCAGAAACCTTTTGTGACATCGTGTCTTCCATGATAGAACTAGTTATTCAACAGCAACAGGAATGTTGCCTTGCACATGATGATTTTGACATAAAAACATAGGCAAGTCATGAACTGGCTTCTTTCATCACAATCTTGTCGCTCGCATAGCCTTCCCGCAGTGCAACGGACGCTCTGTGTGTACATGGAAAGATGCTTGACACTGTCTCTTTGCGCATGATAGTCTGCTCTCACACAGCTACTCACACCTACATTTTCCTTATTAGTCGGGTTCATTACCTGAGTTAGATCACTTAGCTTCTTAGCGGTCTTATTAGTCACCTTCATTGAACAGTCAGAAACAGACTAGAATGGTGAAAACAGACATGGGTCTGCGCAAAGAGGTGGCTAAACACACTTCTCCCCACCTGCATATTTACTGCCACCTAGGTAATCTGCTGACAGGATTAATGCACAAAATTGAAGTCACAGAGAGGGGGACATGTTTCAGCCTCTTATGCTAAGGACAGGACAACACTAAAGTGCTGACAAAATTATGTGTCCAGACAGGGCAGCAAGAAACTGACATAAGAGGGACAATAATGGGAGATGGACAGACAGACAAAGAAAGATCTTCCATGCAATGGAAACAAAATGGATATATTTTCTTGCAGACAGAATATGCTTTACAGCAAAGCACTGACCATCAACCAATTTCACAGGTGAAACTCAATCTTGCCAGCTGAAGCTCTGAAATTTCAGCCTATGTTGTCAAACGACACTGAATTTGATAAGCTAATCCAACAGCAACACTCACAAAAAAAATGTTTCGGGCATCCATCCTGAAAATCTCATGTCAACGTTAAGGATGCTGAACAGAGCACGGCACACGAAACCCAGCCGTTTGCTCCGCACTCAGTATCAGCGAGACTTTGCCATTTCAATGGCTCACAGCTAAATAAAGCGGCCAGCTATGAACCAATCAGCGTGAACGCGCGCACTGCGACCACCTTCAGCAGCAGGAAAGAAGGACGACCTTACCCGCCATGTTGCGCGTGGTGTTGTCTGTGGTGAATTTGTGCAAAAAGTGCGAATTTCGGTGTGTTTTGGATACTGCAGTTCATCATCTTCGGTGGTTGCTGTGTTCAAATAGTCTTAGCTCTGTAAAGAAGTAGACAGGATATCACTTTTGTCCAGATCTTCAAAACACCAACTTGATCAGTGCGAGCAACTGGAAAACGTTTCCTTCTTCGAGATAAGTAAAATTCGTGCATTTTGGGGTTTGTTGACAATATTAAAACTTAAATTAAGGTCTTTTGGGTTTTTTTGTCCGCTTTTACAATTGTTCTCAGGAAAGTTTTTAGTTTCCAGTATTAAGTTATCAAAGTCATATACCTGCAACGGGCCGCTGGAAGGCTATACGTAGGGTGCTTAAAGTACTTAAACCGTGGGTTGTTCCCGGCCCAGTACAGCCTCTCCGTGTCTGACGTCACTGTCTGTGTCGGTTTAACACACAGCGTGCGTGCTCCCTGCTAGGCCTCGTGCTGTTCGTTCACTCTCTCTCTCTCTCTCTCTCTGTTGTCTGTCTGTCTGTGTGTCTGTCTGTCTGTCTCTCTCTGTCTCTCTCTCTCTCTCTCTCTCTCTCTCTGCATGCTTACTGAATTTTGTCATTGCAGGAGTCATCATTTTCCCCCTGTGTTTCTTCACTTAAGAATTTGGCGGCTTTTCCCCGTATTAACTAACTCACAACTTCAGTCCCCCGCCCCTGTGCTTTGACTTACTAACTGATTGATTCTTTTCCCTGTCTGCAGTGTGTGTGTGTGTGGGTGCGCGCGCATGTGCATGCCCACGTGCGGTCGTGCGTGCGTGTGTGTGTGTGTGTGTGTGAGAGAGAGAGAGAGAGAGAGAGAGAGAGAGAGAGAGAGAGAGAGAGAGAGAGAGAGAGAGAGAGACTGACTTTTTTTTGCATGTTACATTTACTTTACTGTAGACATAACTCAGGTTTAATGCCCCACCCCCACCCCACCCCACCCCGCCCTCAATGCTCCTCCGTGAGTCGAGTACTTGCTGGCTGGCAACCAACGCGACAATTTCCAAATCAGTTCACAGGAAAGTGATAAAGAGAATCAGTCTGTGAGACTTCTTAGTTGTTTGCATACAAAGGAAAGCAGCAATACTGTATTATCATCTTCCAAGTAACGGGACAGTCCGTGATAAGTAACATGTTGACCTGAGTTTTAACAATGATGGATACATCCTTCATCGACAACGCTGCACAACCGTGAGTACAAAATCTCTCTGCCTTCCTCTGTCCTGTCTTGCATTGCCCTCCCCCCTCCCCCCTCACTCTTTCTTTCGCCCCCTCTCGCTTTGCTTTGATTCTCTATCTCCCTCTTTCTCTCTCTCTCCCACACACATGGTCGTGTGTGTGTGTGTGTGTGTGTGTGTGTGTGTGTGTGTGTGTGTGTGTGTGTGTGTGTGTGTGTGTGTGTAAAAACTCAGCATGTTACAAACGTAGCGTAAAACAGCATGAAACATGCACACCAAAATCTGTTCATGTTTATGTGGAAATTAAGCATGTTACAATCACAGCAAAAACAAATGCATGAAACATGCAAACCAAAATCTGTTCATGTTTATGTGGAAATTAAGCATGTTACACTCACAGCAAAAAAAAAAAAAAAAAGCATGAAACACGCAAAACAAATTGTGTTGGCTAGTAATGTGTGTTTACGTCTGCGTCTGGTGAATGGGCTTGACAACGTTTTGAGGACAGCAAACAGTGAGCGTAAGTATTACCGTAAGTATTAAATCTCTCTCTCTCTCTCTCTCTCTCTCTCTCTCTCTCTCTCTCTCTCTCTCTCTCTCTCTCTCTCTCTCTGTTGTGTGTGTGTGTGTGTGTGTGTGTGTGTGTGTGTGGTGTTGTGTGTGGTGTGTGTGTGTGTGTGTGTGTAACGTAATGTAATGTAATGTAAAAGGATAAACATGATAAAATTATAATTCCTATTCAAAACACACACACACACATACACACACACACACACACACACACACACACACACATACACACACACACACACACACACACACCGCCGGAAAACTCACACACGCAGACAGACACACGAGCGCGTTCAACACTAGAAAACACGCGCACCGTTGTAAGTGAATATTGTTAATCAGTCCGAGGGAAAAGATGTGTCTTTAAGAAGGTTTTGTGTGTTGTTGTTGTCTTCAATTTAACGTCTTTCCACATAAAATGATATTAGACCAAGGTTGTGTGTGTGTGTGTGTGCGTTTCTTTTGCCCTCTATCTGTCTCTTTCTTTGTCTGTCTGTCTGTCTGTCTGTCTGTCTGTCTGTCTGTCTGTCTGTCTGTCTCTCTCTCTCTCTCTCTCTCTCTCTCTCTCTCTCTCTCTCTCTCTCTCTCTCTCTCTTCGTGTGCGTGCGTTTTGCTCTCTCTCTCTCTCTCTCTCTCTCTCTTTCTCTTTCTCTTTCTCTTCCTCTTTCTCTCTCTCTCTCTCTCTCCTCTCTCTCTCTCTCTCTCTCTCTCTCGCCTTGTCGGTCCAGCAGTACGGTAATTGTAATGTTTGTTTATAGCAAACCCGACCACAAAGGCCGATACCAGGGCTGACACAGCAGTACAAGTGGTCAGTAGTTCAGGACTGCAAAGCCACTTTCTCGGCTCTGGGGAGACAGCATTACACATTCCGATCGGCACAGCGTGTAGCTCGCCACAGTGATGTTGAGGTTCCGCGCTCTGCGTGTGTACCGCGCGCCACACAGAGAAGCTGCGGATGGGATGCGAGAGGGATGGGAGGATGGGGGTGGGGAGAGGTGGGAGTGCTACTGGGGGGGAGGGAGGTTGGGCGCTCGTTAAAAATAGGCGGGCCTTCCTCGCCGGCCAAGATAGTGTAATTCCGTGCGCCGTGAGAGGCCTTCAGCCGCTCCCCTTTGCTATCATACATTAATTTCACTTTCTTTCACCTTCCAATGAAATTAAGATGGGTCTTATGTTAAAAGAACTGAAACACCATCAGTTTCCAAAGCACAAATCTTGCTGATGCAGACACAAGAATACAAATAATAAATAACAATTAAAGTAACAAATGGAATAGATAAAAAGACTATAAAAATTAAATTCATCTATAGACACACGCATAAACTTACCTAGGCGCATGGGCACAAGCACGCACCAGGCAGTATGACTGGCATTTACATACCCAAAACACCATGCATCAATTTATAATAGTGTGCTTTCCATTCTGAAATTACATTCATCAAAAACTGTCCAGTTGCCACTAGAACTTAAAAGTGTAATATAACACATGTGTGAAAAAAAAAACAAAAAAAAAACCACATTAAATGTAAGACCTTCATCTCAGTCCTGTAAACCCACAACCTACCGCAGGGAGTATTCCACATCAAACATACAGTGTATTTTCCAGAATATTGGCACAGGTCTTCTTCAATGAAAACAACAGCCGACTCTGTGTTTTTTCTGCATAACACAATTGACTGCCTGCACATGTGTGGAAACTTCTGACAACTCTGCTGATCTTACATGTAAAGTTCTAAGGCAGAAGGCCAATGTCCCATACTAAAATTAAGAGGGAAAAAAAACGGCTACCACACTAAGATAACTGTGTGCATAATACAAAAAAAACAGATGTTTGTTAAGCACACGCAGCGTTCCACATTCACACATCACGTATACGTCACATATGTAGTGGGCATTAAAATAATCAGGGATGAAAACAGTTTTTTTAAAAAAAGAGGAGATTGGTGGGATCTGGGGGTTCACCATGGGCCCCCAGTGGGGTCCATGAGCAAGAGCCTGGTGGGGGTCAGGGGGCAGCGCCCCCTGAAGCTGAAGCATATTTTGTATTAAATAAGGCATAAAAATCTTTAGAAATCACTTTCTTGCTTCTAAACAACTCATTCTAATTTCTATAGAACAGCTTTCAACACCATGAAGACTGAGACTGATGTGGAAAGAAACTATGTCAATTGAGACAAAGCAAACATTTAGTATGATGAATCCTCAGAACTGTAGCTAAAGAAAATTTGACACACAGTGCTTTCGGGACATAAAGAATAAGGTCTGTAGATAAGTAAATCAGAGTGGGAAATCAAACTAAGTAAATCAGATGTATGAAAACGACTGCTCGACTTCAATAAACACAATATGAAAAATGATTACTTTGAAGTCCTTTAAAAAAAAAAAAAACACTCAAGCTTTTGGGCCTTAGACCCTTCGTCAGGAAACACAAAAAAGAACATAAAAGAACAAATGACATAAAAAAAAACTGATGTCACAACAGTACACCCCCCCCCCCCCCCCCAATACTTCCCCCTTACAACTAATCATATCCCCACCCCACCCATTGACAAGTTTGTGTGTGTGTGGGGGGGGGGGGGGGTGCTTGTGTGTGTGTGTGGGGGTGGAGGTGGGGATGGAGGTGGGGGGGAGGGGCGAAGTGTGTGGGGTATGTGTGTTGTGGGATGAGGGTGGGGGTTGGGGGAGGAGGAGGAGGAGTAGAGGAAGTATATAGGTAGTGGGGAGAGTGGGCTGGTGGAAAAGGATTTCATAGGGGGGCTGTTAGCAGACACCAAACAAATGTAGCAAACGTTTGCATTATACCAGGGGAAAAGTGTTACACAATACTGTTGTGACATCAGTTTATTTTGATGTCATTTGTTCTTTTATATTCTTTTTGTCACTTTGACGTTTTTCCCTTGCTTTGAAGACTCTACGAGTGGAAGTACTCAATTCCTCATCTCTCCAGTGGGTTCGAAGTTGTTTTTTTCCTCCGTTGTTTTGTTATCCTGTTTTCCCTTGTGTTTACTGTTTAGTTGTTTCCTGATGAAGGGTCTAAGACCCGAAAGCTTGAGTGTTTATCATTTTTTTTGTAAAAAAGGACTTCAAAGTACTATTAAGTAAATCAGAGTTAGAATCAAACTATCATGGAAATGGAACTTGTAGAAAAATCAGAGTAGGAGTCAAACTATCATGGAAATGGAACTTGTAGAAAAATCAGAGTAGGAGTCAAACTATCTTTGGAAATTAAACGTAGATTGTTGCATACCCAATGATCTGAAAACATGCTGTAATGGTGTGGGAAACACATACATTTTCTGTTGGTGACTGGGACGCTCGATGTGATCTCTGATTGCCACAAAGCCACGACTACCAAAGTAGACACGTTTTTGGCAAGGCTCGCAAAACACTTCAAATTCGCCGTCTTTGTCATGTTTTCTTATTACATCCGCGACTCTGCGGTCACACACCTTCTGCTGCCACTCGGTCTTCTAGTGGTTCACATACGTCTTTCTCCTTTTTTTTTCGTTTTGTTTGCACTCACTGGCGGAAAACTCTCGCTGTGAATCGACGCCATGATGAGAAATGATACTGGAAGGAAGCAGAATGAGAACTACGCCGTTTAGAAAATTACCGACAGAGAAAAAATTCGCTGTGCAGACAAGTTGAGATCGTTTCTGAGCTTCACTCTTCGAATAATTTTTCGGCGGAGACTTTTTCTTTCGGCGGAGATGCGAAAAAATAATGGCGGAGACGGCGGAAACGGCGGAGGAGTTTTCATCCCTGATAATATACAAACGTATCAACGATTATACATTCAATCAAAAAATAACTGTACAAGACTGATGATTACTTCTTATTAAAAAAGAGAGATGTTTTTTAGCTCGTCTTTAAAATAGTGACAGAAAGCAAGAATCTAAGAGACTGAGATTAATATATTTTCCCATACAGTTGGGGTTTGAAAAAAAAAAAAAAAATCTTTGAAAACAGGCAGATCTTTGAAAACAAGCATCTTTTTTGGATGTAGGCAATTGCAGCGAGTAGAATCAGAGGAAAAGTGGCATACACCATTTTTTTCTCTCTTTTTTTTTTTTTTTTTTTGACACAGAGGGTTATTAAGTGTATTTAACTGAAAAACAATGAACAAGATACACACACAAAAATGCATGAGTGAACAGATCAAATTATTTTGCAGCTGTGAACTCACCTTGGCAATACTGGGCCTCTCAAACGGGGGCTTTCCTATATGTCCCTCCACAACTGGCACTGCTTGGTTGTGTATGCACTTCCTCAACAACTGCACACATTTGGACAGCTACTGAACTATACAAATTCATTAATGACAGGTAATGACATGTTCATCACAAATCTATGTAAACTGTATAAGCAAAATCACCAGCACTGTGAATTTCAGGTCAAGAATATTTACACAATCACAGAAACAGACTTCAGATTTACGACGACAACAAAAACTTTTAGCGAAACAGATTTCGCCAGAGGTGAATCACTTCGTCCATAAGAGCGCAGGGTGGGGGAGGAAAGGGGGAGGACGGTGGATTGTTGTTTGTTGTTATTTTTTGGAGAGAGAGAGAGTGTGTGTGTATGTCTGCATTTGTACATTTGTATGTATGTGTGTGTGTATGTATGGGTTTGCAGTCTGAAATATCTGCTGAAAAAGTCAGTCTATCATACTTTTTTTTTTTTTTAATCCTTTTCCAAACAATACATTACAAATGAATATCATAACATTTCAAAAAGAAGAAAAAAAAGTGTAGGGGGGGGGGGGGGGGGGGCGCACACAACCAGAACAAAAGGCATTGAACAATCAAACATCCTTGTACACAAAGGAAAAAGGGGGACCAGGGTCGAGGGGGGGGGGGGGGGGGAGGGGGGTTTGGGGGCTGAGGGTAAGGGACAGGGGAGGTCCATTGACATTTTCATGTCAAACACAAATCAAACTTGATTATATACAAGTATTCAACCATTTTTAAGACATACAGCTGAAGTAGATCTTGCTGAATGTGGTGGTTTACAGATAAAATTACATATTTTAATTCTAACGTTCAGACTAATCGAGAACTGAATTGTACAGAAACCAAGTTTGTTTAACCCCTTCCCTGCTAGAACGAGTAACGCTCGTCCAGAAAGCCGCAGAAAACAGAAAACCGCTACGCCACGACGAGAGTGTCTCGTCGTAACTTCGTAACAGAAAACAGAAAATCTACTTGGGAGACGACCCTCTAAAATGTTCTCACCTCTTCTACTGGTGTCAAGGAACAGCCCTTTCCCTTCTCGCGAGCAGCCACCTGACCACATGTTATGCAATTGCGAGTTGAGAGGTCACAGCTGATAAGCATAGTCAAGATGGCAGCTCAACCTAGTACTTCGTCGACGCGTCCCGTTTCAAGCGTCACACTGCCCTTGATATTTTAGATGACGTTATAAAGTATCAAGAGAGTGATGAAGAAGACTTTTGAGGATCGGATCCTGATACTAGCGATGAGGAGGAGACGGATGGGAATCAGCACTATCCACTTTTATCGGAGATACATGCTGGTGATGACGTGGCTTCACTGTTCTGTACATAACACATCAGTAAAGAAAGAGCCGTTAGGCGGGCGACGAAGCGGAAATTGCCGAACGCGTGCCGTGAACGAGCACATCACCCCTCCTTTCTTGACGAACGGGGTGGTGGACATGGTACGGGCTCAGAACGACGGTGAAGGTCCCGTGGAAGCGGCCGGGGGCGTGGCATGGGGCGTGGTCAGCAAAGCTGATCAAAGAATGGAGAGAAAGAGGTGCACAGCCCTTCAACCTTGCTGTTGTTTTGACTGGGAATTCTGGTCTGCAAGTCAACTGTGCCAATTTTCAGCTGTACAAAGTTCCAGTCTTCAGTTCCTTCATGACCAGAAACTGGTTTCAGGCAAGTGGCTCTATTTTTCTTTTGTTGGTTTGTTTTGTTTTGTTTTTGTTTTTACTACATGATTCTTCATTCCTTGTCTATTCATTTTCTGTATTTCTCTTCTTTGCCCCATTTCCTACTATTTCTCTTCTTTGCCCCATTTCCTACTGAAACTACAATTATGGCAAATAATGACTGTATGGATAGGTGGGACTGTGTGTGTGTGTGTGTGAGTGTGTGTGTGTGTGTGTGTGTGTGTGTGTGTGTGTGTGTGTGAGTGTGTGTGGTGTGTGTGTGTGTGTGTGTGTGTGTGTGTGTGTGTGTGTGTGTGTGTGTGTGTGTGTGTGTGCGCAGCGCGCACACGCGCGCACGAAGCATTATTTATTTCTGTATGCAAGTTTTCCATATAAGTTTGTTCATTTTGTATAACACAGAAGCACTCATCCACAGCAGTTTTTTTCTTTTGTATCATTGTGGTGTTTTTACATTCATGTGTGTGTGATACTGTTAGTGTGTGTTTGTGCATATGTGTAATGTGTGTGTGTGTGTGTGTGTGTGTGTGTGTGTGTGTGTGTGTGGAAGCTGTTTGTGTGTATGCATGTGTTTATGTGTGTGTGTGTGTGTGTGTGTGTGTGCGTGTGTGGGTGTGTGTGTGTGTGTGTGTGTGTGTGTGTGTGTGTGTGTGTGTGTGTGTGTGTGTGTGTGTGTGTGTACTCAACTGTGGGTCTGCTTACTGTGTGTGTGTGTGTGTGTGTGTGTGTGTGTGTGTGTTAAACTGTTTGTGTGTATGCGTGTGTTGTGTGTGTGTGTGTGTGTGTGTGTGTGTGTGTGTGTGTGTGTGTGTGTGTGTTTTATCACATGTTATTAGTGTGAACCATCATCATAACAAACAAACCAATATAGAATGATGTGAAATTGTAGACAAGAGTATAAGTAAGTAATCCACAAAAAAATCTAACAAATAACTCAACAAATGGGTGAATAATGTACATGTTAGTGAACATACCGTGAAAAGCATGATTATGCCCCTTCTTACCCAACAAATAGTACCCCCAATTATGAGCAGATTGTCATCAAGAACAACATTCCTTGGGATTTATATGACTGTCATGTGTTAGTGCTGATGTTGAACAATTAGTCACATCACTTTTCATTGTTTACACTGATTTTATGTGGTGCAATTTGTTTATGTATACCTGAAAACTGTTCTTTTTGTAAAACCACCAATATATGTATCCCTGTCCATCCCTAATGGCTCACAAAACTACATTATTGTTATATAGCATCAAAGTTTGTGGTATAAGGAAGAGAAGCCATAAAATCTAAGTCATATGTAAAGAAATACATAAGCAGTGATTGAGGTACTGAGCCTACCCCAAAGAGTAAAATTATGCCCCTTTCTAGGAGAATTGGGGTACCCCAGTAACAGACAGATTGTTACACAGAGGGACATTTATTGACAACAATATGAATCCCAGGTGTTTGTAATGTTGTTGAGCTAACACCAAAAGGTATTTTTGTTGTGTTTAGTGGGTTTTTATATGCTCAATTATTCTAAAAACTCTCACATTGAAAACAAAACAAAAACTGTTTTATCACATGTTATTTGTGTGAACCATCATCATAACCAACAAAACCAATATTGAATGATGTGAAATGTAGACAAGGGTATAAGTAAGTAATCCACAAAAAATCTAACGAATAACTCAACAAATAAATGAGTAATGTACATGTTAGTGAACATACCGCGGAAAGCATGATTATGCCCCTTTTTACCTAAAAAATAGTACCCCAATTATGAGCAGATTATCATCAAGAACAACATTCCTTGGGATTTATATGACTTTCATGTGTTAGTGCTGATATTCAATAAGTAGTAAGACCACTTTTTCAGTGCTTTGACTCATTCTGTTTGGCGCAATGTGTTTGTGTACACTCGAAAACTGTTATTTTTGGTAAAATTTTTCTAATTATGTCAATTTCTGCTATACTAATTATCAACATAATCAAGCCATTTTGATAGAACATTGTAGACAAATGCATAACAACAAAACATGCAAAAAATCAAAGAGATCTGTCAAGAAATAAGTGAGCAGTAACCATTTCATTGAACCTCCCCCAAAAAGCTCAATTTTACCACGGCAGACAGATTTTCAAATGTGCTATTATACTGTGGCAGTGAAGGGGTTAAACTTGCATAAGTTCCATATTTTGGTAGTTGCATGTAATGCTCTAAGTAATATCTGTCACTCAATGATATTACAAAGGTATGTACATGTGGTTGTGCAATTGGCATTTATATGTAGATGTAAAATTTTGCAATAAAGTGATGGATTCAAAAAGAGCGTCTGTCCGTGTATTCTGCTTAACATCAAACAATACAAGTTCCTTGTTAATCATAAAATCAGGGACAATGTGAATATTTTTCCGTCAGCAACTACTGGACATTCATCCAAAATCGGTGTGTAATAATATGACAGTTAAGCAGCATACTGAAAAATGTCTGCTCTTCTTGCTCACAAAATTTATATAAAAAGTACTAGATGATGCAGGAAACAAGAATCTCGTTGAAAGTAATTTATGTTGCAATCAGAATATCTATTTCCTGAGATTATTTTAGTTTTTCAAATAATAAACACATATTCTGTGCACAACTCTATGCGATCCTCCGGTGACTAAATCCCTCCCATATTGTCCTTGGGACGAAAGAAAGGTCGAAAGTTCCAAGAACAGCAACAGGACCCGCCAGCAAGGGTCACATCAATACATTAGAATGGAACCACAGGCTGAACATTGGATATTCCATGACATCCAATCCATCTATAGTAAGCATCATCCCAAACACAAGCATGTATTATATCCACACCCAAATATTCACATTGCACACATAGATCTCATTCCTTCCCCCCCAAGCTCCCGCCATGTACACTTGATGAAATTGTTTGCAGACACATGGCCAGAGCTCGCCAGCGACGATACACATGTACACCTATGCATTAGCTCTTTTACGCTCAAGTCATATTCATCCTACTGAGACCATGACGTCTATGTATGTCTCATATATTATGGCAAATACCTCCATACTGCGTAAGCTTAATCTAGTAAAAAAAAAAAAAAAAAAAAAGCTCTTATTTCCCTGACATACTTCCCTCAAATGTGACATATATGTCACTTAACAGAATTAAAATCCTTCAAAATTAGTAGTTATTACAATGACAGTAATATTCATGGGAATCAAGATAATCATTCAACATACAGTGTATTTGAAATAGTAGACAATTCTTTTCACTTTCAAAGTTGCAACTTCCCATTCCCAGATCATTTACTAAAACTAGTAAAAGACCATTACTCATGTGAATCTTCAAATAAAGGTTTATAATGAATCCAGTTATTTTCGAGTTTTTGATGTTCAGAGTTCACTGTTGCTACGTATCTTTCTATTTGATATCATGCCTTGAGTATTTTTATGAATACTGAAGTGAGGATCTGGCACTTTGTTATCTTGCATCTGTATATATAATTTTTAGCCAAAAGAATTATCAGATCAACTACAGTATCGGTGTTGAAGTTAAAGTCTGTTCCAAATAGTACTATACTTTCTGTGAAATATAAATTATCTACATTTGAACATTTCTCTTTCAGAAGATTTTCCAGTGTTTTCCAAAATTCATGTACGTATTTGCATCTCCAGAAGACATGCTCTATAGTATCTTTCTCATTATTGCAGAAATTGCAGTTTTGGTTTTGTACAACTCCTATTTCTTTCAACACCACGTTAGTTCCTATTATTCTATGTAACTATTCTTATCTGTAACCATTTAAGTTTTATATCTTTTGTCTGCTGAATCTTTGAGAAACAACGTTTCCAAGGTATGTCTCGGCTGAGCTTTTCAGACCATTTTGTGATGCATTTTGGTTTCCAGTTATCCTTGATTAATGTTTTATAATATATCTGGGTGCCTTTTGATATAGAGCATATCCTTCTCAAGGCTGCGTTGTGCTCTGCCATATTGCGATCTTGAATAGTAAGTCCAACTTTTCTTAAGGGGGACTTGACACCTATTTTGGGGCATTTTTGTTTCTCAGCTTCTACATGAGCTATTGCCATGAAATTTTGAACAAAGGGAGATAACTGTATGAATGCCTTTTCTACAAAGTTTTAGAGGTGTAGGTAGTATATGAAGGATTTTATTATTTTTTAACTCTAGATTCAGTCACGAAATTCGGGTATGCTCTTGCCCCTCTTGGGATATCTACAATTGTAAAGTTAGGAAGCTTTAGTGGGTACAGAATGAAAGATCAGTATCAGAGTTACAAAGTAAGGTCATTTGCAGATATGTCCACACTCATGTTATGGAGACATACCCTCTGTACTTTAGATAAAATTTGAAAACCGTACACATATGACTTTAAAAAATTATATCAGGCAAACTATCAAAGATACACACTTTTTGATTGTCTCACTTTGTTCAGGAGCCATTTTTACACCTATGTGCAAAGTTTTATGGCAATAGCTGCTGTGCAGCTCATACAAAAGTGGGGGCAAGCTCGCACCTAAGGAAGAAAAACAAGTTTTGAGAAATTAAGCTTCAAGATAATGTTTACTTAGAACATTCATAACTAAATTTTGCTAACTCTCAGTCACATTGCTGTTTGCATCTTATAAGTTTGGTACCTTGACAGTGTTTTTATCCATAGATATGGATTTACTATACTGAACATGATGACTTAGAACTGTCCAGCCCCGTAGACCTCTCCTTCTCTGTCACGTCTTTTCTGTTGTTCTTTACGCCATGCTATCTCAACTCTTTTCCTCCTCTCTTTCTCTTTGTCTGATGACTTTTTGGTGGCTTTGGACACCCTGGAAATGTCCTCTTTCAGTGCATACTCCTCCAAAGAGGATCCTACCACCAATCCAGTTCCTTCATCACATCCAGGAGGGCGGTGGAGCCTTTGTTGAAGCGTTGGACAGCAATGTTCAAGGCAGTATCCACAGTCCTTAGCAACTCTGGTCCTCCCTCCAGCACCCTCAGATTCTGAAAACAGAAGCATTGTGTTTTGTTTTTTAGTG
This sequence comes from Conus ventricosus, assembly GCA_018398815.1. Taxonomy (NCBI): domain Eukaryota; kingdom Metazoa; phylum Mollusca; class Gastropoda; order Neogastropoda; family Conidae; genus Conus; species Conus ventricosus. Next base: position 60,323,226 of record CM031595.1, on the reverse strand, counting down.
TCTGTGCATCTTTTTATGTGCATGTCTCTCTCATTCTCTCTCTGTCTCTGTAAGTCTGTCTCTGTGTACGTCTGTCTCTTTCACACATACATGCATGTCACACAAACACAAAATCAACCCCACCCATAATATCACACACACACGTATACAATTTCTGTGCATGCACACACACAATCAACCCCACCCCCTACATACACACACACCACACATACAATTTATGTGCACATGCGCGCGCGCGCACACACACACACACACACACACACACACAAAATCAACCCCACCCCCTTCATACGCACACAGAGTGACACACACACATACAATTTATGCACACACACACACACACACACACACACAGAGTAGGAAAAAAAAACCCAGAGTAAAACGCAACACTCGCACACACACACACAATTTATGTGCCCACATACAGAGTAGGAAAACAAAACATGCTTACACACACATACACACACAACACAACACCACACACACACAGAGTAAACACAACACAACACACACACACAGAGTAAACACAACACAACACACACAACCACACAGAGTAAACACAACCCAACACACACACACAGAGTAAACACAACACAACACAACACACACACAGAGTAAACACAACACAACATACACACACACACACACAACACAGCAACACAAACACATGCAGTGAAAACAGACTTACTGGCTCTTTGCACTCTGGGCATAGGGCACCACTCTTTGTGATCAGTGACTGCAGACAGCTCAAGTTGACGATCACATTCATGTCAGAATCTGGCACAGGTTCAACCTCTTCTCTCCCTCATCTTCTCCACTCGGATCTTTTTATGACTCGGCCCTGATTCACTGTCACTGTCACGTGGAGGGTACTGCCTCAGGCTCCTCACTCACTTGGTCAGTTGACTGAACATCACTGCTTTTTTTTGCTGCACGCTTCTTCCTCTTGCGTTTCCCGAACGCATACACAGTTCCCTGCTTCGTTCCTACCTTTGGCATTGTGCAAAACAGTGAAAAACTTGATGAAACCGTGAAGGTAACAATCGAATCGAAGCAATGGCGATGTAAAGAGCGTCATCCGAAGAAAGTGATTGCTATGCGATCAGCCAACCTGAAGCTAGGATTTCGTCACGTGACTCGTGAAAGCCAATCAGTTTCTTGCAATTCTAAAACCGTCAGGGTGTTCTCTGGGTCACAGTGCGGCTAAATTTAGACTATTCTACTCATAAATAGGCCAGGGGTGAAGGCCGTTTCCTGCTGAAGAGAAAGAGTGGTCGCTTTACTGGTAACACAGTCGCAAAGTGGCCGTTGCTAGGGCTTGAAATCGGCGTTTTTTGGCTTTTTGCAACCTTTTTTGTAAATGTTTCTTGCACAGTTACCTCAAAAAACATAACAAATAACACATTTAGAGGGTGAAACAATAACAAAAGACATTTGTAATGTGTTGGTTGAGTCTTTATTCTGTCTAAAACAACAATAATCTCCAATCACAATTTTAAACGATTTTTCATCAAAAATGGGTGTCAAGTCCCCCTTAAATAATTCTTTATAGATGCTATACATCCCATGTATGACAGAAAGTTAATCTGTATGTTATATCTTGTTCTGAATTCATTAAATGTGAGTATTTCTCCATTATTCTTTATTAAATCAGAAATTCTGTTTACTTTTTTTTTCATGCCATCCTTTAAACTTAACAGTTTTATTCCCTATTCTAATGTTATCGTTATAAAGAATTGGTTCGGCTAGTACTTCCTGAGTGGTTTCTGGTTTTACTTTATAAAAAAATTGTCTATAGGAGGTGAATACATGTTGCCAAAACATATTTTCTTTATTTCTTATACACAGATAGTTTGGAGAGTATTCTTCAATGTGTTCAATAAACGAGCAATTATGCACCAACAATTCTTTCCATCTGTGTGTAGTACTTTTAATTCGTCTTACCCACGTTAGTTTCAGTGATGTGATAAATGCTTGTACATCTGGTATGTTCAGTCCTCCATCTCTTATATCCTTAACAGCTGTTTTACGGCTAATCTTGTCTTGCTTCTTGTTCCACACAAACCAAAAACATAGTCTTTGTAGTTCTTTTATATATGCATCCGGAGGGTTTGGCAAGAGAAGCCAGAGATGCGTTAATTTGGACAAGATTAGCGATTTGAGTACTGCGATTCTCCCGAGAGGGGTGATAATTCTTTTTAGCCAGGTTTTGAATAATGCTTTTACTTCAATCATCTTTTCTTTGTAGTTTCTTTTTTCTATGTCTATTAGATCATTAGTAAACCATATTCCTAGTATTTTGAATTCTTTAGGATTCCATATCATGTTTAGGTGTTGCATATATTTTATTGTGCTATTTTTATTACTCCCAACCATATGATCTGCGTTTTTTCTTTATTCAGAAACAATCCAGACATTTTACCAAACTTTTCTAAAATCTGAGTTGACTTTTCAAAGGATATTCTGTCTCCACTATTCATTAGTTGAGTGTCATCTGCAAATTGTGATATTTTATATTCACTTTCACCTATTTGGATTCCTTTTATGTTTTTTTCTTCTTTGATCATAATAGATAATATTTCCGCACATAGTACAAAAATGTATGGTGACATTGGGTCGCCTTGACGACACCTCTCATACTTTTTTTTAATCATATTTTTTTCTTCTAAAAGACTTTTCTTTTTTCCAAAGCATGACTACCAGATCTGTCTTAAATTGCGTGTCCAGGACAACCCTGTAATTCATTTCTATATGAATTACGTGGGAACTTTTGAGTTTTCAGACAAACTGTGTGAGTATAATGGCCATTACGGAGAAAGTGGCCATTTGCAAAGTGTTGAAATTTCCCCTACATTTTTTTAAAAGTTTTCAACTATATTAAGTGACTGTAAATGACGAAAAATGGAGAAAGCCCCCACTTGCAAAGTGCCTCAATTTCCTCTAAAACTTTTTTTAAGTTTTCAGCTTATGTTAAGTGGCTGTTAATGACAGTGGCAGGTGACTGTTTATTCAAGAAGACATGACTGAGGATAATTTAGCAAAGCAGATGCTGATGAATAAATAATAATGGCTCAGAAACCCCAGAAGACTGTAAGGGTCTGCCCACACTCGCTTGAAACTTCAGAAGCAGTGTGAGATGACCAAGAAGAGAGGTAGGCAATGTGGAGATTACTGATAGATTCTGGATTCATGGAGTGAAGGAGAGTGACCAGCATGGACATCAACAACAACACCAACAAAAAACCTGCAGACAAATGCAAAGCAAACTATAACCAGTACTAGACTTGTATACAAAATGTGACTTAATGAATCATTATATATCAACAATATGGAATGGGAGTAGTCCACAAAGAAAAGACTACATTCACCAGCCACCATGGCAAAGTGGTTAGCATTGCAGACTCTCGGCTGGAACTTAGTGGAAGGTTGTGGGATCGATTCCCATCACAGCATGTGGGATCTTTCTGCCCTGACCAGATTCTACCCAGAGTTGAGTTTGCTACCGGCTAAATTGGGGAAGAACTGGGACCACACAGTCAGGTTTCATCCACTTAATGGCTGCGTCTCCCTGAAGGGGGCTTAGCAGGTGGTGTCCTGCGTATGTTGAATCAGAACAGGCGCCACTGAACACCACCGAAGTGACTCAGTAGCAGTGCAGTGTCTCTCCAGTGGGTTGCCTCTTGACGACTTGACACTGACCGCTCCCTGCGAATTGCTGGTGCTGGGGGTGCGGCGGGTCAGACTGGGCTATGGCTATGGACAGGGTGTCAGAATGAGTGGCATGGTGCACTGCCACTAAGGTAGCACAGAAGATGAGACAGCAAAAAAAAAAAAAATGTTAATTTTCATTTTTTTTTAAATTTGTTGTGTTTTTTTTTAATTTATGTACGCCAGCTTGTTTTTATGCTCTAAAATAATGGTTAGGTAGTTGTAGGAAGCTTTCGCTAAAAAGAAGAAAAAAAAAGGTTACATTTTCATGGTTAAGATAATAAAAATATTCTCACAAGCAGCTAAAGAACTAAAACAGACTTCATCCAACAAACAAAAAAAGATTTGTTCAACCATCTCATCGCTATGCCTGCCATGATGCAATCACTTTCTCAATAATTCAGGAAGATGTTCCGCACTGGGTCATTATATCATAAAGTCATTGTAACATATCAGCACCATCTGAAGAAAAGAAAAAAAAATGCAAAAGATGATCATTCAAAGCATGCACTTCCACACCTTGAATGTGAATTTTTTGTTGTTGTTTACTTTCCTTTCCTCACTTATAAAAAGGTGTTTTCTATTCAAATTCTCTATTTAAAAACATTGAAACAGCCTGAAAAGCAGAAACCTGGCATGGCTAGCCACTCATCACAGTGCTTTTACATTCTGAGGAGACAAGAATTGATGCTAGCTACAAACATACATTACCTTAAAGAGATGGAAGTAGATCTGCTTGGTGTCCACGTCCTCCTCCCTGTGCACACATAGGAACAGGTTCTCCACATCCCCCACCAGCCTCAGCAGGCGGTCCAACTCCTCCATCTCCACATCCTCCAGGTGAGACACATGGATACCTGACCGTACACAGCACAACAGATGAAATGTTTACTGCCCTGGAAGTATTTACTAAGAATAACATTTGCTGCTGATATGCATGTCCTCGGTATTACCGACACATTTGCAATGAACATTTTGATCTCTTTTATGCATAGACAGGGGGGGGGGGGGGGGGGGGGGGGCATGGAGGGCTGCTGAAAAAGATTTGATTGAAATCCTTACCTTCACCGTCGGAAAACCGGATCAAAATGTGCCGGCACCATTTCTGTACACAACGGTGTATGACATGCTACAGTCCGGTAGAAACACCAGTCACACAAAAGAATCAGAAGTACACACCTATTCTTTTTTACTTTTTTCCTGGAAACCCAGGAATGAAGGGCACTGCTTGTAACTAAGAAACATAGGAATAAGGGGAAGTAATGTCCGACAGACAACCAGGGATGAAAGAGTTAAATCCCCACACAAGACAGACAGTGAGACACTATGCACACACATACACAGACACTAACATACTTTAGTTAAATCCCCACACAAGACAGACAGTGAGACACTATGCACACACATGCACAGACACTAACATATGTGAAACCTTTTATTTCATGCCTTTTCATACACAAAAAATGTATCATGATTTTATCATTAACTTGACTTGAATAACTTGAAATAGTGCATAAATCACTCTGAATGTCTGTTTTTAATCAAGACAACAATTTCACATTGACCCTGTTACACTAATAATGTATGGATACACAATCACAATATTACATTATCAGATCCAGTTAAGAGAGACTCACCCAAACTGTGTCCACAGCTTCGACAAGGATCTGTTAAGTTGGCCAAAGGCTGTGACATGTCTGCCCGTGGTGGATTTGGAGGTGGGTTGGGATTTTTCCATCCATTGCATGAACAACCTTCAGACTAAAACAGTAAAAGAATGCATTTCATGAATTAATCGAAACAACATCAAAAAGGTCAATATTTTCTAATTGACTATCCTCTGCGGCAGTTTATCTCGGAGTTGTGTTCATCTCAACCTTTAGTTTATGTTTCAGATGGAAGGATTGTTCTGTCTAATCTTAAATGGTCCCACTGCCATTACAACAACTACAACAAAAACACCCATGCGCAATCATGTGATGTCGCATGTAAAGTATAATCAGGAAGACATGAAAAAGACTGTGATAGCCGGTCTATTTACTACTAGTACCACTACCAGTGATAATAACTGTGCAGAGTTGTGCATTTCTGATAACTGATATACATCTACTGCACCTCACGATGTATAACACAACCTACTAATGCTTCTCTGAAATGTAGATAATTCCATATGGATGCAGGAGGCGTTGTGTGCACACGTCAAGTTACTGATCACAGCATCATGACTTAAAACGTCTTAAGTTAATTCTGAGCATTACAAAGAAAGCAAACCATCCCGACATGTGCACCTGACACATTAAAACACAGACCTAGAAATGACTCGATGTGATGGTCTCTTGCAGTGAAGAATATGTAGTGCAGTGAGATCCAATCATGTGATCGCCTACAAACACAACCAGTCTCTTCGAACATGGCTTTACCTTGAAATCAAAATGGAATGAGAAAAGACAAAGATGGCTTGGCATCAACTAGTCTCAAGGAGTGGACGAAGATGCAACTGCTTCAACACTACTGGTCGAGTCAATACAAATAATATCACCATGTCAAATTCTTCTGTGCAGTGTGCATTGCATCTGGCCATTGGATCATCACCAAAGTTCAGAGGAACATGCAAACCTAAATTTTTTTTAATGGCAATATCAATGCATTATGAAAATGGTTTCAAATACTTTTTTTTTTAAATACTGTGTGCACATGCGCATGCATGTGTGTGTGTGCGTGTGTGTGTGTGTGTATTTGTGGTAGGTGGAAGGGGGGATAGGGTGTGTGTGTGAGTGCAGAGGAGGTGGTCCGCCGGACTAGCATACATGCCAGTTTTTACCAGTAACTTTCTGTCTCGTACTGGTAAAAAGTAACAGCTCTAGTACCATGTTCTGGCTTACAGATACGAGCCTCATGCCCTGCTTTCTCTGGCAAATTCGATACAAAATTGATTCCCTCTCACTAGTTGTCCTGTTACAAACCTGCCAAGGCCCCCAAATACTCCCCAGTCATAGAACCCTATTTTCAGTAGTATAATGGATGTTTAAAGTGGTGTGAACAAGGAAGCATTTCAACAAATCAGCTCTTCACACCCTTTTCTTTTTTTCTAACCAAGATAAAACTAATGGTTAACTATCAAGGACTATGTTACTCTTTGACTAAATACATGTGGAAATTATGCCTGTCTCTACAAAAAATAAAGTCAAGTCTCAAATAATTTAAAGATTACTTAAAAAGTAGAAAATCAAGATGTGTAGATGGAAAAGAAAAAAAAACGTCAACCTACAAAGTTTTTGGTGGGGTGGTAATCAACAGGTGCACATAAAATGGACTACAGACTTTTGGGAATCTTGTCTTACATTGATGTTTGACAATTTCTATAACACAAGACACTGACAATCCCCCATGATTCATCAAGACATCTGTCAAATGCAGTTAAAGGAAAAACTGAGGCTTGTCCCTTTTTTACTTGGCTTTAGCACAGGATGTTCTTCTGTGTGGTGCATCAGGTATTGTTGACCAGCAGTCATGATTTGTTTTGTTTTCTTTAGTGCCAAGATCAGCTAAAGAATCTAATCTGGCTTTCCTGTTAAGAATCACTCAGCTTTGAGTTGCAAGCTCCTCTGATGCTATATTTTTTCATGAATGAAGACACTCCCATCACCTGCATCACATGACTGCTATTCCCAAGAATCAAATGAGTGGCCATTAAACACGTCACATGAACCAACACAGATTAATCAAAATTGTAGATTTCATGGTTGGCAAGATCACAGTTTTCGTTCTCGTCCATCACAGGGTTGTCCGAGATGCTGAAACACAGAATTTCTAGATGAATCATGGCACTACCAGGTCTGCGATTCTGATTCTGCCGCTAAAAAGGCAGTGACAGCTTGGGTTGCCTAATATGTGGCATTTTGCTGTCAGTGGTCAGAATATATAGACGAATAATATGAGTCGTCCGCATATACATGAAGTCTTGATATTTTCATTCACTGGACAGGATGGGGAGAAGGGGAGGGGGGTATGTTGATAATCCGTAGATAAGCTTGTGTTCTAGAAGGTGTCTAAGTCTAACCATCATTCTCTCATGCGATGTGAACTTGCATACACACAGCCAAATACCTGGGCGTAACGCTACAACGCGAAATGACATGGGACACCAACATCAACGACATAGTAAACAAGGCTAACCGAACGCTGGGCTTCCTCAGGCGTAATTTAAAGATCAGCTCCAGTTCCATCAAGGAGAAGGCATATAAGGCTTTTGTGAGACCCTTCTTGACTATGCATCATCAGTATGGGACCCATACACACAGAAGAGCATTGACAAGTTGGAGGCTGTTCAACAAGTGCGAGCCGGATGATCGACCAACCCGGTTTGGCGTCCCTTGAGCAGCGTAGAAGAACCTCACGCCTGGGGCTCCTTTATAAGATCCACCATGGACTAATCCAGTGCCCAGTTATCAAGAGCAAACTAGTCCCACCTCCACCACGACAGCGCCGTACCACAACAGCAGTTCTGCCTTACCAACACCAGAACTCAGTACAGAGGTGGCTCATTTCTACCCAGGACTGTTAGGGACTGGAACCATCTTCCCAGTGAGACAGTAGAGGCAACAACAGTCGACGCTTTTGTGTCGCAAACCTCTGCGTAACAGTGACAGCGTACTGATAACATGTGGCCCTTATGGTAACGGACCGGCTATGGTTTAACCCGCTGAGTGCGATGGGCCACGATCGTGGCTTTACGCCCAAGTGCGATGGGCCACGATCGTGGCTCAGATGAAAACCGTTATACCACCGCCGCTAAACATCCGGATTGATCAGTTCACGTGACTTGCTGGTATCCATTGTGCACCTGCAAGCCTTGTCAGTCCGTTATCTCCAAGTTTTTCGTGCGTTTTGACTGAAATAATGAGTGAATCAGCGACCGAGTTTGAGCAGGAGTTTCGTGGAAGTGGCACGAGGGAAGAATCAGTTGCCGGAGGCAGTAGTAACGAAAGCGAAGCAGGTGAGTAGATAAACTTGGATTAGTTTGTGTGTCGAGTGATGGAACACTTGCTGCGTTGCAGTTATTGGTTATTTTACATTTGTTGGTCCGCCACATGAAGGAAAGGGGGGGGGGGGGGGGGGGGGGAATGGAGGGGGCAGGGTACATGGTTACTTACAGGAGTTGCCTGATCAAACTAGAAGATCGTTTCTGGGTGATTATAGTTGTTTTGAAAGCACTTTAGAGATGAATAAAAGTGGTGATTTGAAGAGAACAATTTACAACTTTTGTTTGTTTGGTTGTTGTTTTTTGGTTTGGAATCAGTGTGGGCGTGTCACGAGTGGGCGTGTCTCCAATGAAAGCTATAGCCCTTCCCCTTCCTTATATGCTAGTGATTCAGATTTTATTTTTATTTATGATTTTATGCATGACTTCATTTTTCATAGAATGAATAAGTAATGTTGTAAATATTTTTTTCTGTCTGAAAATCAGACTGATCAGTGGAAACTGAGTCAAGCTCTCTGTAACAACTCTTGCACCATTATGAAACAATGAAATGAACAGAAGACTTAGGATATGTGTTTTCTTGTGTGATCCAGAATCTGGAAGCACTACTGCAGAGGAGAGTGATGCTGAGAGAGGAGCTCAAGAAAGAGGAACTGTGCTGCTGGCCATCCTACTTGTGTGCGCTCTGGCTGGGAATGTTCTGGATCCGACATGGGACTCTGCCCCGAGTGCTTTTCAGCCTTCCACAGAAGACCAAGACCCAACTTTGTTCTGTGTCTTTCAAGGACATGTTCTTCTTGTTTTCTCTGAAGTTTCAAGTGTTTTGACATTCAAGCAGGAAAACTGTGGTGTTTCAAACAATGTGACTGACGTTTTGGATTACCTTTTCGCCAATGTTCTGGATTACACTGTGAAGAATATCTTCAGCTGCCATCAGGGTACTGTGTTGTAATTATTTTTTTCAGATTCCTCATTATCTCTAGTTTACAAAAACATATAGTTTTACCTATCTAGCTTCAAGATAAGCCTGCACAAACCCCATTTCCTTATATAGTGAATTTGATGGTCCGGATGCTGAATTATAGGTATGTACATCATTTGAGGCACAATTCATTGTACATAGCTCAAGTCAAGAGAATTATCTTCTTTCCCATGTTTCCAGCACATATTTGTCTTCATTTTATCTCCAGTCTGAAGTGTTTAGGTAGTACAGAAGAAAAACTGTGTCTCTCCTAACATTTGACTTACTTTTCAAATAACTTTTTCAGAAATTTTCTCTGCTTATATTTTGAGGTCAGTCTCTAAATAGGTACCACCTACAGTATTTTCAGTTATTTCACTAGATTCTACAACATCTCTAGTTTCTAAAAATGTATAGGTTTGCATATCTAGTGCAACTAATATGTATGCAGAAGTCAAATTCTCATGTGTGGTGTGTGACGAGTTTCCCGTCCTAGATTTTAACTACATTTCTTTAAAGTTTAAATTGATATACAGAGCACTGTGAGGGTTAAGGACAATGAGAATCGCAGTGAACGTGATCAGTGATCAGAGCATGCAAATGGACTGCCTAGAAGTAAACAACCCCCACCCCACCACCCCCCCCCCCCCCCCCCCCACCCCATTTTATGTGCCAGAATGATCATCCTCATGATCGTGGGCACCAAAGGAAAGAAGAAGAAGAAGTTAGTAAACACAGTGAACTACTACTATATTTAGGATAGCTTTTCCATTGTGAACAAACCTTGCACGCTGAATACACAGCCAACTTTTCCAGCTTTTTGTTTCTCGGAAAACTTTTGACCATCATTTTCTTTTGTGCAATCCTCTGAAAGTTGTTGGGTCGCGCGATTTCTGCCGTGGATCCTACATTTTGTGATGTGCGAACTGGTTTTGTCCATCTTCGGTTCCGTTCATTTTGCTTTCTTCGGACGCCATTGCAATTTTTTTGCTATTTGTATAGCAGCTGAAACGACGTTGACGTATTATATGCACGACGGTTTCTCACATCGTCAGATTCGGGGACAGGTTCAGGTTCAGCATATGGAGGCAACTGCTTCACAATCTTAGATTCTAAAGACTGTATGGGCCCATACGGAGGTGCCAGAGTATTCAGAGTGCCATGCATGTGTGTGTGTGTGTGTGTGTGTGTGTGTGTGTGTGTGTGTGTGTGTGTGTGTGTGTGTGTGTGTGTGTGTGTGTGTTGTTGTTGTTGTTGTTCTTCAATTTAACGTCTTTTCACTAGATGTGATATTAGACAAGGTGTGTGTGTGTGTGTGTGTGTGTGTGTGTGTGTGTGTGTGTGTGTGTTGTGGTGTGTGTTGTGTGTGTGTGTGTGTGTTGTGTGTTGTGTGTGTGTGTGGTGTGTTTTGGGGTTGTGTGTGTTGTGTGTGTGTGTGTGTTTGGGTGTGGTGCAGCGTGCGACGTGTGTGCGTGCAGGTGCGTAGTGGTGGGGCCCCCGCGTGCGTGCGTGTGGGTGTGGTGTAGTGTGATGGGGAAAAAAATCTAAGTAAGAATTAAATTTTAAAAAAAAAAAAAAAAAAAAAAAAAAAATCAAAAAAAAAAACAAACAATGAAAAAATAAGTCATGAACGAAATTTTCAGGATTGAGCAACGGTTAACATAAGAATTCGTAAAAAATTTAAAGATATAGTACCTGAATATGAACTTTAAAGATCCTTTCAAAATTTGAAAAATGGGAAAAAAGCAGGGGGAAAAAGTATGAACGTGTGTTGTTTAAAATTATAAAGGGCCCCGCAAGCACATCGAATATTTTGACATATTTGTTTGAATGCATTTTTTTTTAAACCGAATATTAAGGAGACAAGGTGTTTCTGTGTCTTGGATTAATCCTTGTTTGTTTTACAGTTTACTGGATTTACTGAGGAACCCTTTTTAAAAAGTTACTTGTTTCGAGAGCTGTAAAAAAAGTATAAAAGGTGGGGTTTGTGTATTCGTGGGAGAACACTATTTTGAAATTTTTCCCAAAAAAATTTTTCAAAGGGCTTTTGAAAGAGAGATTCCTTCATGTAAGCTAAGGGAATAGAATTAGTGCGTATTTCAGAATTGTTTGCACTGCTCGGCAACCCTGCCCGCCCACTTTTTCCCGGATTAAAGCAATGAAAAGGAACCAAAAAAATTAACTATTATACCTTTGACAAAAGGGTTTGTGAATAAGTATTTTAATTTCTATATGTTTTCAGAGGTTTTTTTGAATTTGTGATTTAAAGTTGAAGAGTGATTAGATCAAACAAAAGGAAGCCATAACGCCCAAATGATAAATATTATGACTCTACGGCTTATATGGCTATAAGTTCGGCTGAAAAATTTAGACTTTTTCCCCCAAGATGAAAGGACTTCTAAATTTTTTAAAAAATGGAAGACAAACCCAAAAACCCGCATTTTTTTTAATAGGACCCTCGGATAGATTTTTACGAAGTTACGTAACTCACTGATATTTTTTTTGTTCGCAAGTGAATATTATGTTTCAGTTTTTGATATAGTAGTAAGTTATAAACAAATTTGGTTTGAAGGTCCCCGTTTGGGAAAGGGGTTACGGGAAAAGCCGCCAAAATTTTTTGATTGATACTGAATTTGTCAAAAGTAGAAAATAGTGAATTTTTTTCTTTTTTACCTTTAAAAAATACATCAAACCCCATCCGCCGTTTTCGAGCCTTTGAATAGTTGAGCACGAAGAATGTCTTGCGCAGGCTATTCCCGATGGTATCAAGGGAAGACACCGCTTTGGTATGTTCCCAAGCTGGCATGAAAAGGAACACCAAAGGTTAATTAAGTTAAGTCTAAAATTTAAGCTTTTTTTTAAAAAGTAATTTGGGCACTAAAAAGACCCCTTTTTGGATTGCCCATTTGGATCTAATAAAACCAAGAAAGATGTATTTAAACTTTTTGTTTCTGGCCCCAATTGTTTGCTTATAACTTTGAGCAGATTAAGGATTTTTTTTTGGGGGTTTGGTTTTTGGGGTTTTTTGGGGGGGGGGTTTTTTTTTTTAGTTTCCGCATTTAATTGGGTTTGGGGTTTTGGTGTTTTTTTTTTTTTTTAATGTTTTTATTTCGTATTTTTATTTTTTATCATCAAAAATGAAAATTTGATTTGTTAAGCATGGTTGTTACCAATGTTCTATCATTTTTTGTTAATTAATTTATTTTTTAGTGTGTGTGCAGTGTGTGTTGTTTTTGTTCTTCATTTAACGTCTTTTTACTTTAAAGTGATATAGACAGGAAGTGGCGTTACTTGTATATGTATATGAGTTTTGTGTATGATGCGTGTTGGTGTGTGTGTGTGTGCGTGTGTGTGTGGCCTTGTGTGTGTGCGCCTGTGTGTGTTAAATATTAGTGGAAAAACTACATAAGAACAGTCCTTGCAAAAAGCAAAATTAAAAATCAAATGCAACAGTCAAAACAAAACGTCTAAAAAATGCAGAATCTAAAACGACTGACTGGCTTTTCCTTTAAATTTGAAAAAAGTCCAAAAAGAAATACAGGTTTTTTGGAAAATGATTTAGATTTTCTTTCTAAATTTTGATAGAGCTGATCAAAATAAAAGGGCAAAAGTAAAAATAGTGTTTGTTGTAAAAATATCAACAGCCCCCCATAACTTGAATGTTTTTTTGAATTTGGTTTTAAAGCGTTTTTAAACCCAAGTCTGTAAAAAAAGTGAAACAAATTTTTTTTTCGGTGTTTTGGGTGTTTATGACATTTTTTTTTTAAAATTTTAATTTTAATGAATTCTTTTTTTAAAAATTTTTTGGGTCGAGCGTTTAGACAAACTTTATTTAAAATTAGGCTTATGTTTTTGGGAAGCATGTGTCTTTTTTATTTTTCAAAATTTTCAAAAAAAAAGCTTTTTTAATAGAGGAACTTTTGTAAACTTAAAGAAAGGGAAATCTTGGATTTAAAGATTTTTTTCACCCGCCGAGCGTACGACGCCCTTTCATTTCCCCGATATTTTAACAATGAGTGGAACCAAAAAAAATAATGCGTACCCCCGTTAAAGAACATGAATGAGTATTTTAATTTCTGTGCGATTTTTAGCCCCCTTTTTCGGATTTGTTGATTTAAAGCTTTTGGGGACGATTTAGATCTACACAAAAGAGTGACCCTAGGGGAATTAATGGTGTATCAATGAATACGGAATAGCCCTTAAAAATTCCCATTAATTCAGCTGTGAAAATGGAGAAGTCCTTACCAACGTAAAAAATTTTTAATTTTTAAAGTGGGGATGACAAACCACAGCCGCATGGGTTTTTTTATTAAAAACCATCAGTGAAGATTTTTAAATGATTGGGAAAATAAAAATCAATTTGAAAACCCACTTGGGGCCCCCCCAAACAGGTTTCACCCCCTACCAGTTGGAAAACGGTAAAAAAGCCACATTCCCCCCCGGGGCCCTTCCCCCCCCCCCCCCCCGAAATGACAGACTGGCCAAAGCAAAACGTGCATCGAAGACTCAACAAACGAGTGTGAACATCTGGCATTTGAAGCAAGCACAAGATCAGCGTGTTTCGTGCAGTCGTACGACCACACTCCTGTACGGCTGAGAGTCGTGGGTCCTTTACCGTCACCACCTGCAATTCCTTGAACGCTTTCAGCAGCGCTGCCTCTGCACAGTTCTCAACATCCATTGGAGTGAGTTTACCGCCCACCGTCGAAGTCCTCGAAAGAGTGGAGGTCTCAAGTATAGAGGCTCTCCTGCTGAAGTCCCAACTGCGTGGGCAGGGCACGTCTCCAGGATGGAGGATCACCAACCTGCCAAAACATAGTCCTTACGGAGAGTTGTCCACTGGCCATCGTGATAGAGGAGCGCCTAAAAAGTGCTTCAAAGACAATCTAAAGAAAAGCATTAGTACTGTCACATCGACCACCGCAGTGGTCAGACCTCGCTGCCGACCGTGGCGCCTGCAGAAGCACCATTCACAAGGCTGCATCCTCGTTGAAGCCTCCCGCAGAGAAAGTCTCCGAGAAAAGAGGCAAAGGAGGAAAGCACGCCAGGCTGCAGCAGCTCAAGAACCAACCGGACCCGACGCTGACCTGTGGCAGACCATGCCTGTCCGCATAGGACTCATCAGCCATCAGCGCGCCTGCAAACGACGTGGATAACCCCCTCAATAATCTTCGTCTGCGAAGCCAAACAAGAAGAAGTGTGTTGTGTGTGTGTGTGTGTGTGTGTGTGTGTGTGTGTGTGTGTGTGTGTGTGTGTGTGTGTGTGTGTGCACGTGCGTGCGTGCGTGCGTGCGTGCGTGCGTGTGTGTGTCTGTGTGTCTGTGTGTGTGTCTGTGTGTGTGTGTGTCTGTGTGTGTGTGTCTGTGTGTGTGTGTCTGTGTGTGTGTCTGTGTGTGTGTGTGTGTGTGTGTGTGTGTGGTTGTGTGTGTGTCTCTGTGTGTGTGTCTGTGTGTGTGGGGTGTCTGTGTGTAGTGTGTGTCTGTGTGTGTGTGTGTGTGTGTGTGTGTGTGTGTGTGTGTGTGTGTCTGTGTGTGTGTTGGTGTGTGTGTGTGTGTGTCTGTCTGTGTGTCTGTGTGTCTGTCTGTGTGTCTGTCTGTGGTCTGTCTGTGTGTGTGTCTGTGTGTGTGTCTGTGTGTGTGTCTGTCTGTGTGTGTCTGTGTGGTGTCTGTGTGTCTGTGTGTGTGTCTGTGTGTGTCTGTGTGGTGTGTGTCTGTGTGTGTGTGTGTCTGTGTGTGTCTGTGTGTGTCTGTGTGTTGGTGTGTGTGTGTGTGTGTGTGTGTGTGTGTGTGTGTGTGTGTGTGTGTGTGTGTGTGTGACCTGACTATTTTTATGTGTTTTGCTATTATTTACCAGTATGCATGTGTTTTCAAATTCTATGAATCAAGTTTGACCATTATGTAATACTGAAAATCTATTATAAGTATTGTTGTCTACTCAAATGTGTTTTACTGTTGCTTGATCATTTATTATGTGCATCATCTATCATCATCACATCATCATCATCATCATCATCATCATCATCATCATCACACTTTAATGCTTCTTGTCTGACAGTGTTGTTCCTGTTTTAGCAAATTCTGAAAATTAGTAAGTGGTGCATGCGTGCGTGCGTGCGTGCGTGCGTGTTGGTGTGTGTGTGTGTGTGTGTGTGTGTGTGTGTGTGTGGTGTGTGTGTGTGTGTGTGTGTGTGTGTGTGTGTGTGTGTGTGTGTTTAGTATGTGTGTGTCCACATGTATGAAATTTTACATTATAACTAAATTGATTTGTTGGGTTGTTGTTGAGTTACCCTACTTGTTTATTGTTGTTGAGTTACCCTACTTGTTTATTGTTCATTGTTTTTTCATATTTATTTATGTCACTAATGTATGTTAGTCAGCAGCACGATTGTAATTTCTCAGAATTGAGATAATAAAGTATTCTTGTATCTTGTATCATGTATGTGTATGTGTATGTATGTGTGATCTGTGGGCTTATGTGAGCGTGTATGTTGTGTGTGTGCATCAGGTATTGTTGACCAACACACACACACACACACAACACACACACCACTCACACACACACACACACACACACACACACACATCACACAGAGTTGCGCGCTGGAAGGATGACGATGCTGTCGTCCTGTCTCATGTTTTTCAGGGGGCATCCTTCCAGCTGACAAAGGTAAGAACACAATATTGTTACCGAAAGATGAGTACAGCAAGAAAGTACAGACCCTTCTCAGTGATACAGACACCCAGAAAAACTCCAGACAGACCCTGCGAAGAACGTGAAAAACCAACTGATCAACCTACTGAAGAAATAGTAGAACAAGATTCCATCTCCCCTAGTCTTTACCAACGACTTTACCCCACTTCAGAATCCACGCCCAAGCTGTATGGATTACTCAAGATACACAAGAGGACGCCCCCCTCAGCCCCATTGTGTCCAGCTGTGGCAGTGTCATGTACGATGCCTCCAAATCCTGACACAAGATTGGGTCCTTCAGTCGGACAGACCGAGCACCACATAGTCAACTGCACAGCCTTTGTACAGAAGATGGAATACCAGCAAACTGGCTCCAGGGGAGAAACTGGTCTCCTATTGATGTTATGTGCACTGTTCACTAGCATCCTGTACCCAAGGCTCTCCAAGGCATTCGGGAGAAATATTGAGGACGACTACCACCTTCGTCACCGGTGTGAACTCACTACAGAACAGTATACTAGAACTGTTAGAACTGTATCTCACTCGCACCTACTTTTCTTTCAACCATGAGTTCTACCAGCAGAAACAAGGAGCTTTCATGGGTTCAGCAGTGTCCTCCAGTGGTAGCCAACCTGTATAACGGAACACTTTGAGAAAGTAGCCCTTGAGACCGCTGCCAACCCTCCCAGCATGTGGTTATGGCTATGTGGATGACACCATGACCCGCATACAGGAGACGGAGGTTGACAGCTTCACCACTCACCTGAACTCCATCGACTACAGTATCCAGTTCACCCCGGAAACTGAAGCAGAAGGGGAGATCCCGTTCCTGGACACTCTCATCACCCGAACCCATGACAACAGGGTGGAGACCAGCGTCTACAGGAAACCCATCCACACTGTCCTATACTGAACTTTCACTCTGACCATCCCCTCCAGCACAAGAGATCTGTTGTCAACACCCTCATGCCCAGCCTCTTATTGTGTTCCAGCAAGGAGGGAGAGCAGAAAGAAGAACACATCAAGACTGCCTTTCCGCTAATGGATACCCTGTATGTATGTGGGACAATCCCTGAGTTCCCTGCCCCTTCTTCTACAAATACGGAGAGTGTGAAAGTGGGATCCCTTATATTAAAGGAGTCTCAGAGCGTCTAGCCAGAACCTTCCAGCAACTTGGATGCAAAGTTATCCACAAACCCACCAACTCCCTACGCCAACATATGACTCATGTCAAAGACAAAACGGATCCCCTCAAGCGTGTGTGTGGTGTACCAGGTAGGTTGTCAAGACTGTGCCCATGCCTACTTTGGCGAGACAGCAAGCCCACTCACCACCTGTCTACAGGAACACCAAAACCGATCTACATCTGCCATACACGAGCACTTACAAGCCACAGGCCACAGTTTCAGCCCCCAAGAAACCAAGATCTTAACTCCCAGAGCCCTTTCCCACAAAAAGAAAAGTTAAAGAAGCCATCGAAATCAAGACCAGACGTCCCAGCCTGAAAGAGACTCAAAGCTTTGAACTTCTCCCTATCTACAATCAGATCCTGACAACCGCTCAATCCACAATCAGATCCTGACAACTGATCACTCCACACAACAGTCCCCCCACCAAGCCTCGCTGTCACAACAGCAACAGTGAGCTGACGAAGGACTGAGCGATCCTGCCGAAATATTCTCCAAGTAAGTTTTGATTCTGAGTCCTATAACCATTTTTCTAAAGAGTCCAATTGGTGTTTCTGGCGGGTAGCTACAATCATAGATTTGGTTTTGGCTGTGTGTTTGACCATTGAGTTGAATGACCCCAGTCTCACACGCTGTTTTAGACTTTCCGCAAGAGAAGTTTCTATTGTCTGTAGATCACTACACTTCGTTTGGAGTGACGAGTCATCAGCAAATAAATCTGTTGTGACCTTTTCATGTGATACGGACAATAGTAAATCATTGATGAAGATGCAGAATAGGAAGGGGCCTAGTACTGACCGTTATGGGACACCATGCCCGACAAAGTCTGAAGTGGAGGTTTTGCCATTAAGCACCACATACTAAGTCTCATCATTCAAGTATGATTGGAATAATGAGATTGTCGATGTATGGTTCAAGTAGACAGATAGTTTCTTTAAAAAGAATGGAATGATCAACAAGATCAAACGCCTTTTTGAAGTCAAGAAGACAACCCCTGTCATTTGTGATTGGTTCATATTTGAAAGCCACGAGTCACACATTTGTGATAATGCTGTGTGGCAGGAGTGATGAGATCAGGACCCAGATTGGAGAGGGTGGAAATAGTTTGTTTTTCTCCATGAACTGAGATACATTGTGTGTGTGTGTGTGTTGTGGTGTGTGTGTGTGTGTCTTTCTAGGGGTTTGGACAGAATAGATAGGTTATAGGTCTGAAATTATTTGGATCCGACAAATCAATTGACTTGGAAAAGGGGGATCACTTTGGCGTTTTTGAACGCTGAGGGAAGACGTTAGTTTCAATGGATAAATTATATATGTATGTAAGAGGACTCAACAATGTAAGGTAGAGCGAGTTTGAGAAGAAATGCGGGTATGTTATCGGGACCCATGGATTTGTTATTCTTCAACTGCGCTATGTGCATTCCTACTTCATTTACAGCAAGACGGGGAATTTTGATTGAGTTTTCTGGATCAAGTTTTTGTTTGCAAAATGATATTTGGGAAGTCAGGCATGTATATTCATTTGCTTTCTCTTATAGTCTGTGAAGCTTGCGTAAGGATATCTGATAATGGCAAAAAGTGGGTATTAAATTTTGTCCGGGGTGATGTTTGTGCTTGAATTTTGTGAATCTGTATGCTTGTTGCGTACAATAGTGTTTATTGCCCTCCACACTGGCGTGTGGTTTTTGCATCCATTATCATTTGACTGAAGTAGTCTTGTTTGGCTTTTTCAACTTCGTTCGAAACAAAGTTTCTCTGCTTTTGTATTCACCAAACAAATTTGCTGCCTTGAGTTGGTCCATAGAACCATTTCTTGCAGCAGTTCTGGTGTTACCACGGGTCATTGCGATGCCTAATTTATGCAACAGTGCGTGTTTATTTTGAGGTGAGGGAATGTTTGGTTTACCAGAAGGACAGTGCATCATTGGGACGTTGAGTGATTAAAGTTAAGTGAAATGGGAAATGTTTAAGTCATGGGTTGCTGTTTCATTAAAACTTTTTGAAAGAGTGATATTGGATGGTCGTGTGACCTTTGGGTGGTGGTTTTGGGAGCCTTAAGGAACCACTTTGCAGAAGACTGGCTGTGATGACCTAATACCGAATGTCCCCAAAAACATTAATATTGCGATTTGTTGTTTGTGAATATTTTGGAGAGAGAGAGAGGGGAAAAGAGAGAGAGAGAGAGGAGGAGGAGAGGGGAGAGAGGAGAGTGAGAGAGAGGAGAAAAAATTCTTTATTTTACGAGGATGATAGATAAGCATGATGTGCTTTTTTACATCAGGGTCTCGTAAGTGGGTCAACAATGCAAAATAAGAGGAGAGAAGAGGAGGAGGGGAGAGGAGGGGAGGAGAGAGAGGAGAGAAAGAGAGAGAGGAGAGAGGGAGAGAGAAAAGAGAGGAGGAGAGAGAGAGAGAGGAGAGAAGAGGGGAGGAGGATTCAGAGTGGTCATTCCTGCGAAACTCAATTGTTGACACCTGCAGGACATTCTCTCCTCCCTTTGGACTCAGGCTGCCAGGACTGACTTCATTATTCTAGATTTCAGCAAGGCATTCGACACTGTGCCTCATGACCGTCTTCTGCTGAAGCTGGACCACTATAGTTACGTGGACCCATCTTGACATGGTAAGACCTTTCTTACCAAAGGAGGTTGGGGGGTGGTGCTGAAGGCGACGCATCTGAGGAAAAAGCAGTCTTGTCTGGGTCCCCAAGGCACCGTGTTTGGGCCCCTTTTGCTGTTTCTTGTGCCATATCAACGACCTTCCGGCATCAGTAAAGTCAAACAGTACGCCTCTTTGCTGATGACTGCCTTTGTACGACCAATCGCCCCATTCAGGACCATTAATCCTTCAGCAAGCCCTCAAAAGCTTGGAAAAGTGGGCAAACTAGTGGGGAATGCACTTTAATGCAAAGAAATGCCATGTCCTCTCCACCTCAAAACCGGTCAAGCCACTTCTACAGCCTAAAACAACACAATCTTAAAGCAAGTCAACCAAAACCCTTACTTGGCTACAGATTTCCTCTGACCTGAAATGGACTGCCCATGTCGTGGGGCTGTGCAAGAGGGTGGATCAACCTTGGGCTTCCCACGACGAAATCTTGTAACTGCCCACGGAATGTTTGCCCCCCTGCTACATGCACTTGTCAAGTCCACCCTTGAGTACGGCGCTGTGGCATGGGATCCATACACAAAGCAGGACATCGATCGAATTGAAAAGGTCAACGATAGCTTTCCGCTTTATTTGTAATAATTACAGAGACAGGGATCCAGGCTGTGTCCCAAGATGCTACAAAACCCCCAAAATCCCCCTTTGGAGGACGCCGAAGGAAGCTCCGACTCACCATGCTGTACAGTTTGCTGGCGACCTGGTCCTGCATACCAGCCCAAAATCTTCCTCACCCCAGAGATCAAACCAGGTGGAGATTTAAGCAACCACATTTACGACTGTGTAAGCCAAAAACCCCTACAAAGGCAGATCTACAAACAATAGAGCCTTTCGTATACAACCACTGCAATGAATCAAATTGAAACTTTTTCAAATTTAACACGTGGTGTGGACACTTTGGGGGCAACACACCGTCCAACAGCAGAAACCAGTTGCCTTTCCAGGATTGGGAGGGTTGAGGCAGCTTTTACCCAAAAGCCATTACCCCCCCATCACCTAGATCAGCTGGGGTGGAGTGGAAGAGAGAGGAAGGAGAGGGAGAATGAGAGATGGGTGAGAAGGACGATATTTGTTTGATTTAAGAGGAGAGAAACGATTTAAAGAAAAAAAGAGGAAGAAATTATCTGTTTGTGTGTTTATTTACTTTTTATTTTTTCATACCACCCTTGTCCATAATTAAATTAATGACGTTTTTAATCTACATTTAAGAAACACAACGCGTTTGACTTTTTGGTTTCTTAGTGGGCACAAACGAATAATTTTACAAATTCATTTTTCTTTGAAAACCTTTTAATTCACGCGGGGAACCTTCTCTGCACTAAACTCTACGCCAAAGCAGTGTTTCGATTTCTTCCCCTTTGTGTCTCACCTGCAGAAGACCTAAGAGGTCGAAACGCGTTGTGTTTTGTCTTGTGACTCGTTTGCCCACGTTTATCCAGATCCAGAGAGAGAGAGAGAGAGAGAGAGAGAGGAGAGAGAGAGAGAGAGAGAGAGAGAGAGTGTGTGTGTGTGTGTGTGTGTGTGTGTGTGTGAGAGAGAGAGAGAGAGAGAGAGAGAGAGTGAGAGAGAGAGAGGAGAGAGAGAGAGGAGAGAGAGACAGAGAGAGAGAGAGAGAGAGAGATGAATGATGATGATGATGATGAATGATTGTTGAATTCCGTCCATTTCTTCATACAGACAATGATGAAGATAACACAATAATAAAAGTTAATTGGACGTTTAATCTAGGCATTCTCAAGACAAAACACAACGCGTTTCGACCTCTTAGGTCTTCTTCAGGTGAGACACAAACGAATAAAATAACGAAAATTCATTTAGCTTTGATCGCTTCAGAGTTCAGCGCAAGGAAGAAGGCCTTCTTCCTTGCACTGAACTCTGAAGCGATCAAAGCTAAGTGAATTTTCGTTATTTATTCGTTGTGTCTCACCTGAAGAAGACTAAGAGGTCGAAACGCGTTGTGTTTTGTCTTGTGACTCGTTTGTCCACGTTTCTCTGGCGGTTCGCAAACATTTATTTAAGATTTGTTTAGATTTCCGCCTGCAGTCGTCTCACTTTGCAATTAGATCCAAAATAATGACGTTGACCAATCGCCGTGTGTGTGTGTGTGTGTGTGTGTGTGTGCGCGCGCGCGCGCGCGCGCGCGCGTGTATGTGTGCATATGTGTGTGTGTGCGTGTGAGTGTGAGTGTGTGTGTTGTTTGAAAACCCTCAGTCAAGAACAAAGTACAAAACGGAAGCAGAGAACTTTGAATGTTCCTCTGCTAGGCCTAGCGAAGATCAAGCTCAGACGGATTAAGCCAACAGGGGAAATAACTTTCACAACCTAAAACAACAATATGTTACAATGATGATGATGATGATGATAATCTTTATTTCCAAGAGTAACAGATAAGCAAACACATGCTTTTTTTTCATCCGGCCCTTGAGAGAGTGAGAGAGAGAGAGAGGAGAAAGAGATGATTGTAGAAGTCATTCTCGACAAGGTCTAGAATATAAGCTTACTGGTAAATTTAAAGTGATTAATTTTTCTCAACCACACCTCAATAATTTCTTCATGAGGTTTGAGATAGTTTTGTGCTTTGGGACAACAGCTTTCCTTTTCTGATTTCTGATTGGTCAAAATCTGTGTTTGGTCCGTGAACCGGGAACAAACGGTTGAGTGCCATCCAACGTTGCAAGTAGAACCAGAGACCGTGCAGAGAGATGTACGGTCCCAGGTAGAACGACGAACCCGTTCGGGCACAAGGCCTAATCTCAAACGGTTAAGGTGCACGTTCATTCGAACAAAAGAATGGGAAAACAGCAAAGTATCTTGTCTTTTTGACAGTATAAGGTGATCATCACGATGGGAATTACACTGTTTATTTTAATAGGCCTTCTTCAAAGTCGTGCTGTGGCAAGTCAAGGCTGCAACGGGTTTCGATTCTACAAGGGAGAGGAAGAGGTGAAAAAGAGTTCAGTTCATTTCAGTTCACTTGGGAATTTGGGTAGCCTCACAGCTTTTAGTGCCCAATCATCTTATTTATTTAATAAACAGTGGTCGCATAATGCATGCATATGCTCAGGATATATTTTACTCTGTTCTATCAATCAAATTGGAATTTAACATAAACTTTGCTTTAGTATCCAGAAGGTTTTTATTTAAAGTATTCAAATCTTTTGTTGTTGTTTTTATGTGTGCAGGTAGTTTGTTCCAGTATGGTGCCACTCTGTTACTAAAGAAAAATTTTCTAATATTAGTGCTACAATATTTAATTTGGATTTTGTTATCAGAATTTCTTGTAATTTGATTAGAGGTTAGTTGAAAAAAATCTGTTAAAATTTGTACTGTTAAGTCTGGGAGGTCGTGGGTTTGAATCCAATTAGAGTCATGTGGGTTTTTCTGCCCCGACCGGCTCCTACCCAGAGTTGAGTTTGCTGCGGACTCGGTTGGGAAGACTGGGGCCACACAGTCGGGTTTCATGGATGCGTTTCTGAGAGTGTTGCTCAAATTTCTTGACCAACACTGCAGGTGCCTGTATCTCTCGGGCCTGGTTGACCCAGGGATATATATTATGAAAGGAAGCGTAGAGTACAGCCCTGTCATGTAGTCTTATACCGAAATGGAAATCCGTAGCATCATCTTTATCATCCTCATTCTCATCGATCAGCATTAAAAAAAAGTATCAAATTCTGTGGCCCTTCATGCCCTGTTCTCATGGTGACCTCAATTTCGATGTCCTCTCCACGTCTGTAGCCTTGGTTTGGTTCCGTCGGGGTCGCCAGTATCAGCGAGTCCATGGGGGCTGTCGTTGGACGGACATGGTGGCGCCCTCCGGAGGGAGAGCTCACTCACGCCGGCTCCGCGACTAAGTAATTATTGTCGTCAGTAAGTGGTGTCCTGCGTATGGTAGATCAGAACAGGCGCCACTGAACACCACTGAAGTGACACGGCAGCAGTGCAGTGTCTCCTCCGGTGGGTTGCCTCTTGACGACTTGACATTGACTGCTCCCTGTGGATGGTCGGTGCTGGGGCTGTGGTGGGCCGACCAGGCTGTGGCTGTGGACGGGGTGTCGGAATGAGCGATGTGGGTGCACTGTCTGTGGCGCAGAGGTTAGGACAGCAAAAAAAAAAAAAAAATCATGTTACATAGTCTGTATCATACATTATATATATATATATTATATATTATATATATATATATATATATATAAGTTCCAGCATGTTTATTGCATTAATTGACAGCCTGACTAATGTTAGTGCAATACAAAGTGTTCATATTCAAAATTGAAAGTAAAAGTGAAAGCAAGTAAAAGTGTAGCATATATGAAGGGTAGGAAGGTATAGGAAGGGTGTAAAATAAATAGAAGGAGAGAGAAGGGGGAGTGCACAGTGGTGGAAAGAAAAAGAGCAGGAAGCATTATGACCTAAATTACACTCACACAGACTTACACAGTGACAGGAGACAAAGGATAAGGATGTAACATGAGGGATGATAGTAGGTGGGAGGGTAGAGATATAGAAAAAGAAACAAGACTAGAGGAAGTGACAGAAAATTAAGTAGACTGATCGATTTGACAAAAATGTGTTTGTTGAAGTTCGTCATTCTCATCATTAAGAGGGAAGGAGGAAGCGGAGGGTGTAAAGAACAAGGGGGGGGGGGGGGGGGGGTGTCTCTGATTTTCTTTTTTATTCTATTTTTTTTATGTTGCCCTTTTCCTATTAATATTACTATTAAAAAAAATCATCTTTCTTCTGCCATGCTTCGGGCTTATAGCTGTTCATTATGCTACTCAGCCATTAAACTTTTTACTATAAAACTTCCCTGCAACTAGTGAAAGTAATCTTCTCTTCCATGAAGTGATGCCTCTCCCCACCGCCCACCCCCCACCCAAACCCCTAACCATTTCCTATAATTTATCCTGTGTCTTGTAGGCATAGTAATGATTTGTACATGTGTTCACTACCTGCAAGTGGTTGCTTTTTGTGCCTTTGAAATTTTTTTGTAATGGGTGCATATGTGTGTGTACGTGCACACTTGAGTGTGCATGTGCTGGCATACATAAGCTTCTACAGGGTTTTTGTTTAGATTATTATGCCTTGGCAGCAACTACGAACTGTTATAATTGTGAGGTTCAGTTTCCATGGTCTGGTGTTTCTGTTCTGTGTTTCAGGTAACTAACTTCACGTGTACTGTATTTACATCAGCACGTAAGTAAATAAGACTGGATTAAAAAAAAATGATATTGTAATAACAGTATAGCCCGGTTTTTAGCTCCTTTGCACAAAAATAATAAATTCAGCGAGTTATTTGATAACAACATTATGTTTTTGTTCTTTGAAGCATGCCAACTTCTGTGAAATGATCATCATATAGTGTATTGTGAACAGTTAGAATTTTCATGATCTTATGAATTGAAAGTATTCCTTTAATTAGTTTAAAGTAAAATGACTGAAGGCAGATGTCAAAACATGAAAATGAATTGTTAAATGTGGAAGCACTGAGCTACCAGCTAAATACAACAGTTAAAACAGAAGGGTGCCATAGA
The DNA here is from genome assembly GCA_018398815.1 of Conus ventricosus. Classification (NCBI taxonomy): domain Eukaryota; kingdom Metazoa; phylum Mollusca; class Gastropoda; order Neogastropoda; family Conidae; genus Conus; species Conus ventricosus. Next base: position 60,297,509 of record CM031595.1, on the reverse strand, counting down.
ACTATATATCATGGATAATGTTTCCACTTGACAAGTACTTTATGTGATGCTGAGTAAAAATAATAAACAATGTTTCTCTTGATCTATATATGAAGCGGTGTTTGTTTCATTCCTTCTCCCTGTCTGTCTGTCTGTCTCCTTCCCTCCCTCCTGTCTCTCTCTCTCTCTCTCTGCATCTCTATCCCCATCCCTCCCTGTCCCTCTCCTGCTCCCCTGACTCTTCATCTGGGAAAAAGGAGACAGAGAGACAGACAAGACACAGAGAGAGAGAGAGAGAGAGAGAGGAGGGGGGGGGGGGGGGAATATCAGGGAGTGTAGAATTAAAGCTTACTAGCCTCTAAACACAGGTATTGTCTGGTCCAGAACCCCACCTCACTGTATCCCGCCCCAGTCCCATCCCACCTTCCTGCTCCATCCTCCTGTCTTGCTGAGACACCCTGAGGATCAGTGTCTCAGCTACAACACTGCCAAAGACTGCACTGATGATCAGAGGGAAGAAAAGGGAGGAAATGGGAGGGGTAAAGGTAACCCATGACTTGAAAAGAGAGAGGGAGGATTTGTGTAGGCTTTTTACCTAGCTGAACATTTTAGGGGGAGAGGGAGAAGGGAGATGCAAGATGTAAGTGAGGTGGTGATGGGCCAGGTCCTATGAGAATGGCTGAATAGCTGCAAGGGGTGTAGGCTGGGAAGGGTGCGGGAGCAAAAGGGTTGTAAGGGAATATGAGGGGGCACAACTGCTTCCTCTCAGCTGATGAAAACAATGGAAATTTTTATGCTTTTTGAAACTGGAAAATTGGTCTTTTTCAAACTAGTTTTTGGTAAATCAGTTTGTCGTTGAAATTGTCAGTTTCAGTGGTGGCAGTGTATTTTGTTTTCTAAAAATGCACTGATCCACACACACATGTATGTAACTCTCCGTCTGTCTGTCTCTCGCTCATTTCTCTCTCTCTCTCTCTCTCTCTCTCTCTGTCTCTGTCTCTCTCTCTCTCTCTCTCTCTCTTCCCCTCCCCACCCCCCCTCCCCCCCTCCCCATTTCTCTAGTAAAGAAAGATCACATGTACATAATTGCAGGCTGATGTAAACAGCTGTCTGATCTCCACTTATTTCAAAATTCCCCTATTTAGATATTACTAAGAAGAATGGCTAGTAGTCAAGAGTAGATTTTATGATGTAGCATGTGTTTGTATGAGGAAAGAAAAACAAACGGGCAAAAGCTTTACAGCACTGTTTGGTTCTTCCTCTCTTCCCTCCCCCTCTCTCATTCACCCCCCCCCTCCCCACCCCCTACCCATATGATCTCCTTTCGTTTCATGTAAATGTCTTTCCTATGATTTTTGTCCAACTTGCACCTGGGCATTTTGAAGTAAAACAATTTATACTTATGAAATCTATAGAAAAAGGCAGGAATTCACGTTCGTAAATGATTTTCATCTGTTGATATCATGGGGTATTTTTTCTTGTTTGTATACACAGAGTGCAGAAATGGACCTTCCACATTTCCCAATAACCTGTCTGTTGGCACTTCTGTTGGGAAACCTCGAAACTTGCAGGTCAGCGTTGTTCCGCCAAAACTACACAATTCCCAACTCGGATACGGTTTTACTTGCACCTGGTGTGAGATTTACATGGGAAGCACCTCTTGAGAGTAAGCTTTTTTTTTCTGTGAAAAGATTTGTTGACGATCTGGAAAATTATACATGGCTTATTTTTATTTTGTCTGTATGTGAGCTAAAAAATTACAAAGAAAGGAAGAAGGGAAGAAGAAAGAAACAAAAAGCATGTATTCGTGAGCAGATATCACAGTAAGGGGCAGGTGAAGGAAATTCAGAATGTAATGTGCATGACATGTATTCTTATAAGCAGATAATTTTATTTCAATCATGAATTGTCTTTCTGTCTGCCTGCCTCTTACTGTTTGACTCATACATTCACTCTTACACACACACACACACACACACACACACACACACACACACACACACACACACACCACACAAACATGCACACACGCACGCACGCATGCACACACACGCACATGCCCAGCTGTGCATCTGCTTCTCAGTCATATTTGACTAGGAACTTGCTAATACTGTTAATGAATTCCATGGTTTGATGAAGGTAATTATGTGAACTGGATTAGAATCAACACAATATGTATGATGATATATTTAAGAAATTGTTTATTGTCTGTCACTTAGGATATTTGAAGAATAGTATTTTTTTTCCATTTGTCTTGACTGTTAGCATTTGAAATTGGATAACTTTTATTTTGTTGTTTGCTTGTTTTTAAACAGTATTATGATTATTGTTCTGAACAGCTTCAGGACCAGTATTAGAATTTGATATTTTTCTAGTCGTGAATGATGAATTGGAAGGGGGGGGGGGGGGGGGGGGGGTGAGGGGAAAACTAGAGAGAGGCATGGTATGGGGAAAAATGAGGTTTCATGAAGAAGGTTGCATGCCAGTGTACAAATCTTCAGTAACAGCTTAGGATTTCCATCAGACATTTTCATTGTTCTTGTTAATGTGTGGACAGAGCCACTTTGTTATGTTCGTCCATGATGAGCTATGGTGTCCTGATTGAGATGCTGCCTGTATGTGGTGGTCCATCCAAGGTATCTTAACAGAGACATATTCCAGGTTTAAATCTGTTGTATTTCTGGGGAGAGACCCTGAGACCAGCAGCCTATGTTTGAAGATCCAAGTATAATGAAACTTTGCAAGGCAGGTTGAAATCTCCCAACAAGCTGAGTTGTCTGCTCTTTTGTTTAGTGCTGTGACTGAATCAGTGGTTGAAAAGGGATTGCTTTAGTAAGAAAATTTTTAACCTGTTAGAACTTGGAGAAGGCAAATGGGTCAAACAAGGTTGATAACCTTGTGATCAAGGCTTAGAGTGGTTCAGACCTGCCTAGTGATAGGATTTGTCCATAGGTTGTACATTTAAAACCTGCAAATTAATGTGCTTAGGACAAGTGAAAAAGCTACAGTCTTGCCAACCGCAAAAGCAGCGCTTTCATTTCTCATTTGTATTGTTCGCCTAAGATCATTTCACCCACTTTTGGGACGCTCAAGACAGGCAGTCATGTGATGCCAATGGCAGAAATATCTCAGTTGTGCAGTTGAATGGCATCAAAGAAGCAGAACAAAACTGTTTCTGAATCAGAAGCCAGTGACAAAAAAGAAAGCTAAATGGGAAGGCTGACACTGGCTCTGTAAACAAGAAAACAAAAACTTAGGCAGTTGCCAGTCAGCAGTACCTGCTGGAGTACATGGGAAAAAAATCCTGTGCTGCAGCCGAGCACAGTGACCTGTATGTGACAGATGTTTCAGTCAGGGGTGAGAAGGGTGGGGTGATGAAGATTGTAGATGTAGAAACTGTTAAACATCTTGAGGCGGACTTCAGAATAATACCCCAGATTGTGTGTATCTGCTCACTACCACCCCCACCACCCCCTTCCCACGCCCTCAAAATGTTTATGGGTTGACCCTTTTTTGTGTGTGCACCTTCTATGAAGGTTCTTTTCTTTGAAAAAAACCAACAGTTACATCATCATGATTCACATTCAGTCAGAAGAAAACATCATGATTCACACAAACGCACAAACGCAAACAATATAACCAGAACTAAAGCACATGCATTAACAAAAAAAAAAAGTGCTGGGGAGAGGAGTAAGACCAAGAGGAAGAGAATAGAAGTGAGAGAGAGAGGGAGAAAAGGAAGTGGAGAGAGGGAAGGGGGAAGGAGAGGGAAAGTGAACAACAGAGGGGGAAGAAAAAAGGGATGCTGCCCTCACAAAGTAACATGAACACAACAGTCAAATAGAAGAAGATAAACAAGTCAGCCACCATGGTAAGTGAATACACATGTGGATAGACGTAAGTTCTTTTAGATGGTATGGTGTTAACTATGCTATTATTAATACTATAGACAGTAACCTAATTTAACCAAGTCCCGATAAGGAAGCCATCCATCAAAAATGTGTCTAATTTAGTAGTTAAAATACTCGATACCTTTCTGTTCTGTATCTACCTTTTTGTATAATAATAAAAATATTGGCAATCGGTGCAACTTTCTTTCATTTACATTTGTCGATGTATTGCTTTGCCATAATACAAAAGTTGAGAACTCTTGTCAGTTATAGTGTTTTCCTCAACCCCAAATATTACAAGAACATCTGTAAATTGGAAATTCACACAATGAACACAGTTTTGAGATAGGCATCTTTGCAAATCTTGCCAAAAAGTGGTGGTCATTGGGCAGTACCATAACAAGTGACAAATTGTTTCAGTTTCACATAAGGAACGGAGTGATGAGTTTACTGCATTTCTTAGGTGTAGGTATGTGTTAGTTGGTAGAATTCTGTGCAAAACACGTGGTTGTAACCATCTCAGTTAAACATCCAGGCTAGTTGAAATACCAGTCTGAAAAATTATATTCCACTTAAGGTTGTTAAATACGTAGCTATAACCATCTCAGTTGAAAATCCGGACTAGTTGAAATAGCAGTCTGAAAAATTATATTCCACTTAAGGTTGTTAAATACGTAGCTGTAACCATCTCAGTTGAAAATCCGGACTAGTTGAAATAGCAGTATGAAAAATTATATTCCACTTAAGGTTGTTATAATATATAATATATATTCCACTTTCTCACTCCAGCAATGGTATTATTATTTACATTGAAACAAGACTGAACATAATGGTTGCCTTTGTGGATTAGTTGCCAGGCTTCATTTTTCTGCAGTTTATATCTTGCAATAGGTGTTACATTGATCTTGTTCTGAAAACTTTTTATTGCCTGAATAACCCTTCTGAATGTAACAACGTCTGTTACCAATCCATCATATTTTCGTAAGAACGCCTCATGACTTAAAAAATTGCCCGCATCGTCTAGTAAATGACTGACCGCATAAATACCTCCATCAAACCATGTTTGAAAAAAAAAATGACATGTCTACCTTTAAGAATATTCACTTTGTGAAATATGAATTCTGCATTGAAAGGAAGTATTACACATAATCATCTATAATGTTTCAGTACATCTGTCCAGAATGGGTTATTTAGCCAACGCAAAAGTACATTCACATATTCATAGCCAAACTTGTCCAAATTTGCAAACTTTGGGTACAAATCCAGGACAACTTTTGCATGTAAGAATCATTGTCAAAAATCCTCCTTAACCAACTAATTTTCATGGTACTCGAAAAGGAAAATAAAGTCAACATTTTCAAAACCACCCTCCTTGGAATTCTTGCAAACATTTTTCATACTGATTTTATTTGGCTTTTCATCCGATGAAAAGACAAAAATAATGCGTCCAGTTGGTGTAAAAAATCATCTCCTGGATCAGGAAGGTTGAGGAATAAATACACCAGTTTTGACATGGCTAGAGTTTTTATAACTGTTATTTTTCCAAATGGAGATAGATGTCTTTTTGACCATTTTTTTTAACAAACTTTTTACTTTATGTGTTTTATTATCATAGTTGAAAATTTTGTCCGACAACGAGGGCAGTGATAATAGACTTTTTGTCCGTTTTTTCCCCCACACATTGACAGTTTAGCACAATTTTTGGCTATTAACTTCATCAGTGATGCTTTTCATCATTTCAGTAGTGTCAAGGATGGTTTTTTGCGGTTTTTCCCTATGTACTTATTCTATTTGCTAAGATGAACTTTTTCTTCTTGAAAGAAATTTGTTCTGTTTAAACTTAATGTATCATACTGAACACAAAGATGCTCGTCTTTGGTCGAGAACTAGGTTAACAGAGCAGTACATGATTATTTGTGGATTGGAATTTTCAAGATATGTAGTTCTCATGATATGTGTGTAAGTTTTTTGAGTCGTGTTCTGCATGTTGTATACTCTTCAAAGCTTTTGTCTTGAGTTATGGATTTTGGGGGCAGTCTGTCTCTGTCTGTCAGTTTGTCCATCAGTTTGTCTGCCTGTCTCAATGTCTGTCTGTCTGTCTGTCTTTCACACATGAGTGCTCCCCCACTCTCTGCCTGTCTGACTGTCTGTCTGCCTCGCTCGTGAGTTCCTGAATAAGCACTACATGGTAGGCCTATTAATTTAAGGTGATGTTTTGCCCCAAAATAACAAATTTTTTGTTTATGATATCTCTTCGTAGTTTTGGGAGATATTGTCATATTTGGTGTAAAAAAAACAAAAAACAAACCTTTTTCATGCATTTTGATGATATGAAAATTGGTTGTCAGTGGCAATGGTGGCCATATTGAAAATAAACAACATATCTTGTGTGTAGGCTCATTCTCCACAGGATAGAGGTATTGACACCAAACAAGTTTTAAACCGTTCTTTTATACCTGTGGAACAACTTCACAAAAGGATTTCGTGATATTTTCACTCGTTAAAAAGTTACTATTTTTTTTTCAATTTTGACTCTTTTAACAAACGAAATTTGTACGTATAAAATTAAGTAAAATTTGAAAAAAAAAAATTGTAACTGAGCTTTTGCCTTGAGTTGTGGATTTTTGGGGTAGTCTGTCTCTGTCAGTTTGTCCGTCAGTTTGTCTGCCTGTCTCAGTGTCTGTCTGTCTTTCACACATGAGTGCTCCCCACTCTCTGCCTGTCTGACTGTCTGTCTACCTCGATCGTGAGTTCCTGAATAAGCACTACATGGTGGGCTATTAATTTAACCATGTGCTACACTACACTGCACTGCACTGCACTGCTCTACTCTACTCTACTCTACTCTACTCTACTCTACTCTACTCTACTCTACTCTACACACACTCCTCTCCTCTCCTCTCCAGTCCACCCCACTCCTCAACATTACACTCCACAGCACTCCGCAGTACTCCACTCATCTCCATTCCATTACACTGCACTACGCTACGCTACACTACACTACTATACTATTGCTATTACAGTACACTATACTACACCATGACATTGTTCATGGTATTTGTTTAATTTGGGGATGAATCTATAGTTTAATGGCACTGTATTCCCAACATTGCAAGGACCTGCTTCCGGTGTGTTGTATCTATAATTATTGAGAATTGATTCAGGTTTTGGGGGTTTTCCTTTCAACCGAATGGTTAGTATGAATTAATTAGGATTAGTATGAACTGAATAAGGCTTTTTCAGGTTTTCCTTCTCCACCAGAAGAGTAATGTGAAAACCAGTAAGGCTTTCTGGCGTTCCCCAGTTTTAGCCATAAAATTAGTGTAATCTAATTAAGGCTTTCTGTCTTTCTCTCTCTCAGCATGGTGTTAGAGTGAATTAAATAAGGTTTTGTTTGTTTGTTTTGGCTTTCCCTTCAACTATCAAGTTCAGTGTGGACTAATTGATGCTTCAAAAATTGACTCTCTCTTTTCAGCTGGTAAGATTGGTGGGAATTTTTTTGGCTCTTCTTTTCAACCATAAAATAAAGCGTGAACTAATTAAAGCTTTTGGGTTTTTCTTTAGCCATAAGTCGCAAACACCTGAAAGGATTCTACCTGAAGCAGATGCGTGTGGGAGGCGCTAAAATTTCTTGCCGGCTGATAGACTTGCAGACTGTGGATCTGACAGCCAGTGTAGTGAGTACTATACACACAAAGTAAAAGACAGTTAATTGCAACAACAACAAAAAAGAAAAACTGTATATATGAATATTCCACATGTGCTAATGTAGATGTCCGACTGAAACTAAGGTGAACAAGACCTTTACTTAATTTTACAGGGTTTTTTTCTGTGGATGAACTCATTCGAACTTTATCTTTTCTTTCTTTTTTTTAATTTTTTGTTTTTGTTCGATTAATATATGTAGTGTATGCCAAAAAAGATCAAACACTTTACACACATAGGCACAGGCATACTCGGATAATAAAAGCGAAAACACACGGGCACATGCAGGCGCCCACATATGCATGCAAGCACGCACACACACTTTCACATACACACACATGGAGACACACACATGCATTGACACTCACACGCGTGTGCACACACAGAGGCATGCATGGGCACATATGCATGCATGCATATGCATGCACACACAAGCATGCATGCACATACATACATGCACCTGGGCACATGCACGCACACACGCACATAATGACATATACACACACAACACACACACTCGCACACACAACACACACATGTATACACACTCACTCATTCACACACTCACTCACGCACATGCAGACACACACTTGCACACACACACCACACACACACACACACACACACACACGAAAAAAACAACAACCAACCAACGGAAATGTCAGGTTGAAAAATTTCTTGCATATCTAGGGATACTACTGAAACAATAGTTTTATTTGCAGGGGATATGAGAGAGTAAGAGCAGTATTGGGGGGTTATGTGAAAGTCTGTTTTACATTTAGTTTTTGCTTGTATAAATGTTTTAATGTTGAAGGTTGCGTAGTATGTTATTTGTTTCATTTGTATTGTACGTCCATTAAAAGCATGTTGCATGTTTTGTTTATAAATGCATAGTTTTGTTTTCTTTGTGATTGCTTTTGTGTATAATGTGCTTTCATCTGCAATATCTTGCAGTTTTTACATGGCCAGGATAGAGCTTGTCGTACTTTGCACCCTGCACCCAAATCAAAAAAAATTTCCAGTTTTTTCCGCCCTAGACGGCTGAACTGTTTGCAGTAAAGTTAAGTGTAATATGCCAAATGGATGGAAACTGTTGCATATAAAATATGTGTACAGGGTTTGGGGTAATTCAGTGATCTTGTGGGTCCCAGGGACTTTTTAATCATAATTCTCAGGAGTCATAAACTATTATCAGGGGTCACCTATGCTGCACATTTTAATCATTTCTGTTCACATTTGACAAGAGCAGGCATTCTTTCTAGTCATAATGTGTCTTGGATTCTGGGCCACCAAGTGTCAGCCACACTCTCAAAGACGTATTGTTCATTTGTGGGAAAAAAAAAAAAAAAAAAAAAAACGTGACAGGAGAGAAAGGGCGCATATATACTTGGCTGAAGGGACACCACTCTTCTTCATAGCAGAAGATCTTTGTGTCGGATGAGCTTGGAGACTTAATTTTCTTCTTTAAAAAAGATTTAAAAAATTTTTTTTTAGCGTTCCCGATGTAGGACTTTTCAGAATAAGTCGGGGACCCGATTGTTGAACATGCCATGCGCCCTGTCAATTTCTAAAGCATGAGTGATGCATATTTAGGCGTAATCAGAAGTCCTAATACATTTTCTAGGTAATTGTAGTGAAATGATTGATCCAGTATTCTTGCAAACCTAATACTTCATTATCGTTGCATGCACAAACTTGTGCGTGTGTGTTGTGTGTGTGTGTGTGTGTGTGTGTGTGTAGGCAAGGGTGTGTATGTCTGTTAGTTGTGTAAATAGTTATTATTGCCTTCATTAAGTCAATATGCTTGTGCTCATGTGTATGTGGTATGTGTGTGTGTTTGTGTGCAGGACTATCACTTTTCCATTGAAATATTCCCTTACCAAGCGCAAAGCTTTGAAACCCATCTGGCTTACCTCACAAGCTTGCCCCCACCATCAGATTTGGAATATCAAGGACTTGTGGAACAAACTGTGTTCACCATTCCGCCATACATTGGTAAGTATTCTCTCTCTCTCTCTCTCTCTCTCAGTTGCGCAACAAGATGGTGGAAAGGAAGCAAGGTGTGGTGTGAGCTCTTGAATGAAATCGGTGTTTCTACTGGTGGAAGTGTGTAAGTAGTATTTCTTGTAGGACGAAAGTAGGCAGTGAATATTAGTAAAAGCGAGTTAGGACAAGAATGGTGGAACTGGCCGAGTGGAGAGCCAGGATAGGCCTCTTTGGTGGGTCAACAAGACTGAAAATACGCAGAGAAAATGGCGACCGATTGAAAGTGCTGGGGGTGAGGGAGATTCTGTTGGGATGCATTGGACTGTGTTACTTCGCGCTGATGATAAGATGTGCATTGGAGGTGACTACTGTCGTGTTTGGCCGGTACGCAGTTAGCATCGACTATCAGAAAACAGTTCCCTCTGGTACTTTGAACGGCATTCGAAACGAAAACACATATGATACGATGACGTCATGGATTGACGCAAAGAACACACTGTTACGCTGGCTAACAACAACACATGTGTATGAAAGGGGCAGTCCAAGAGTGATTATGTATGCTTTGGGGACAATCCTGTTGACGGTGAACCTCTCATATCAATGGAAAAGATTGGTGCTGAGCAACGATGTGGAACGGAATCCCGGACCGAATCCTAGCCCTTGTAGCAGCACCATCATTGAGAAGATAGAAGAAGAGGCACAGAAGATACACGTAACCTAGAACCCAAATTCACAAATATGGAATCACAAGTGGCACAGATACTCGCATATATAAGAAACCTCACAGACACACAGAAAGCGCTCTCCAAATCACTCAGCACCCAGACGGACACGACAAACAGAATGGATCAAAAACAAACACAAATGGCAGACACGCTTACTCAACTACACAAAGAACTGGCAGAAACTAAAAAAAAAAAAACACACAGAGAAATATGGTGGCAGTAGAGCAGTTAGGAAGAAAACTGGAGCACATGTGGGATAACCTGGATAGCATCGACGATGAATTGATAGGCTAGAAAGTTTTTCCAGGAGGAATAATGTGAAGCTATTTGGAATAAAGGAAACCATAGGTGAGGACTGTGAAAAAATAGTGAAAGAGCTACTGCAAACATATATGCCGGACGAGGAATGGGCTGAAGATGTGGTAGAGAGGGCCCATAGACTGGGAAGATTCAATGGAGCAAGCCACAATCCGCAACCCCTAATAGTAAAACTATTGAGGTGGAAAGATGCGATCAGGATAATGAAGAACACCGATGCAAGAGAGAGGATGAAAGAAAATGGAATCAGGGTGGCCCAAGATAGAACAAGGAGGCAGGCAGCTGCCTTGAAAAGTCTGAGAGAAGAAGGCAAAAGAGGGTACATTTACAGGGGAAAGGTGCACGTCAAAGGACAACCCAGAACATCGTTTGTGCCCTACGGAGCTTCCAGACGTAGCAGGGAAGACAGGAGGGAGAGTACACTTCCAGGAATCAGGGTTGGAAGGAGGAACGAGGATGACGTGGAACCAGACCGAGAGACAGGCTGATGGGTGGGAGTATGAAGAAAATGAGATCAGGGACTGGGACAATGAGTGGAGAAGGGAGAAAGAGAGGCTGAGAGAGAGACGGCAAGAGAGAGAGAGGCGGAGGGTGAGAGAGAAAGAATGGATGAGAGAGACAGACAGACAGAAAGAGAGCAAAGGAGATGGAGGGAAGAATGGAAAGAGAAAGACAGGAAAGAGAGAGCGAGAGAGAGTGGCACCATAAGGGAATGGACGGAGAGAATGAGAAATCTGTCAGAAAGAAGGCTGGAGGAGAAGGAAGAAAGTCTGGAGGTGAATGTGAAAGCGGAAGTGAGTCTGACATGCAGTTGTTATGGAATGAAATTGTTACGGAATTGGTGGTGTCTCTTTCAGATGAAGAGCAGGAGATGGAAGAAGAAACACAGATGAAGAAAAGAGGTGAAGGAAGAATGGAAGGAAGAAAGATGGTCAGTGGGGATGAAAGAGAGCGGGTTAGACAAAAAACAAAGAAAGGATGACAGATATGAATGATGAACAGAAGAATGAAAAAAAGGATGATAGGCCAAAAGAGGGGGACAAAGGCAAAATGAAAACATGTACAGCAAGCAAGCACAGCTAAGATCCAACACAAGCAGTACAAAGTTGGGCAATAAACAAGTACAGAACACCCAAACTAACACACACAGAAAGGACAAAAAAGACAAAAAAATGAGGGAAGGCCAAGGCCATTCACAAATACAAGGTAATAATGAAGTAGAGGATAAGAACAAGAAAATTTCCTTCATGTGTTGGAATGTTGAAGGACTTGGAGATTGTCAGGTCCTGATTTTTTTAATACTTTCCAGACGGGCGTGGCAGAGCAACGTCGCTTCCCTGCATGCGCGAGTACCGCACGTGCTTACAACCACTGCAGACGCGTGATTTTCACACTTTTTTTTATTTTTTTTTACGTCTCCTAATATAAATCTAACAAGCAATTGTTATATATTAACGGAAAGGGTAAAGTATGAACTTTGTAATGAGCATAGAATTAAATTACATTTGGAGTAAAATACCAACACTACTGTTACAGAAACAACATAAGTAAAACGTAGGAGAACACAATCTTGTGTACGTTTGTTTGGTTAGTATGACAACAGCAAATGAGGAATCAAAGGGGCATAAAACTTCGCTCTTACTTTGAACTGATGCAGAGAAAGCCTGAGGTATTCAGTATGTGTAATCCAAGTGAATTCTTTTTTTTTTAAAGGAAATTAAATCATTGCACACAGTGCACACTTTTAACTGTTTTGGCTTCAGATGATAAAACGTATAAAACTATTAAATACACAGAGCAAGTAAATCAAGCTCAGATTCTTTTCGATAAACTTGTACACGTTTACCCCCTTCATTTTCTGAACTACTTTGCTGAACCAGTTCTAAAACCACATGTCATTCTCCTTCTTCCCGATATATTGGTGAAGCAGGAAATTCCACACGTGCCTTCCAGTGCCAGACAGGTCTCTTTGTTCGGACTACTCTGGGGTCACAAAGATCATCGCTAGTGCATGTAAACTTACCCTTCCAGTGGCTAGAACCCTGTTCTAAATATTTATGGCAGCTGCATCCCCTAGACGGTAGACGAGAGAACATGGGAATTTTTTTTATAGTTGTGCCGTGGAGGCACGGCATGTCTGGGCAGTACAGCAGTGCTGTTGTTACCAGGGCAGGCTTGTCATGAGCGGGTTGACAGAGTTGCCGTCACTATCACACCCCCAGGTTAAAAGGTTAATTCAAACTGCTTTCGACGTTTGTTGTCTATCTGAGACATTCACTCTAAAACATTTTGATTTTGAGGCAAGTTTCAGGAAGTGCTATAGATTTCTATGTATGCTCCATAGAATTAATTGAAAATGTTGACAGCTGTTTAGTGATGAAAGAATTGAGTCTCACCACATGTCAATTAGAATGGAGCTTCTAAGCACAGTACAGGATATTCAGAAAGACAAACAAAAGAGAACATTTACAAAGAAAATCAAATGGGACCCAACCAAAGCACAAGTGTACATAAATTTCATAGAATCTGAAAGAGCACAAGCAATATTAGAACAAATTAACCGTAGAGTGCTTTAAGCCGTCAGCTTACGCCGCAGTAAAAAAAGCTTTCCAGTGCCTATGGCCGTCCACTGATGTCATGCATTTTTTCTTGAAATTTTCATTCGTTACTATTTCTATCAACGGACACAAATAGAGTGTGCATAGTAAGCCTTATATGTCTGTAGTATTAAAATGATATGCAAATGACCACACGTGAGGGGAAAGACCATTTATTCTCGTCACTGACTGGATGACCAGCCAGCACTTTGTCTCGCTTGCAAAGATGGCAGCGCAACCTTCGACAACCGCAGCGACCAAATCAACGTATTTACACAGCTGAGCAGGCTCTGCTAATCATTTTTGACAAAGACAAACTTTTATTCAACGACTCGCTTGAGCATGAAGGTGAGATGATGATAGTGATGGAATTGCAGACCGTATTCGTCATTTATTGAGTCGGGCTGTGCGACCTCAGTGTGTGTTCAGCTGACTAGTTACCAGTGTCGAACGAGCTAGCCTAGTGTGTACTCTGCACTGTGTGCCAGTGGCCAGTGACGTGATAGTCAGCGCGAGAGGGGAGCGCGGCCTGCTTGCGGCGTGACATGGGGCAGAGGGAAAGGTAGGGGAAGAGGAGGAATGAAAGAGAGGGTTATGTCCAGCAAGGGGGCGTGGTGGGGAGAGGGGGGCGTGGTCATGGACTGACCTGTCTGCTTAGAGTGTGAGCGTCTTGATAGACTTCTAAACTGTTTTACTTTCATTTACAGGTGTAGTGTGACAATAAAAACTTTATTTTCAAACTTTTTTGCTTTGTGGTTCTTGTTTGGATGTGAAGCTGTAGTGGTTAATACATATGTTTTTGATCGTGCAGAAAAATCTATCCAAATCTAAATGCCTAAATATTTTTTTTTTATCAAAATTAAAACAAAAGAAGCCCATATTCAAAGTCAGCAATATTTGTGACAAATCTACACAAACTGGGTAAATTAATACATGTACAACAATACCCACTAATTAAAACTATGGTAAACAAGTGCAAAATAAAGAAACTTACCTTCAGATCTTTGGAGTAGCACTGAATTATGGAGTCGATCACGAACGTAAAAATGGAGAATCATCGGACACCACACAAACTTTTTCGCATTCACGCACTGTCCTCGTTAGAATGGGTCACGAGTAAAACACGGTACGCATTTAACCATCCGCAATCACAGCTTCTCTCCTGAAACCAGTTTCTGCACTAAATTAGACCCCGATACAAGTATTTGCAGATCTCGTACGTATCGCGAAACATGGACACCATGACATCGATCGGTAAATGATACGGTTTTTGTGTAATTATCCGATAAGTATCAATACACAAACAAGCAGATATTGGCTGCAAAAGAATTAAACTCTCTTAAACCGTTTTGGTTTGGTGACTAAATACATTTGCATATATCACTTCGCGCATCGGAGTGTATGGAGTCGACACCATGCGATACACTCGAGACTCGTTCATGCTTTCGTCGTTTTCTCCTAAATATAATGGTGATGAGCGCTCGATACCTTTTCTATTGCAAAATGCACTAGGTTTTTATTCATTAACATATTTTACACCCTGTTACTCCCGCTGGATAGATTAATATGTTATTTGTGAGACCAGGTTTTTCGATGTCACAAAATGGCTACTTACGACCCCCTCCACCACCCCCCCCCCCCCCCCCCTCCCAAATTTGACACAAACATGATCGAAAAAAAGAAAACTAGGATAGATAAGAAGCCAACTCTGCTTCTGCAGATTATACAGTGAAGTTGCTAACTGGAATGCATTTGGTCCAACTTGAATATTGTTTACTTAAATTTGTACACGGTCATGTATCGGCTGCCCCCTCGTGGTATACGTTTCGAGAGAATAACCCATAAGTCTATATAATGAGTTCATTTGTTCGCTTGTAAATGTTTACTGGGTGTGAGTCCCAAAAGTCTGAATACCATGATATGTGGTGAAACTGGTCGATATCCTTTGTGTATTGACAGTACTTTAAAATCCATTAAATACTGGTTTAATCTCCAAATATGTGGCATTTGACAGATATCCAAAGCAAGCCCACTTGATGATTCTGAATAAGATTCCCGAGTTTACCCGTGGTCACTTCAATCATCATAACTGGTCATATATTAAGTTCTGATATATTTGGTTTTCGGAGATTTGGATAAATGGAGGGGTTGGAAATGAAGTGATGTTCTTGAAGGAACTGAAACAACGAAGTTGGATTGCTATATGCAAGATTGGAATGCAAAAATTTCTCAGAGCTAGCGTTTTTCAACGTACAGATTATTCAAATCTACATTCCACACAGAAAAAATATTTGTCAGTTATCACAATTAGTAAATTTCGGTATGTTCTTTCGAGATTTTTTTGGGATTATCATATGCGATTTTAAAAATTAATAACAGATATGATGAACAACCAAAAAATGTCCGTTTTGTAATAAAATTGAAAACAAATTTTATTTCTTCTTTGAATGTCTAAAGTACTCATATTTGTGAGAAAAATATTTATCAAGATTCTGTTCCTATCCAAATGACGATTGTTTTAGCTTATCTGATGCAGTTTAAAAACATGATGATCCATAGAAATTTGGCAATGCATATAGTCTATGCACTGAAAACTAGACATGAACTTATGAACAGAAACTAGATATATGAATACGTGTTGCAATTGGTTTCAAATGCAAGTGAAAATAGTTTTGCATATCTTGGTTTGTTTCCATGAAATATTTCCCTTTGTGATTGTTTGCTTATGTGTTTCTGGAAAGAAATGGCTTCTTTTTGCTGATGACCTGTACCTATTTTCATTTTGTTCTCGGCAAACAAGTACCCGTTGTATACAGGTCGGTGGCCTTACAATTAAAAATTTCAGAGTTCAGATTTCAGTCCCTCACTCTCTTACTAAAAGTGGAATGGGATGTCCATTGGAGAAACTCATATGGATGTACTGCCCAGGACACGCTGGAGTTAAAGGAAACGAGAGAGCAGACACACTGGCTGGCAAGGCAATGATAAGAACTGGATTACAGCTTGGCCGATCTGATGTGATAAGAAATCTGAAGAATCACTTGAGCAAACAAGAGCAAAGCCACTAACCATAGACCATCTTTCAGATCTGAACATCAAGAGAGGAAGTGGCCGCACATTCAGACTTAGGGAAAAAAAGAAACATCACCAACCAAACACACCAACCAAACAAACATTGGAATAATCTCAAGCCAACACTGCGAAGACTCCTAGAGATTGGGGCAAACTCATACTGGGCCATTCCAATAACAGACACAAATGATCAAACACATATCAACTGAGAAAAGACTTTGAATATTTCAGGGCCCCCAGCGCATACTGTTGTCGCGTGTGCGCTGGTGTGTGTTCATCAGTGGGTGATGCCAGCATGTCAGTTTGACATGAGATTCCATGAAATGTGAGTGTGCAACCCTTTGGGTGAATGAGTGTGTGTGGGAGAGAGTGAGTGTGAGTGTGTGCATATGTGTGTGTGCTTGAGAGAGGGTGTGAGGGAGAGGAGTTGTTGTTCTTATTGTTATGTGTGTGTGCGTGCACGTATATGTTGTATTGATGTTCTTGTTCTTGATCCAGAGTCATCTTCTGAACATTCATGCACGCAGTCACTACACACACACACAGGTGTGCACGCGCGCATGCCCACCCACACACACACACACACACACACACACACACACACATACACACACACACGCATGCACACACTCGTGCGCATGTACGTGAGCTCGCTCCTATGCATGCACATGTGTGCATGTGCACATCCACACCCCCATGTGTGTGCACATGGGGAGGAGGAGTTGTTCTTATTATGTGTGTGTGCGTGCACGTATATGTTGTATTTGATGTTCTTGTTCTTGATCCAAAGTCATCTTCTGAACACTTCATGCACGCAGTCAAAATACACACACACACAGGTGTGCACGCGCGACAGCCTCTAATATCACGATTGGGAAAGACTTAAATGAATGACGCACACACACACACACACACACACACACACACACACACACACACACACACCACACACGCACACACAGAGTTGTGCACACGTACGTGCGCTCACTCCTATGCATGCACATGTGTGCATGTGCACATCCAACACCCCATGTGTGTGCACATGGGGAGGAGGAGTTGTTCTTATTGTTAGGTGTGTGTGCGTGCACGTATATGTTGTATTTGATGTTCTTGTTCTTGATCCAAAGTCATCTTCTGAATATTCATGCATGCAGTCACTGCACACACACACACGTGTGCACGTGCGCACCCGCACACACACACACACACACACACACACAAACCCCCACACACACACACACACACACACACACACACCACACACACGTGCGCACATACGTGCGCTCGCTCCTATACATACACATGCGTGCATGTGCACATCCACACCCCCATGTGTGCGCACATACACGCATACACATGAATGCACAAATGTATACACACATGCACTTTTGTACACGCCCACATACAAAAACACATGCATATACACATATGTATGCAGATATGTGTGTATGGTCAAACAAACCCAAAATACACACAACACATGCACACGCACTTCTGCACGCATACGTGCAGATACATGCAGGCACACACCTGCGCACGCACACGCACATACCACACACACACACACCACACACACGCACACACACACACACACACACAAAGTTGCTCGCACACACACACACGTGCTCGCACACATACACACACAAGCGCGCACACATACACACACAAGCGCCCACACATACATGCCGTGCGTGCACACACGCGCACACACACACACACACACACACACACACAAAACACAAAACACACACACACACGCACAGATGCGCACATGCACACACAGGGGCCTGTGCCCACACATCCATACACATATGTGTACATTCACTACACGCACAATTCAAAAAAAAAAAGACAACCAGTGTTAGGTAGGCACTCGAGATCTGACCAGGGCATTGGGCTAGTGAGTAGGTCAGATATCTGCTAAGTTGTAGCCACGAGACCCTTTTCTTCAATTTGCTCATCTTAGTTATTAATTCATTTAACCATCAGCTTAAAATCATGCGTAGTGTGGTCTCAAAACTTACTGGATGTGGTGTAGCGTATATGGACTAGTCCACTCACTCACTCACTCACTCTCTCTCTCTCTCTCTCTCTCTCTCTCTCTCTCTCTCTCTCGCTCTCTCTCTCTCTCTCTTATTTTTTTCCTGATCAGTACTTGAGCGCAATGTAGGAAAGAGCTAGGCAGGGAGGACAGTATGGAGTTGGACATTAATGCTTATAGATTTTTTTCCCCCGTTTCCGTTAGGATGTCGTGGAGGCATCGCCACTGTGTTCAGGCAGGAGAGGGGCGTGGCTAGCTCCTATGGGAGCGAAAGACATAACATGCGTGCTTGCCTTGAAGGGTCCTTCACAGCAGAGGGGTAATTTCTAAAAGGATAGGGTGGATGGATACAAGTCGGACAGATGCAGAATTCATGTTTCCGCTCTTTTCCTTTCCTTCTTTCTTTCTATTTTCTTCCGAGTGATTTCTCATCAAAGTTCATTAATACTGGCTTCTTTTTGGACGTTGCCTCCCACATCCAGATCCAGATGTATACATGTGTGTGTGTCTGCATGTGTCCATGCATTGATGCCTAGCTGCTAACCATTAACTGAATTTCTAAGTTTTACTTTTTTTTCTCTTACAAATTTTGGAACAGAAGTTGTAGTTTACTAAATTGTGTGTAGGGGACGATGAAGGTTGGGAGAGGTCGAGGGAGGCAATCTTAATTCACATGGTATCAATTATATCAAGCAGAAGAATTGGTAGTGACATGTTTAGATTTTTTTTCTGGAGTAAGCCCTTCTTAAAATTTGATATGATTTTTCAATTTTATCACCAGCTCAATTAGGCAAGTGAATTGAATTCATTGCCACTTGCAGTAAATACCAATTTATCAATTTCAGACGTCAACTGCCATTATTCGTATTATCAGAAGTAAGCTACTGCAATTATTTCAGCTGTGGACACCGTTTTGTGCTCTGGGCCAAGTACAGCACATAAGTGCAGTTATAAAGTTTCAGATCTTGACCAGCCGCCGTGGCGAAGTGGTTAGCATCATGGACTCCCGGCTGGGAGGTCGTGGGTTCGAATCCCATCAGAGTCATGTGGGTTTTTCTGTCCCGACGGCTCCTACCCAGAGTTGAGTTTGCTGCGGACTCAGTTGGGAAGACTGGGACCACACAGTCGAGTTTCATCCACTTAATGGCTGCGTTTCTGAGAGTGTTGCTCAAATTTCCTGACCAACACTGCAGGTGCCTGTATCTCTCGGGCCTGTTTGACGCCAGGATATGTTATGAAAGGAAGCGTAGAGTACAGCCCTGTCATGTAGTCTCAGACCGAAATGGAAATCCGTAGCATCATCTTAATCATCCTCATTCTCATCGATCAGCATTAAAAAAAAATGTCTCAGGTTCTGTGGCCCTTCACGCCCTGCTCTCATGGTGACCTCATTTCGATGTCCTCTCCATGTCTGTGGTCTTGGTTTGGTTCCGTCGGGGTCACCAGTATCGGCGAGTCCATGGGGGGCTGTTGTTGGACGGACGTGGTGGCGCCCTTCGGAGGGAGAGCTCACTCACGCCGGCTCCGCGACTAAGCAATTATTGTCGTCAGTAGGGGGCTTAGTAGGTGGTGTCCTGCATATGTTATATCAGAACAGGCACCACTGAACACCACCGAAGTGACTCGGCAGCAGTGCAGTGTCTCCTCCAGTGGGTTGCCTCTTGACGACTTGACATTGACTGCTCCCTGTGGATTGCTGGTGCTGGGGCTGAGGCGGGGCCTACCAGGCTGTGGCTGTCGACGGGGTGTCGAAATGAGCGGCGTGGATGCACTGCTTCTGAGGTGGCATAGAGGCTGGGACAGCAACAACAACAAAAAAGTTTCAGATCTTGAAAGCTTTGTCTTTATTTTTCTTCCCCACTTTTTATTTTTCATTTTATTTATTTATTTTTATTCTGTTTTGTTTTTTGTTTCACTTTCCTTTTGGTTTTAAGCCTTGTTTTTGACTTAGCTTTCTTTCTGTTTGAAGATAACGCAAACCCACAAGCTGTGGATCCCGATAATTGGAGAACTTTGATCAATGTGAAACTTCATAACTTGAAAAGGATTGTGGAAGTGAGTTTTGGCTACCCTGGAAACGACTCCCAGGCCAAGTTCACTTCCTATGATGTCCAGATTATTGAATCTGGAGCTAGCAATTCCTTGTCTAATGTGGTAGTAACCAAGAAGGTGGGTAATGATATCATAGTAATCATATTAGAGTCGTAATATCAGTTGTTTAGTTTTTATGGATTGATTGAGTGATTGATTTCTGATTGTTATGTTTTTAGCCTTTGTATGACAAAGCAGTATGCCCAGCTTTTTTTATTTGTTTGTTTATTTGTTACTTACAGAGCTGGATGCAATGCATGATTGGTTTCAGTGAGTTTCAAAATGTATGTGTGCTTGTTTAAGTGTAAGTACATGTGTATGTTGTGAGATAGATCAGTGTGGTGGAATGTTGCTGTGAGTTTGATGTTTTTGTGCCCACATATGTATGAGACGCCTTGTTTTTACCTGTTCATTCAGGTATTCTGTTATATCCTTGCAAAGAGAATCTATGCAGTCATACTGTCTTGGTGGTCTGTGTGTATCCTGGGTAAGCTCTAAGGCTGGCCAAAATTGAGAGAACAATGAACATTGATGAGGCCTTTTCTCATCCAGCCATCCCTTGTGTATGTAAAAATGTCAACTCATGGTAAAGGCAGTAATTAATGTGTGTTTGGGTTTTTATTTTCATGATTATTTTCAATATTGCAAAATGGACATTTTCATAGAAATTGTGATAGGTTACAGTGAATATTTATACATTTGTAAAGTATGTGTTCAACAATATTAAAGGAAACGTTTTAACAGAAAGTAATGTAACATTTTATTGATATTACACTATTTAATACAGTTTCTGTAAAACTAGGGGCAGGTATTGATAATTCTGTTAAAAGATTAACCTCATATGCCAAACATTGCAAATGTTAAGCGTTTTGTTTCCACAGTGATATTAATGAAATGATTCCAGCACATGAAAAATCTGTATTTGTTAACAGAATCATCAAAATTTGATAGTCCAATTAAAAGTGGCGAAATCCAAAAAGAATTCATTAAATGAAAGAAATATGTTTTGTGTCAATTCAACTCCAAGGTGATGATGACAAATTGGAATAAGTCTGGGCTTAAACGTGCACATGACAGACAGACATACATCAAACAAGGACATGATATCCTTCCTCAGAACTACTTTTTAAAAAAACTACTGCTGACATGTTCACATTGCCCATACACTTTTCACCTTCAAGGGAAATGTTTTAAAAGGAAGGTATGGACAGCACTTCCATCACTCTGCCCCTCCTCTCCTATTTCACTCCCCAGTCCTACCCCATTCTTGCGAATTAGATTGCTTTCTTGTTTTCATTACTAATAGTAATATTCGACATATGTTTGATGTCCAGCGCTTGTTAAATTCACTGATGGGGCTTGTGTATGAAATTGTGTGTCTGCATGCATGCGTGATTGTGTGTCCGTGTCTGTGTGTGTTTTTGTGTGCCTGCACGTGTTTGTTTGCCTGTGCACATGTGTGGTGGAGACGTGGAAGCATGATAGTGTTCATGGAAGGAGATTCAGATGCGCCAATGTTTGTACTTGTAGCGCACTTAAGTGCATGTTTATTGTGTATGAATGTAGTGTATATCGGTGCTTGTTTATGTGTTCATGCCACTCTTCTTTCACCAGTTCTCACCGTTGCTTTTAACACACAGGGTTCCGAAACAGTGGGGCGACATAACTTTACCAATGTGCCATCGGGAATCTACCAAGTGCAGGTCAGTGATGGAGGAAGGGTCATCTTGTAAGGGAGCTCACTATCCCACAGTGTGCTAATATTTCATCCTGTGATATTAATGGCACAACTTTTATAAATGTTTTTGAAGATGAAGGTTAATGTCCAAAAAGTTGGCCTGAATAGCACATGTATAGAGTCATCAGACACCAAGCAAAAATACAGTGGATAATTTTTAATTCCCGATGCATTTTTAGTGACCATTAGAAGTCAAAACTCTCAAAAAGAAAAAAGAGGGGTGGGGGGAGTTAGCAGTTTGTGATGTTTGTGTTTCAGTGGTGTGACTTGTCAGTCCAGTTCATTGTCTGGAAAACTTGTGACACTGACATCCGCAGGACTGTATCAAGGCCAAAATTTTGAATTCAGAGTGTTTGAAACTGAGATCTTGACTTTTTAATCATCATGAGATTCACTGTCTCCAGTATGCAGACGACTTCAAATATTTGACAGTGTTGCAGTTCTTATTTTTGGTATAGTAATAATCCCCATTTGCGGTCTTGAAAATTCCACCAAAATGAAAAGGACTTAAGAATGAGGGATCACAACTGGGAAATGGGGGAAAAAGAGCTCATTACACGCTCTGCTTGCTATGCATACTTGCGAACCTCGGGCTCTCCACTCCCAAAAAATAGGAATGTTTCTGTCAACCTCGGGTGATGTCAGTGGAGGAAGGACTAGCGCACAGCCCAAACACACTCACAGCTTGCTTACAATCTCATTCATATATCATGCATTCGTCACATCAAACCACTAGTAAAGTCTATAACTTTACTACACATGATCATAGAACGAAACATCAATGCATATGGAATCAAACAAAATAAAACATTCTCTCTTTCCTGAACTTCACAAAATCATTTATCTAAAACATCATTAACTAACCCGGGTATAAATAGATTTCTACTTTACCTGGCCAGGTGATCTTAACTATTCACGAATCACTGTCTTTTTCTTTCCCTTTTTTTTTCTTTTCACTGTCACTTTCACAACACGACACAACTGCTGGCACTGGTGTTGGTCTGCTTGCACCGGTCAAGCTGGACTGCTGGCACCGGTCAGGCTGGACTGCTGGCGTTGGTCAGGTTGGACTGCCGATGAAAGTGGCGCTGGCCAAGTATGAGGTCGAACCCCCGGTTTAGATAGAACAGTGACTATCAACATCGATCTGTTCTCCTTTCTTCCTTCCTGCATTAACGCATTGCACTCTCTCTCTCTCTCCTAGTCTGCTCTATTAAATGGACATGGTTGCTTTTCTTTTCCTTTTCTTTTCTTTCTTTTTCTCTTCATTAGTTAGCAACTCTCTCTTTCCACATCTCTCTTTAGTCCTCCCTTTGCAGACTATATCTGGTGCTAATGCTCAAACTTCACTCCTCTCATCTCTCTGCCTTTCTCCTGCAGAGACTACACCCCAGAACCTCTCTCTCTCTCTCTCTCTCTGTTCGTTCTCCCCTCGTTCTCCGTTCTCTCACTCTCACATCCTTCTTATTCCGTTCCGATCTGTCCAAAAAGGGCGAGTACCATTGGTCAGTATTTTTACCCTGATACCCGAAGTTATCTCCCTCTAATTCCATTGGATATTCAAATCATGACAGTCACGCCTACACGCCTTACTCTCTGTGGTGGTCAATTGGTCATTTAATTGATTAGCTAGATTTCACCCCCACCACACACTACCTTCCCCCCTTTCCTACTTAACTGGCGCCGTGTGGCTTAACGTGTGGGCACTGGTCACTCTAAACTGGCTAGATGAGTCTGGGTAGGCGCCGCGACGTCTGACCAAACCTACCGAGATCTGTCGGTCCAGCCACTCAGACTGTCTGCTGTCTCCTTGCTGTGCTTAATTGGCCGGGTGAGACGCATGGAGCCGTCTTCGTGACGCCAAGATGTTTGAGTTAGAGCTTATGTCCAAACAACCTGGACCACGACTTTGTTGTTCTATTTTTGACCGTGACAATTTCCCCCTTGCAAAAGACTATGCACCGCATCGTCTCAAAAACCACGGTACAAAAAAAACAACAACCGAATTTGCTGACACACAGCTACACGTGCAAGTTTGAAAAAAATACTTTACAACCAACGGTTTATAAATTATAAAATATATCATTAGTGAATACCACTCCAATGAGTTATCATTGACGTGCGCTCTTGCGTTATTTCGACTCATTTTATAACGACCTCTGTGCGCACTTATGCAATTCCCTACCTGCGGATTTGCCATATCTTCTCTTCACAATTCTTATGAAAAGCACAATATAATATGATCACGATCCATGACACTTCACTGAGGAATCTCCATCCTCACTTATTGCAAAATAATGCATCACTACACAAGCGACTGTATGCTCCAAGCATAACTACATTCACATGAGCAAGTCTCACAAGGAAAATATGAACAAGTCTCACACAAAAAATATGAACCATAGCCAACTGGGAATGAACCCATGTCCACTCAACATAACTGTAATCAACACATATTATCAACAAAGCACCCGGATATGACTGACTTCCTCTGAGTTGCAGCTTGCTAGACTACACGGCTTAAATAGTCAGCTCCGACATTCTGTCGACCTGGAATGTACTGCACTCGATACCTGTAGGGCTGCAGTGCCATTGCCCAACGCAGAACCCTGTGTTTTTCAGCTGTGCCTCCTGCAGGAATTTGAGTGGTTGGTGATCTGTCTCTATCATGAACTCTTTCCCATACAAGTATTTGTGGAACTTCTGCACGGCCCACACGACAGCTAAACACTCCTTCTCCACCGTTGCGTACCCTTCTTCACACTTTGTCAACTTCCTGCTAGCATATCTCACAGGAAACTCGACTCCTTCATGCTCCTGCAACAATACTGCACCTATCCCACCGCCTGATGCATCTGTCCGCAACAAAAATGGTTTGGACATATCTGGTAGCTCCAAGATGGGGCGGGAACCTAGTCTTTCCAACACCGTCTGCAGTGCTTGCTCTGCAGCGTTTGACCACTCGACCACTGCTGGTTTCCCTGCCTTGACCAAATCACTGAGAGGACTCGTGATTGCTGCGAAATTTGGAACAAACTCCCTATAGAACCCAATAAAACCTAGCAGACTCCTGACTTCTGTTTTGGTCTTTGGTCTCTCTGAATTCATCATCTTCTCCACCTTTCCCTTTTCTGGCTGCTTTGTGTCGCCTCCGACAACAAAACCTAGGAACTCCTACTGTCTAGCCCTTCATACAGTGACACATCCCTGTATGACTCTTCTCCTGGAAACTCAGGCAACAAAATCTCCCCTTCTTCTGCTGGGTCTCCTTCACCTCCATCAATGATTGCTGCTGCGCCTATGTGCTGAGTCTCACGCTGAATATATTTGCGGAGAAAATTCGCATGGAAAAGTTTTGGTTTCCCATTCACATCAATTCGGTAATCCCGATCGGCCTTTTCAGTGATGGTGAATGGTCCTTTCCAATGCCTCAGCAGCTTGTTGTGACCCGTGGGAAGCAGTACCAGGACTTGATCTCCCGCCTTGAGGGATTGCTTCCTCACCTTCCTGTCATATTGCTTCTTCTGAACGACCCTAGCCTTCTGCAAACTTTCCTTTGCAACCTTACATGTCTCATACCTGTGCCCACCTTTGGAACAGGGCGAGATTGGGCCAATCAGATCAATAGCCACCCTCCTGAACGGTGTGTCAATTAAAGGGGGATGTTTAAGAGGCGCCTTCCTCTTCACCCCTCTTGTGGCTGACCTTTGACACACATCACATGACATGCAGAAAACGTTTTTGTCTGCCATTGCTCCTGGCCAATGAAAGTCATCAAAGATTCGGTCAGCTGTTTTGCTGGTGCCGAGATGACCCGCCATGAGCGACTCGTGACCACTGACATGACAGTGTCACGATAACCTGCTGGTACCTCTAACTGAGTGGTCACCTTACCTGTCTTCCCCTTGGTGAACATCGGTACAACAGCCCGCCTTTCACAAGAAATTCTGTCTCACCTCCTCTAACCTCCTGTTTCTCTCCACCTCTTGCCGACTCCCAAGACTTCACGAGCGAAGGGTCTCGTTCCTGCGCTGCCCTAAACTCATCAGGCGACACATCTATGCCTGACTTCCTTGCTGGAACGACTAACGGTTTATCAACCTTTTCCTCCTTCTTGCTCCGTGTTTGAACTGCTGCCCCTGTAGCAGTCAACAACTCAGGATCCCCTGGATCCCTTGCCCCTGGAATATTTCCAATGATCAAATCATGAAGGGTTTCTCCATCACCAACGCAGACAACTCGCCTGAGAAGTAAGGGGTACGTACTTCTATCTTAGCAACTGGAAACTCCCTCACAGTGCCATCGATTAGAGTACAGGTCTGATTTGCCCTGTCAAATCCCCTTTCTCGACCAGCGTTGTTCTCACCACACCGCATGAACAACCAGTGTCTCGTAACACTTTCACCCTCTGCTGGCCAATCCACCCTTCTTCCACTGGTAACGAACCACTCAGCCTAGTGCCCTCCATCCCTGACACTGACTGCTGTCCAGTGCTAGCCATAGGCTGCACTCCACCCTCTTCAGACTGAATCCCTTTTGGTTCCACTGCAGGTCGTTTCCCTTGACGACCCTTATCCACCTCTTGCAAGGCTGCTGCCTTCTGGAACCTCATGCGACAATCCCTCGCCAACATGTCCCTTCTTGTGACAAATGAAACACCTAATGTCCCTTTGCCCTTCCTTCTGCCCCACCACTGGGTTTGCAGACTTTGCAGAAAACTCCCCTGGTCTCCTTGCACTCTTCTCACCTGTGCCTAGCACCTGTTTCTCCTGCACCTTCGTGCCCAAACGTGCCTCTCTATACACCTCTGCGAACTTCAACAACTCTCCTGCTGTCTCTGGCTGTCTCTCTTTCAAATGTATGGTTAACTCAGGGCCGCAACCTGACAAAAATCTGTTCTTTCATAACTAGCTCTTTCAATTCAGCGAACTCCTTTTTCGTACCACTCAACTCTAACCATTTCTCAAAATAGTGGTCTAAACGTGCACCAAACTGAGTGTACGTCTCACCTGCTTGTAATTTAGCTGAACGAAATTTCTTCCTGAACCCCTCCTCTGTGAGGTCAAATCCCTTCATCAATGATTCCTTCACAGCGCGAAATCAGACTGTTGTTCTGCTGGCAACGCAGTGAAAATTTGTAATGCCTTACCCGTCAGTAACGCCGACAAAATGACTGCCCACTCTTCTGGAGGCCAACCTGACTGGTTGCAAACGTTTCGAAACGACTGATGTATGCATCAATCGAATCGGTCCCTTCGAGAATTTTGGCAACTTGGGTCGGGGGGGCATAGCTGCGCACAGAGTCACTGGAAAGTGAACTACCATCATCGGTGGTCTCCCTTTGTATTTCTCACTTTCTCTAACTCTAATTGGACCTTTAGTCTTTCTGTTTCCTGCGTTTCCCTAGCTTTAATCCTTTCCGTTTCTGCTTCATTCTTTCTGTTTCCTGTGCTTCCCTTATTCTTTCTGTTTCCTGCTTCATTCTTTCTGTTTCCTGCGCTTGCCTTATTCTCTCTGTTTCCTGCGTTGCGCTAGCTTTAGTCCTTTCCTGCTCTGCTAATGCTATCTCTACGGCAACACGGCGTCTTTCCGCGCGTTCATCCCTTTCCATCTTTTGCTGGTTTTCAACGAATGCTCGCAACTCTCTTCTCCCGAATAGCCTAAATCACGAGCGACGCTCACAAGTTGTTCAATAGGGGTGTTCTTTTCTTCCGCCATTATATCTCTTTTTTTTTTTTTTTTGAACAAGATTTTATTGCTACGACAGCCAAACTGGTGGTTACCGACACGGGTGACGTAATAGCACAATCCTATGAATGATAATATTAGCTTGGGACAACGTAATTAGTTTTTATAAGACGCCCAGCGCCTGACCCAACTATGAGAGCGAATTATAGGCAATCTGTGCGAAATAAGTACTCTGGGGCTGAAATGCCAAGCCTAGTATTAACTATCTTGGAAGCAATGCCAAGCCTAGTATTTAACTATCTTGGGAACATACAGTAAGACAACCCCTTGTCTTAGGATTACAATACTTGAATCCCACCCAGCTTCCTCTCTGAGAAGTTGACAATTATAATAAATGGGCCAGAATATCCTGGCAGGCTCGCCAATAATTGTCAACCTCGGGTGATGTCAGTGGAGGAAGGACTAGCGCACAGCCCAAACACACTCACAGCTTGCTTACAATCTCATTCATATATCATGCATTCGTCACATCAAACCACTAGTAAGTCTATAACTTTACTACACATGATCATAGAACGAAACATCAATGCATATGGAATCAAACAAAATAAAACATTCTCTCTTTCCTGAACTTCACAAAATCATTTATCTAAAACATCATTAACTAACCCGGGTATAAATAGATTTCTACTTTACCTGGCCAGGTGATCTTAACTATTCACGAATCACTGTCTTTTTCTTTCCCTTTTTTTTTCTTTTCACTGTCACTTTCACAACACGACACAACTGCTGGCACTGGTGTTGGTCTGCTTGCACCGGTCAGCTGGACTGCTGGCACGGTCAGGCTGGACTGCTGGCGTTGGTCAGGTTGGACTGCCGATGAAAGTGGCGCTGGCCAAGTATGAGGTCGAACCCCCGGTTTAGATAGAACAGTGACTATCAACATCGATCTGTTCTCCTTTCTTCCTTCCTGCATTAACGCATTGCACTCTCTCTCTCTCTCCTAGTCTGCTCTATTAAATGGACATGGTTGCTTTTCTTTTCCTTTTCTTTTCTTTCTTTTTCTCTTCATTAGTTAGCAACTCTCTCTTTCCACATCTCTCTTTAGTCCTCCCTTTGCAGACTATATCTGGTGCTAATGCTCAAACTTCACTCCTCTCATCTCTCTGCCTTTCTCCTGCAGAGACTACACCCCAGAACCTCTCTCTCTCTCTCTCTCTGTTCGTTCTCCCCTCGTTCTCCGTTCTCTCACTCTCACATCCTTCTTATTCGTTCCGATCTGTCCAAAAAGGGCGAGTACCATTGGTCAGTATTTTTACCCCTGATACCCGAAGTTATCTCCCTCTAATTCCATTGGATATTCAAATCATGACAGTCACGCCTACACGCCTTACTCTCTGTGGTGGTCAATTGGTCATTTAATTGATTAGCTAGATTTCACCCCACCACACACTACCTTCCCCCTTTCCTACTTAACTGGCGCCGTGTGGCTTAACGTGTGGGCACTGGTCACTCTAAACTGGCTAGATGAGTCTGGGTAGGCGCCGCGACGTCTGACCAAACCTACCGAGATCTGTCGGTCCAGCCACTCAGACTGTCTGCTGTCTCCTTGCTGTGCTTAATTGGCCGGGTGAGACGCATGGAGCCGTCTTCGTGACGCCAAGATGTTTGAGTTAGAGCTTATGTCCAAACAACCTGGACCACGACTTTGTTGTTCTATTTTTGACCGTGACAGTTTCTCTTGAAAAATGTCTTTCTCACTTCGGGGAATTTTGCAATTGAAATTGCAGTCTTACATTATTCACTTCTCTTTAAATCCTTAGAATTTTTCTTGTCCTGTGAGATTTCCCAGATATTTTGAACAAAATTGCTTGTCATGAAGCGGTCAGTTGTCAAGTCATGCGCATTCACTGATTTCTAAAAGGGAGGTAGGTTTGAAGTGAGATGACTGCAGCAGAAATTGAAAGTAGGTAAAGATGACATTGTTAATCTGTTTTGAAGAAGTTCTGTGATTGGGAGGGATTTCAAGAATAAAACCACTTGTGAATTACAGAGAGTCGGTTGCTGATCCAGGGATGGGGTGGGATGGGGAACAAGGATGGGGAGGGAGAGTGTTTGTCTGGGAAGTACTACTGTTTGCCTTTAACTGATAGGGGACTCAAAATTGTGGCTATACTTGAAATATAGCTGATAGGGGACTCAAAATTGTGGCTATACTTGAAATATAGCTGATAGGGGACTCAAAATTGTGGCTATACTTGAAATATAGCTAATGTTGTGTGCAGCCAGGAAGCTGCTTGGTACCATGATCGGAAAATGGTTGGCAGTCAAGGTGGTTCAGCTCTTGGTGTATGTGACTTGCGTACTTGGTTTAGTTTTGTTAATGAACTGATACAAATTCTGTACGCATATTTTGCATCAGCAGACTTATTGCCAGCATGGCACATATCTGCAGTCAAATGGAATTATCTGTGAAAGCTTTCAGAATGTTGTCTTAACAGTAGTTATCCAAAGCAGTTGGCATCTAATGTAAAACTGATGCAAAACCATTCCTTGAGCCCCCCCCCCCCCCCCCCCCCCCCCCCCCCCCCCCCCCCCTCCTGATTCTATTGTTCCCTTCCATTATCTATGGAGCTGTGTGCTTATGTGAAATGTATGCGCAGACAGTGTGTGAAGATGCATAACAAAACAAATTGAGTATGTATGTCCAATCTTTTAGGTAGTAAAGAGGTGAGCTCAGAATTGTGATAGGAATTTGATGTTTTTGACGAGATTGGTTTGAAATGTCATTGCTTCTTCTCAAATAGATCAGTATGCTGTGGATACAACTGTCTTATACTGGTAACAATTAAACAGAAACTTGTGTTTTCTAAATGTATCTTTTGACGCAACTGCCAAATTAATATTCTAGGGCACCAAAGGAACTGAAGTCTAACTTTTGATGGTCACCAACATTAACTCTTGAATCGCCAAGGTCTTTTTTTTTTCCCATTCCTTTGCCAGAACTAAGCTTTCTTTTTTTGAGTTCCAAATGAACTTGAGGACACTTTCGAAACTTGCATATGTACAACCATGACATGAGAATTTGATAGCAGAACCATCATTAAAAATGAAAAGTTACCAAATAAATATTGCATGTCTAAATTTACAGTAACTTTCTTGGTAAAAATGAAGTAGATGTTGTTTACTTTTCATATCTTTGTTGTTGTGATCTTAATATATAATTGAACAGAGGGGTCTCTTTACGTGAATTCAGACATTTTGAAATCCGTCCTGTGAAGATGATTTCATGATGTGTTATTTTGGCAGTATTTTTCAGATTCATCAGGCTACACAAAATGACCAAAGCTTTCAAGCTGAACATGATTTTAAACTTTCAGCTTTATCATACTTCCTTGCAAAAGTTCAAAGCAATTATTGCAAGAATCGATTTTCCAGGTTGTAGGCAGCAAAGCAGGGATTTTGTGCTGCGTGGTTTTTGGGCTGCAGAAATGAAGACTAAGGATTCCTGCAAACTGGAAAACCAGGCTGTAGGTATGAAAGAATTGAAAGGAATGTTTGCTGCACTGTCCCAGCAAATGCACAGGAAAGAATTGGATGATTTTCCTGTTAGTGTAAGGTTTCCTTTTGTCACATAAATACAAATAGTGCAGTACCTTTACCTATCACAAGTTTGATTGCGTTTTAGTGTAAAGTGTTGGTGTGCATAAAGAAAAAAAATTCTTCATTCCATCGGTCTTAATTTTGATATGTCATAGTGTGTGTGGGTTGCTGAAGCTTAGCTATGGAATATCGCACAAAGTTATTTGGACCTTTCATAGTGGTGCTGAGGGTTGGTAGTGTATGTGATCAGGGCTATATTTTGAACCTGTAGACTATCAACATCCATTGTGGATCACCTATGTCTCTGAGTATGCCTCTTTGGTCTGCAGCATCCCTCCGGGGGTTGCAACCTTGCCGTGGTCGGAGGGCTTGCGTGGTCCAGTGATCTTTTAGGCTTTGCTGACGGGGGCATCAATACTCAGCTAGATGGTTAGTTGTTGTGAATGCTTCTAGGCCTGTATAGCCAAGTTGCTGACTGGCCAAGCATTACGTGGTAGGAATTGATGCCCCTGGTAGGGTCTCCCATGTCAGAAAGGTTAGGAGTGAGGACCCAGACAAATAGTAACCCACCTTTTCCCTATTCTGTATTCTGCCTTTCTAAACGGATCTTTTCTTCTTCGTCTCCCCTTCAAGCCTTCTGTTCCACACTCTTTTTCTCTCTGCGGTCTTCTTGAGGCCCACCGTGTTTGCCGTGCGGTGCGTCCTGTGATGGGGAGAATAGGATCCTGGAGGTTGAGACCGCTGATGTGACTGCGGTTCATCAAGTCAACACACCTCTTTGGCCTGGACTTCCTCTAGACAGGTGGTCGAAGTGGCCCACTTCGATCAAGCGGCTGGTCGCGTGCATGCCCTAGCTCAGGCTAGAAGGCGGCGGCTGGGTCAAACGGGTTTGGGAGCCTCTGTGGCAGGGACGCTTTCAGACCTGTGTATCTCTTTTGAAATCCTGGTGCCCTGATATACTGGGATTCCGTATAAAATGGGCATCCCCCTTGTTGGGACTCGGTGGTGGTGGGAATCAAGAGAGACGAATTTTAATGAATACAACATGGCATCTAAAACCAAAAAAAGACACAGGCAAGATTCGGAAACGGACACTGATACGGATTCTGAACGTGAGACAAGAAACCTTTCGGGCTTCTGGCCCAGCTGGCTGGTTGTTGAGGGAGCGGATGAAGATAGACCTCTGTCGGGCCTGAGTCCTTTTGCGATCGCGAAAGGAATCAATGGTCTCAGCGGCAAACCAAAGAGTGTCAAAAGACTAAGGAACGGGTCACTTCTGGTTGAGTGCCCTTCCAAGCTGCACTCCGAAATGCTTCTAAAATCGAAGATGTTGATTGATCGACCGATTAGGGTGTCTCCGCACAAAACTCTGAACTCTTCCAAGGGAGTAATCCGATGCAGAGATCTGAGAGGAGTGTCGGAGGCAGAAATCAAGTCGGAACTGGTATCGCAAGGAGTGACCCATGTTCATCGTGTGCTTGTGCGCAAAGGCAATGACAGAGTCCCAACTGACACCCTCTTCTTGACCTTTTGCTCTACCTCTCTACCGGAGTCGATCACGGTGGGCTACCTGAGAGTCTCAGTGTCGCTCTACATCCCGTCCCCTCTAAACTGCTTCAAGTGCCAGAGGTTCGGCCATGTGAGAGACAGATGCACGGAAGAAGAGGTGTGTGGTACCTGCTGCCAGCCAGTGCACCAGGGTGTGTGTGACAGTCCACCACTCTGTGCCAACTGTGGAGGCAAGCACCCATCGTCATCAAAGACCTGCCCAAACTGGTTGAAGGAAAAGGAAATTCAGAGAATAAAGACTGAACAGAGAATCCCGTTTTTTGAGGCGAAAAAGATTGTAATGAAAAGTCAACCGACTGCTGGGCTCTCGTTTGCAGCCGCAGTAAGGAAGCCAACGACAGTCAGCATTGGCGTGCAGACGGTCGAATCCTCGTTTGCTGAGAGAGAGCCAGGAACCCAGTCTGTAGCCTCAGGCAGAAATACTGCACGCGACGAGCTCCAGCAGTCATCGCCTTCAGATACGACTCAGTCTTCAAAACCTTCTCTCGTCCCCAGACCATTAGGGGCAAAAGATCAACAGGCCTTCAGGGCGGCAGAAAGTGGAAGTTGTTGAAATACAAGACAAGACCACCCCCTCAAAATCCTCCAAAGGGCACCCTGAAGCTGTCAACAAGGGAGCTGGCGGTTCTGGAGGAAAGACAAAATCGCCGCCTAAAAAGAAAGTACCTATATTTTAACAGATCGAGAGAAAAAAGCGGAGAGAAACACCAATAGATTTGCAGTTCTCTCAGATAAAAAAAATGTCGACATGGAATGAAAGGAACTTGCTGGTGAATAGTTACAAGATTTTATTCGTCCTCTGCACCATGGATAGTAAACTAATCCATTGGAATATCCGTGGCCTATAATTCAAATTTTGAGGAGCTGCAGCTTCTGTGTCAATCTATAAAACCTTCTGTCATGGCTCTTCAGGAAACTCAAATTCAAAGCCAGAAGACCTTCACTCTTTCTGGCTTTAATATTCTTTCAAAACCTGCACAACCATCCACGTTGGGACTGTCGGGCGGTGTTGCCCTTCTTCTACACAAAACTCTGCTGTTTAGTCCTGTCGCTCTGACTACCTCCCTTCAGGCTGTAGCTGCGAGAGTCACTCTCCACAAGACTGTCACAATCTGCTCACTGTATCTGCCACCTTCTGTCCCGGTTTGTCGTCAGGACCTTGTCAGTCTGATCGGAGAACTTCCTCGACCTTTTTTGCTGTTGGGTGACTTTAACGGTCACAATCCTCTTTGGGGTAGTGTCAGTTCGTCATCCAGAGGTCTGCTTCTTGAGGATGTCCTTTCTGACTTGATTTGTGTTGTCTGAACGATGGAGCTCCAACTTACCTCCACTCTTCCACAGGTTCACTTTCGTGTTTAGATTTGTCGATTTGTGACCCCTCGCTGCTCCTGGACTATGAGTGGTCTGTCCATGACGATCTGCACGGAAGTGACCATTTCCCTGTTCTTTTACAGCCCATATTAACTGAAACCGTCTCTGTCTCTCAACATCTCAATTATAAGAAGGCAAACTGGGATCTATTTGCAACCACTATTTCAAAAGAGTTCCAGGACACTGATTTTTTTCAGAGTCCAGACCCAGTAGAATCTTTGACTAACACTGTGATCAACTGTGCTAAAACCTGTATTCCAGTTATGTTCCGACAAACTCCAAATGCCAAATACACCCTGGTTCAATTCAGACTGCCAACAAATTTCAAAAGTTCGCAAACGGGCTCAGCGTCGGGTATACCAACGACCTTCAGGTCCCAACGCTCGAGCCCATCAGAAACTCCGTGCGAAATCGAGATACACTTTCAAAATCAGTAAACGTCAGTCCTGGAGAAACTTCTGCTCCAGGCTGATATCTAAAACTTCCAAGAAAAAAGTTTGGAACATCATAAGGAAAATCAAAGGGAAGAACACCAACTCCTCCATTCATCACTTGAAACTTGCCGATGCTCTGATCACTGACAAAAAAGCTGTTGCCAATCTGTTGGCCTCCACCATCCAACAGAACTCCTCGTCTTCAAATAAATCTGCAGCCTTCTTAAGAAACAAAGAGATTAGAGAGAAATCTTCATACAATTTCACATCAGACAACTCTGAAACCTATAATCTTCCTTTTTCAATCGCTGAACTCAAATTAGCTTTGCAAACCTGCACTGACTCTGCCCCTGGTCTGGATGAAATTCATTATCAGGTTGTGAAACATTTTCCAGAAAGCTGTCTCCAGACCCTTCTCAAGTCTATAACCATATCTGGACCACAGGGTCCTTTTCGTCCTCCTGGCGAAAAGCCCTGATCATTCCCATTCCAAAGCCTGGAAAGGACCTTACCAACTCTTCCAACTATCGCCCAATCGCTCTGACTAGCTGCCTCTGTAAGCTGATGGAAAAGATGGTCAACTCCCGTCTGATGTGGAAGCTGGAAACCGATGGTCTTTTGGCCAGTGAACAGTGCGGTTTCTGGAAGTACCACTCGACGGTTGACCATCTAATCCGTCTGGAAACCACCATCCGCAACGCCTTTGTTAACAAGCAGCATGTGGTCGCTATCTTTTTCGACCTCGAAAAGGCGTACGACACCACGTGGAAAGCAGGAGTCCTCATGGACCTGCACAAACTTGGTTTTCGGGGTCACCTGCCTCTGTTCATTCAGAACTTTTTAGCCGATCGACAGTTCCAGGTGCGTGTTGGCACCACACTCTCTGACATCCATGGGCAGGAGTTGGGTGTTCCTCAGGGGAGCATCCTTTCTCCAGCCCTTTTCAGCATTAAAATAAATGACATTGTCCAATCGGTAAGCCAGGGCACTGAGTCCTCTCTGTTTGTTGACGACTTCGCGCTGTATGCTGTTGGAGCTTCTTACGCCAGCGTACAGCGTCGACT
This sequence comes from Conus ventricosus, assembly GCA_018398815.1. Taxonomy (NCBI): domain Eukaryota; kingdom Metazoa; phylum Mollusca; class Gastropoda; order Neogastropoda; family Conidae; genus Conus; species Conus ventricosus. The sequence continues at coordinate 60,261,638 of CM031595.1, read as the reverse complement.
CCAACTTTGTGTCAACAGAATCCAACAGTGGGCTGAGGAAAGCGGGTTTACCTTCTCCCGTACCAAAACTCAGTCAATTCATTTCCACAATTTTCGTCGATTCTTTGCTGATCCTGAAATTCGTCTGGACAAGTCCACTATTCCAGTTGTAAAAGAAGCCAAATTCCTGGGAGTTATTTTTGACCAAAAACTCAACTTTCTCAGCCACATCAAAAACCTCAAAACTTCTTGCCAGAAAGCTCTGAATATTCTGCGGGTCGTTAGCGCACACCGACTGGGGAGCTGATAAGAAAACTTTGCTGAACCTCTACAGAGCCTTGGTCCGTTCCAAACTGGACTACGGTTGTGCTGTGTACGGCTCTGCAAGACCCTCTTACCTCAAACTCTTGGACCCTATCCACCATCAAGGGCTTCGTCTCTGTCTTGGAGCATTCCGCACCACCTCTGTGTACAGCCTGTACGCAGAGGCAGGTGAACCCTCACTGTCCAACCGCAGGCTGAAAATGTCTCTAAATTATTATATCAGACTGTTCTCAGAACCGCAGAATCCTGCCTATGACTGTGTCTTTGACCCTCAGTTTCAAAACAAATTCGAAACCAACCTAACTGTATTCCGCCGTTTGGTCTTCGTATGCAGCCCTCACGTGCGGAATGCAGGTCTAGACCTAGGTGTTGTGTCCGATTTTTCCAAGTTTCCGGATCACCTCCGTGGACCTTTTTCACACCAGAGATTCGTTTCGATCTTGCAGCTTTTCGCAAAGAGTCTACCACTCTCTGGCGTACAAGGCATTGTATGCTGACCTCTGTTCCAAATTCCCATCCTATCAAAAAGTTTTCACTGATGGTTCCAAGTCTGAAGATGGAGTGGCCTGTGCAGCCTACTGCCCTGGGGCTCCTTCTCAGATACTGTTGGAACATATACATTCAGATGCTTCTGTCTATTCCGCTGAACTTACTGCTCTGGTTCTGGCTTTGAAGATAATCTCACAATCTTCGAAGAGTGACTTTCTGGTTCTGTCGGATTCGCTGTCAGCTTTGGAAGCCATAGCCTGGCCGCAACCTTCAGCATCCAGAACTTTTACATTTCTTTGAACTTTTTAGCACGTTGAAAACGGACGGTTACAACATTACTCTTGCTTGGGTTCCTGGTCATGTTGGTATCGGCGGGAACGAAATGGTTGATCGTTTAGCCAAGAACGCCACAAGAGAGAAACTGTCCAACATTCATATCCCTGCTCAGATGTGAAACCCAAAATTAACGATTATGTGAGAGACCTCTGGCGGAGGATTGGAACACACAGACGAGTAACCAAACTCTTTCAGATCCGTCCAAACCTTAAGGACTTCCTCCCATCTACGTCGGGTGGTCGTAAAGAGGAAACGGTTCTGTGCCGGCTGCACACCGGCCATTCGTATTTTACCCATTCTTATCTTTTAAAGAGTGAAGAGCTCCGTGGTGCATTCCATGTCATGCACCACTCACAATGAAACATGTTCTTTTAGAGTGTTGGGACTTGCACGATGTGAGACACAAACATTTTACAGCGGAGTCCATGAAGATCCTGTTCAGGGATGTCCGCCAGACGTGATCCTTGAGTTTTTGAGAGAGATTAACATTTTTCATCTGATTTAAGATTTTACGGAAGAAAGATTTTTAACGAAGTTTCTGGTACGTTTCTAGACGCTGTCATTTACTGAGATGTATGAAAGGTGTTTTTTTTTTTTTTTTTTTTTACTGGTGAGTTGATTTTAACGTGGTGACAGCCCTGATATGGCCCTTTGCGGTCGGCTGGGCTATAAGCAACATTATCTTATCTTATCTTGGTCTGCAGCATACATCAGCCTCAACAGAATTGTATTTATGACACTTTTAGCATCTCACTTCCATGTGTCAGTGAAGTTAAGTTAGTGAATTGCCAGTTAGAGGGGCCCGCACATCAAATGGTTAGACTGATTGCCTGCAGAACTGATGGTTGTGAATTTGAACCACTTGTATGTGATGTTGAAGTTGTAAAAAAGCCCTCTTTGTTCACCCAGTAAATGGCTATCTGATTCAGTTCAGGGAAGATTTAAAGCAAGAACAATTTTCCATCATTGCAATATAGATTGTTTTGTGTGTTATTAAAACTACAGTGTATGATAATTAAAGAAAATAATCAACAGGAAAATGTACATGACGAACAAGTGTTACAGGGGGTATGAAACTTTTGTTTTTCTGGTGTTGAGAGGAGAAATGTCAGTTCAAATGAAAGTGATTCGGCGTGTTGAACCAGTGGTCATCCCAATGTATTTGAACATCTTTCATGGCTTTTATGTGCTGATATGTATACCCCTGATTGACCCTTCTTTTCTGGCTACTGTATTTACAAGCTGTCATCCACCAGAGTTACTTTTTTTCTGGCTGTTCAAATACTCACCTACTAGTCTACTGCATAGAGGTAGTTCATGTATTACAGATGATTTCCTGACAATATCTGTTGGCCTGAAGTGGTTCACTTGACTCTCTGAGAGGTGGTGAAGGACAAGGCTTCTGCTCCCTGATGGTGTCCTCCCACCTCTTCTGACTGCCTCTTCTTTGTGACCCCTCCCCCCCTCGCCCCCAAACTCTCTCACCCCCATCCGTCCATGGCTTCAAGTGCTCTAGGTTTGTTGTTTGTCATACTTGCTTTTTTTGACACATGCCGCACAGTAACTTGCAACTTCAGCAAGGATGACTACAGACCGCCAGTGTAACATGTTGTTGCTTCTTGCTTTTGCATCTTCAGGTGCATCCTAAGGACCCTCACTACCAAGTTGATGGGCAGTGCTATTGCTGGGAGGAGCGTGATATCTTAGGCAAATTTTGTGGCACCTGCAAAACTTCTGCCACACCATACTTCAATTTCACAAGTATGTATATTTTGTCACTGCCTCAGAATGTTATATTGGGGTTATCTCATAGTTACCTGTCAAAACAGTTGTGTTCCATGGTGTGAACAACACCCTAGTGTATCAGAGTACTCCTTATTCTTTTTTTTTTTTTTTTTTTTCGTTTCTTGAGACAAGGGAGATAAATCCATCATGAGGACTTAATTTTGCTGTTTGTGTATTGCAGACAAGGACTTTTCTAAAGATATTAGATCTGAAATCTTTTGAAAGTTAGATTTAGATCTTACATTGCATTCCAACTTAGGTGCCAAAACAGAATAAGCGCCACAGCATGAAGTCATGAACAAATCGCCCTTTTACAGGCTCAAAAGAACTGATGAAGATTGTTTAATGTATCAATTGACGTGGTTACACTTTTTGTTACATTTGTGGACTGTCTGACACTTTGCCCGCTAACAAGACTTTGCAAAAAGAAAGATGTTTTTTGCGATTGTTTTGAAATTGTGTGCTCTCTTTAAAAGGAGTTTGCAATTTCTTGAGCATTTCACCATTTATTGTAAGGGATTGTTTAGTGGGGCATAGAACATACTTTGCTTATTTTGATTTTGTATTTTCATTTGGATATAGTCAGTGTTTTTTTTTATTCTGTAACAATTTACATATTAGGTACCACTTTTTTTTAATCTGTTTCTGAACTCGTCCAGTGAAAATGATAAGAATTGTTTGCAGTTGTGAAATAATCTTTGATATTGTGTGTCTTTTTTCCCCCAATAAACTACAAACAACAAAAGCAAATATAGGAACATGTAAACATTTAAAAGGGAAAAATGATGAAAAAGACAAATTTTCTGCTGGCTAGAGGAGCAAGATAAAAATTGCTTGATAAGTGAGGGACATCGAGATAAAATATGAACTAGGTTTTTCCAGAGCAGAGAGATTAACAAACCAAAGAAATGGAACATATATATATATATGTAAATCAGTACACAACCTGTACTCGTCGGTCAATGGTCTCATGATAGTAGCACATCACATTTCAAACAAAGGTATATACGCAAACCGTTTTACTATGAAACTGATTCCATGCGGCTTTCATTTGATCCCATGATAATAGCTTATTACTTTGCAAACAAACCTGCATACGAACCATTTATCATGAAACTAGTTCCATGTCATATTGATGCAGGCTACCTGATCTTTTTTCTCCGTATTTTAGCAATACTTAAAGTATTGATTTGGGGGTATTTGGTTGTTTGCTTTCCATTTATGTTTTCAAAATTTTGGCCAAAACAACACAAGATCAGATATCTCATTTGACAGGAAATCAAAGTCATGACCAGACAAGAAAATTCATTCATTCAGGTGCAAGGGCACAGCATGAATAATGCAGTCTTTAGCAACAGCTTTCTGGAATCATTCCCAAAAGTTCTATCATACTCACAGTACCAAAAACATCTGCTGTCCTCTGTAATGTTCAGTATTACAAAAAGAGGAACATTCATCTCTGGCAATACTCACCTTGGAAAAAAATCACATTTGTTTCAAGTACAAGTTTTACCATCCTGACCTGAAACCAGCTTATTTTATCTTTGTGAATTGACAAATTTTCTGATAAATTTCTCCCCTGTTAATTTCTCAGTTTCATTCAGAATGCCATTAAATGCAACATTCTGGTACAGATTTTGTTTTGATCAGTACATCATATTAAATCCACCTTTATGGGCAGACAAGATGATTTTCCACGTGTTTGTTTCAGTTACTCTGTTGCTGTCAGTTTTTACCCCACCCTTATTGGCATAGCTCTTTGAAAGATTGAATAAAAAAAATAGAAGGAAATGGCAAGTCAAAAGCAGTCTTAAAGTATTCATATGATGAAAACTTCCTGTCTGCATGCAAGAAATGCCATATGTAGTATATCCTACTATCAAACCATTTTTTTTATACAATAAAGTTTTCTTTTCCTCCCTTGTGTTATCATTTGCTGAAAGGGTTCAAGTACTTCCAAGAGCAGTTTGAGTCTTAAATGTTGATTTGAAAAAAAGATCGTCACAATCTGAAAGTACGGACAGTCTGTTACGTTTTTGTGTTAGACATAGATATGTATGTGTTTGTAGCGTTCATGATTACACCAAAACAGTAATGTATGTTTGAGGCAGCATGGTGAATAGCGTTCATGATTACACCCAAACAGTATTGTATGTTTGAGGCAGCACGGTGAATAGCGTTCATGATTACACCAAAACAGTATTGTATGTTTGAGGCAGCACGGTGAATAGCGTTCATGATTACACCAAAACAGTATTGTATGTTTGAGGCAGCACAGTGAATGATTAAACGGGTGTTGCAAAGTTTTGGGAAAAAAAAAAATAAAAATAAAAAGATCGCTTATAGCATGCCTGTCAAGCAAAGTGCAAGGCATGCAATTAAAGTGCTATTGCATAAATTAACACTTATTTCAGATATTTGCTAAAAGGGTCCAAGTACTTCCAAAAGCAGTTTAAGTCTTAAAAGTTGATTTGAAAAAAAAGATTGTCACAGTCTGAAAGTACGGACAGTCTGTTACATTTTTGTGTTAGACATAGATATATATGTGTTTGTAGCGTTCATGATTACACTAAAACAGTATTGTATTTTTGAGGCAGCACGGTGAATAGCGTTCATGATTACACCCAAACAGTAATGTATGTTTGAGGCAGCATGGTGAATAGCGTTCATGATTATACCAAAACAGTATTGTATGTTTGAGGCAGCATGGTGAATAGCGTTCATGATTACACCCAAACAGTAATGTATGTTTGAGGCAGCATGGTGAACAGCGTTCATGATTACACCCAAACATGTATTGTATGTTTGAGGCAGCATGGTGAACAGCGTTCATGATTACACCCAAACAGTAATGTATGTTTGAGGCAGCATGGTGAACAGCGTTCATGATTACACCCAAACAGTAATGTATGTTGAGGCAGCACGGTGAATGATTAAACGGGTGTTGCAAAGTTTGGGAAAAAAATAAATAAATAAAAAGATCGCTTATAGCGTGCCTGTCAAGCAAAGTGCAAGGCATACAATTAAAGTGCTATTGCATAAATTAACACTTATTTCAGATATTTGCTAAAAGGGTCCAAGTACTTCCAAAAGCAGTTTAAGTCTTAAAAGTTGATTTGAAAAAAAGATTGTCACAATCTGAAAGTACGGACAGTCTGTTACATTTTTGTGTTAGACATAGATATATATGTGTTTGTAGCGTTCATGATTACACTAAAACAGTAATGTATGTTTGAGGCAGCATGGTGAATAGCGTTCATGATTACACCCAAACAGTATTGTATGTTTGAGGCAGCACGGTGAATAGCGTTCATGATTACACCAAAACAGTATTGTATGTTTGAGGCAGCATCGGTGAAATAGCGTTCATGATTACACCAAAACAGTATTGTATGTTGAGGCAGCACGGTGAATAGCGTTCATGATTACACCAAAAACAGTAATGTATGTTTGAGGCAGCATGGTGAATAGCGTTCATGATTACACCCAAACAGTAATGTATGTTTGAGGCAGCACGGTGAATAGCGTTCATGATTACACCAAAACAGTAATGTATGTTTGAGGCAGCATGGTGAATAGCGTTCATGATTACACCCAAACAGTAATGTATGTTTGAGGCAGCACGGTGAATAGCGTTCATGATTACACCAAAACAGTATTGTATGTTTGAGGCAGCATGGTGAATAGCGTTCATGATTACACCAAAACAGTATTGTATGTTTGAGGCAGCATGGTGAATAGCGTTCATGATTACACCAAAACAGTATTGTATGTTTGAGGCAGCATGGTGAATAGCGTTCATGATTACACCCAAACAGTATTGCATGTTTGAGGCAGCATGGTGAACAGCGTTCATGATTACACCCAAACAGTAATGTATGTTTGAGGCACAGCACGGTGAATAGCGTTCATGATTACACCAAAACAGTATTGTATGTTTGAGGCAGCACGGTGAATAGGTTCATGATTACACCAAAACAGTATTGTATGTTTGAGGCGGCACGGTGAATAGCGTTCATGATTACACCACCAAAACAGTATTGTATGTTTGAGGCAGCATGGTGAATAGCGTTCATGATTACACCAAAACAGTATTGTATGTTTGAGGCAGCACGGTGAATGAGTAAATGGGTGTTGCAAAGTTTTGGGGAAGAAAAAAAAGAAGAAAAAAAAAGAAAAAGATCGCTTATAGCGTGCATATCAGAAAAAGGGATAGCTGATCAGATTCATGACCACTAACTTCTTGAATAGATTTATCGGGAACTGTGGCCATTACAATGCCACAAGTCTTGGACAGCCACTATCTTCAGCAGACATATGTTAAAAAGACGAGCTTTTGTGTGTGTATGTGTATATGATGGTAATTTTTGTTTTTTTGTTTCCCTTTCTTTCCAGACATGGTAGGCAGTACCATCCCTCCCAGTACCATCCCTCCCAGTACCATCCCTCCCTGTACCACTTCCATTCCTGGAAAACCTGGTGCCAGTGAGGCCCAGATCCAGACGGGCACTGTGGTAGTGGCTGCTGTGGTGTCAGTGCTCTCCTTGGCTGTAGTGGCAGGGGTACTGATCGGTCTCTACAGGAGAGGGATACTGAGCGGTTTTTGTCGAGGTAGGGCTGGCATGCCTCTGAACATGCGGCTTCTGATTGATTGTTCATGTCACATCCTTGGAGTTAACCCTGTTAGTTTTCCACCTGTTGGACATGTAGTCAGTGCCCTAGCTAATTACATGGCTGAAGGGAGCAGTTTCCACCTGTTGTATGCATGTAGTAGAATAGCTTGTTATATGAGTGTAGCGACCAGTATGCTTGTGATGGCATTCTTGTACATTTATGGTTTGATTGAATAGCAGAGCTCAGAAACTAAAGGTACTTGTCCTTTTAACAAGCTGTTGGAAAATTGTCTGTATAATGGTCCCTTATAAATGGCATGATATAATGTATCACTTCATATGAAGGAAGGCAACACATGCTCACACACACACACACACACACGCACACGCAAACATGCATGCACGCATGCATGCACATACACACACACCGACACACAGACACACTCTCACGCACGCACACACACTCACACACCGATACCACACAAACACACACACACACACACTCTCACACTCGCACACACACACACAAACATTCGCTCGCACACTCACTCACTTGCCACATACACATATGAGCACGTATGCTTACAGTCGCACGCACATTACCTTAAAGGTCTACTTTAGAGGTTCTCGATAATTGGTCAGCTTATGCAGAAATATGAAATGTTTGACAAATTGGTAAAAATAAACATCCGATTCGCTCCCGATTACACGAAATTGATCGCGAAAGTGGGCATTTTCACCTGTAATCAAGAAAACGGGAGGTAATCAACTAAATCTTGGCATGGCTTAACTGCTCTTGGATGTGACGTCACATGATGGTCAGCGATGGCGACAGAAAGCGATTCTGATGGTTCTTGCACATCTCGCTCGGTATTTATCATGTAAAAGCAGTGACTATGATTGCGACAGGCAATGTGACTCTGGGGATGTCTCTGCAAGGCCTGTACCTTATCAGTTTGAACGCTAAGTTCTTTTTACCACGTCAGTTCAGTTCCAGTTGGACGCCTGAGAACACAGCATTCCGAAGGCGTACGGACTTTACCGAAGTCTCGAGGGAGGCTACCGACTGACTTCTTGATGCGATCACGCGTGGACGGCGAGCAGAGATTCTCCTTCCTCAAGCCTTACGTGTTCATTCAATTTATCAAGTGTGATATAAACGTGTGACTATCGTACTCATCTGTACGAGTTTACCACTCCGCCTTCAAAGTATACGCGCACAATGCAGACGAAGTTTTTGATCCACTCGAACGGGCTCGGCAATTGTCGGAATAGCTCGTTTCCGCGGTCCAGCTGGAACTGACGTGGTAGAAAGAACTTTAGCTGCCTGGCAATGGTTGCACGAACCGAATCACTTCTTTCGAGTATCTGGATCAGATGGAAATGTGTGCAAAGAATATCCGTCTCCTGCTGAGCTGCTGCACTCGGCTACAGCACAATATCTGCCACTCCCTCGTGACCTTTTAGGCTGTGGGGGATCGCAACTCGTGTTGATTTCACTTGGCGTTGGCTTGTTGTGTAGGTCGCGGCTGACGGCCAGTCCAAGTGACGTCACGGTTTTCGGTCTACCGCGTGGGGTTTGAACAGGTGTGCAAAAGTTGTTTTTTATCTATTAAATTCTTCGGCGATTTAAAAAAAAAAGAATACCGTACTGTAGTTATATGACATGTAGACCTGTTTTTAACAAATTATCGAAAATCTCTAAAGTAGACCTTTAAGTCCTGAGGCATTCTTGTGTGTGTGTGTGTAGATAGATTGATTAATAGATTCTATTTGTGTGCTAATCTGTCATGGCAGGTGGCAGCGATCTCAATCAGAACTACAATGCCAACAACAAGCACACCTTTGTACACATTGTGCCCATCGATCCACATGACAAAGGTAAATGTTCTTCCATCTTTTCTTTGTCTTTCTTTCTTGTATTTTTGTCATGAGCACAACTATATGATGATATGTTACAATGATCCTTTTTTTGACAATTATGTCAGAGCAAATGTATCAAAATTGATTTTGGGATAGTCTTCCTTACTACAGAAACTTTCAGTTTCTTGGTGAAAATTCATGTAATATGCAAACACACACACACGCACGCACGCACGCACGCATGCATGCATGCTTTCACACACATGCTCATATGCACACAAACACACACAAACACACACACACCACACACACACACACACACACACACACACACACACACTGAATGGAAAAACGTTCAAACAAGTCTCCTCCTCGTCTAGGGAGATTGAAAGCTTAATCCATAGATTCCGTTTGAACGCATTGAAAACAAAACATTGTCATAATGTTAAATGTATGTGTGGGAAATCCTTAAATGTCAGTCATTTGCTGATTCAATGCCCAAGAGCAAGAAAGCTCCTAAGACATTCGGGTATTGATGGTTACACTGATGGATCGACTTCATTGCCTTTACCATATGTTTAAACAATTACTCTGTTCTTGACTCAGTTTGTAAGTGTTTGTTAAACAGTTCAATTGGTCCTTATCTGTAGATTTTATCACCTCTCACTTAAAATTGTCAAGGTGGAAGAGGGATGGGAGATGAGGGGGGGGGGGGAGGAGGGGATGCCATATTCTATTGTTAGTTCATACACTTGCATACTTCATTCACCCACACATAAACTGTCTGAATCACTATAGTGGAAGGACATTAAACCGACGACCACACACACACACACACACACACCAGGAAGAATCATCAAAACATTTTCAGTAAAAGAAGGGGAAAAAAAAGGCTGTAAGAACCAGAGATAAGATGCTACTGACCTTATCTTTCATTTTGACATATACTTGATGTGTGCTGCAGCAAATGCACATGTCAACACAGCTGGTTTTTCATGGATGTCAAGATAACAGTGTTATTGTGCAGTGCAGTTTTCATAGGGTTTAATGACTGGGTAAACTCACTTTTGCTCTCGAATTGTACTTTCAAATCTTATGCTACGTAGTGTTGGAGGCTGTTGTCATATTGGTGTCAAGGCAAAAAGTATGCATTGGTTGTAAAGAGTGGGGAGGGAGGGGTGAGGTGGGTTGTGCCAGGACGCTGGCTTTTCAAATTACACCATGTCACAATTCTTGATAACATTTCATCGAACATGCCTCTCTGCATCTTGTAATTATCACCAACAGTCGCTTGAAGTCATTGTCGGTATGGGGTGATATCAGCATCAGGTTATGTTTCAACAGTTACTTCGAACATCTACACATCAAAGGAACTCTTTTTTTTCAGCTGATTGATTATTGATTTTGGAAACTATTTGAATTATACGATTATTGCTTTATTCTCTAATAAACATTGTCTGAGTCTTTATTATATCATTAGTATAGCAAACAAATTAAAACTGTACTAGATTTGTCTTGCTGGTGATAGGCCAAATTTTATTAAACTCGGAAATCAGATAGAGTAGAAATGAATGCAACTTTTGTTCAGGTAAAGGGAGACGATTTTGGTTTCAATGTCTAAAGCCTGAAAAATGACTCGAAAAAGAAGTACTGAAAATCATGAGAATGTGTCATAAGTTTACTGTAGAGTTATAAATCAGATATGCTTGTTTAAAAAAAAAGAAAAGAAAGAAGAAGAAAGAGCCGTGTGTAACATAAAGGAAAAGCAAAGATTTAGGATCTTTCAGTCATCTGAGAGGATCTTTCAGTCTGTTTATGAGAGATCTGTCAGTTGTCTGAGAAGATCTTTCTGATGTCTGAGGGGATCTTTCAGTCTGTCTGAAAGGATTTTTCAGTTGTCTGAGAGGATCCTTCAGTCTGAGAGGATCTTTCAATCATCTGAGAGGATCTTTCAGTCTGTTTATGAGAGATCTGTCAGTTGTCTGAGAGGATCTTTCAATCATCTGAGAGGATTTTTCAGTCTGTCTGAGGGGATCTTTCAGTTGTCTGAGAGGATCATTCAGTCTGTCTGAGAGGATTTCTCAGTCTGTTTATGAGAGATCTGTCAGTTGTCTGAGATCTTTCTGTTTGCTGAGAGAATCTTTCAGGCATTGAGATAATCTTTCAGTCTGTCTGAGAGGATTTTTTTAGTCATCTGAGAGGACCTTTCAGTCATCATAGAGGATCTTTCAGTCATCTTAGAGGATCTTTTAGTTATCTGAGAGGATCATTCAGTCTGTCTGACAGGATCTTTCAGTCATCTGAGAGGATCTTTCAGTCATCTGAGAGGATCATTTAGTTATCTGAGAGGATTCTTCAGTCATCTGAGAGGATCTTTCAGTCTGAGAGGACCTTTCAGTCATCTGAGAGGATCTTTCAGTCACCTGAGAGGATCCTTCAGTCTGTCTGAGAGGATCCTTCAGTCTGTCTGAGAGGATCTTTCAGTTTGAGAAGATCTTTCAGTCTGAGAGGATCTTTCAGTCTATCTGAAAGGATCTTTCCGTCATCTGAGAGCATTTTTCTGTCATCTGAGAGGATCCTTCAGTCTGATAGGATCTTTCAGTCTGTCTGAGAGGATCTCTCAGTCATCTGAGAGGATTTTTCAGTCATCTGAGAGGATCTTTCGGCATCTGAGACAGTCTTTCCATCTGTTTGAGAGGATCTTTCAATCATCTGAGAGGATCCTTCAGCCTGAGAGGATCTTTCAATCTGTTTGAGAGGATCTTTCAGTCATCTGAGAGGATTTTTCAATTATCTGAGAGGATCTTTCAGGCGTCTGAGACAATCTTTCAGTCCTGAAGATTTTTCAGGTGTCTGAGAGGATCTTTCAGTCATCTGTTCAGTCTCCATCCTGCTTCTATGTCAAAAACTGCCTCTGATTATTTTAATGAATTTGATTTTTTTTATGAGTCTTAGAGTTGAAGCTTTTCAGACGGCAGCCAACTTCAGCAACAGCCTTTCACCCTCACATGGCACATCAGAAGGCATGGCATCCCAACTAACCTACATGCAGAGCTGCCAAGTGCTACGGTTTTGACATAGCATGCTGGTTGGTTGACAGGGCTACACTTTTGTGACAAAATGCTGTGCCACACATGAAACTAACTTTTTTAGTTTAAAGAAAAAACAATTTTTGCTGCATCATATTTTTTTGTTTCGTTGTTGGAGATTTTGATTGTCAGTAGGCACAGTTGAAACTACGCGATAACTATCAAGATTTAGATTTCCCTCGTCTTTGCCAGCCATCATGTCATGTGCGAAGCGAAGTGTGGCTGAAATGCTGTTGAGTTTGACTTGTGACATGGCACACGGGTGGTCTGCTTAAAATTGGAATGCTACACTTATAATGTCAAAATGCCACTTGTGCTTTCTGAGGTCTTGGCAGCTCTGTATGTGAGACCTAAATCTGTTGATAGGCAGTACAGGCTGGGGCAGAAGTTACCTAATGATGGTGGACAGGTGGGGGCTAGGGAAACGGTAGCTAAAAAGTTAACGGCCAAGCTGTTTTCAGCAACAGTTCAGTATTAGATTCGTTTTCTTGGGTGATGGACAAACATGTGTACTGATTTTTTTTTTTTTTTGGACCCAACATTTTGCAGACCCAGATCGTGTCAAATGTTGTATAAAAATGTAGTATTTGATGCAGTGTGATGCGCATGTGTTTGTGTGTGTCGTGTGTTTCTGATGTTTGTAACTGACCATCGTAATAGTTCACCTGCACTTCCAATACTCCACACATCCACATTCCATCATGATCACCTAACTCATAGTCACCTGATATTGAATCTATTTCAGTCCTGTTTGTGTCGTCCAAACTGTGAGTCTACATTGATTCAGCAGTGCACCTTAATTGCCCATTTTCATGCAAAATGCACAGTTTTTATCATGTTGTAGTCGGTCATATTGCACAGTGCAAAAGAAATGGCAGTAGCAGGCTGACAAAAATGGTGGGTCATGATGTAAATTAAAGCATGTACAGACACTTTGTTCATAGTTCTCAAAAGTTCTGTTTTCTTTGTAAAATCGTCAGATGGATTTTTGATGTGATACGCACTATGCACCCATGTGAACACTGGATTGGGCAGTGGTAGTGTGTGTTTTAGTGGTAGTAGTAGTACTTCAATTTTACGTCTTCTGACATATGTGATATTAGACAAAGAGAGAGAGATGCACTCTGTGTGTGTGCGTGTGTGTGTGTGTGTGTGTGTGTGTGTGTGTGTGTGTGTGTGTGTGTGTGCATTTCTGCCTTTGTGTGTGTGTATGCTTCTCTGTGTGTGTGTGTGTGTGCCCATTTGTGTGTGTATACATATGTGTGTATGTTTGTTCCTGCCAGTGCGTGTATGTGTATTTCTGCCTGGTGTGTGTGTGTGTTTCTGCCCATGTGTATGAGTGTGTTTCTGCCCATGTGTATGTGTGTGTTTCTGCCCATGTGTGTGTGTGTGTGTATGTATGTATTTCTGCTGGTGGGTGTGTGTGTGTGTATGTGCCTTTGTTTCTGCCCATTGTGTGGTGTGTGTGTTTGCCCATGTGTGTATCTGTGTCATGTGTGTTTGTGTGTACACGTGTCTGCAGTGTATTTTGGGCAACTATCTGGAATGACACACCACAAATAAATTCCACCCTTGTCCCTGCAGACATGAAAGCCCCACATGTCAGCAAGAAGAAGATTCTCCTGCTGGCGTCAGAGGACCACGAGTTCTTCACGCAGGCTGTGGAGAAACTGGCCAGCTTCCTGCAGGTGCACTGCATGTGTGACGTCACCTTTGCTCCGCAGCAGATGGCCCAGCTCCGCAAGGTGTCCAACAGCTACTGCTGGCTGTCCAAGCAGATTGACAGTGCCGATTTTGTCATCATCGTGACCTCGGAGGTGAGTTGTGGAGGATGGAGGAGAAAGTGGTGTGGTGTACAAAAGGGAAAGATTATTTTGAAGAAAAGCAAACTAATCAGACGGTGATAAGTGCTTTCTGTCATTTGCAGGGGTGGGAGACCTTCTGTATGGATACGGAATTCCGTATAGCAAATTTTTCCCTTTTTTTGTCCGTTGTGGCGCGTTCCGTGTTCCGATTCAGGTTTTTGTGCCACTCGTATTTGAAATCCGCCATCTTGTTTTCAGTGCGCGAATACCATGATTATCATCGTGCTTTATATTTGTCAAAAAATGGAGCTGATTAATGACGAAGCAGAGGCACGGAAGATTGACAGTGACCTGAAGAAAAACTAGTGGAGAAATGAATGGATGGATGAGATGGACGAATTGAATTGTCTGTTCAGAAAATGGCTTCGAAAAACAAATGAAGTGGGCGCTGCTTGGTGTATACTGTGCAGTCGGCCAAGTCAGATGGTAAAAAGTCGATGAAGGTGCATTCTCAGGAGACAAAACATGTGGAGAGATTGATTGCGCCGAAACATATATCCACTCTAAACATTGACTTTCATTTTTCAGATGCCTCAGTGCCACCAGCCACTGATTTCTATTGTAAGACTTGGCCCACTGCAGCTTTTGATTTTGCTCAGTGTTTGTTCCAATCCAGTGCTGGTGCAGACATTGACTCTCAGCTGAATTCAAGCCATCTAAGACTAAAACAAAACCCCACAAAATCCTCATTCTTGAACTTATGAATTAAGTCGATTGAAATTTGGCCACTATCTTCTGTTAACATCACTGGTGAGTAAATACATTTCATCCTATTTTGTTTTGATGGTTTACTGAATTTAAAATGTATTCTAAGTACTTGACATAACATTTTCAGTTTGATATTTAAGCCATAAGTCATATTTTGTTATATTTGGAGTTTTTTTGTATTGAAGTTAATTATTAACTTTGTTTTCAAGGAGAGGCCAAAAAGGTGTCTGGCAACATAAATTTTATTCAGTGTCTGGGGGGCGGTGCCCCCAGACCCCCTACCAGGGCGTTGCCCCTGCACCCCACCGGGGGCCTAAAGCGGCCACCTGGACACTCACCCTTTTCAGTATACCTACGATTTTCTGCTGCCACCCCAGCATTTGTCTCATGGAGTGAGTGCTCAAGACAGGTGTTTTTCTAAATCTGTGCGGATGGGTTTTTTTTATTCCCCCACCCTCACCCTCCCTACCCCACACCACTGCCCCTTCACTCTTTACAGATGCTCATAAGTTTTAGTATCTGACTGGAGAGAGTATGAGGTCTTGGGGATGCTTGGATTACATTCACTGTTTACTAAGTTTTTGATGTGTTTGTGAGTTTTTAACCTAGACTTACTCTCACAATCATGCCACCTAGGTACGCATATGCATGTAGTCGTACACACATACACACATGCACGCACACACACGCATGCGCATGCATGCACACGCATGCAAGCATGCATGCATGCATTTGAACCACACAACACACGCATCTACAGAATACAACACACATATGCATGCACACACATACACAACCCACACACACACAGACCGCCCACACACAACACACACACACACACACACACACACACACACACACACAACACATGCACGCACGCACATGCAGATGAATTCACACAGACACAATTATTGTGGCGAAAGAGGTCTTATACCGTAGAATTGGATAGTTTCATTGACATAGAGGAGTGGAAAACACAGCAAAACCCAGGTGCAAGATTGATCCTTCAACCCTGAAGTTGCTGTAATTTGATCATTCAACCTGAATCTGCTCTGATTTCAACAGGCAGCCTACTGCCTCTACCTGGCCTACCAGGAAGGAAAGTGCTACACGAAAGCAGCTTGGGGTCCAGAAGGTGATCTGTTCACACCGGGAATCCAGCACATCTGTGGCAAGATTGCTAACAGTGAGGATGTTCGCAACATCATCAGGGTCTACTTTGACCACACAGCCCATCCACCTACCGCCTTCCCATCGCTGCTCTGTCTTCGTTCCACTACCACCTGCCCAACCATCTCAGCACCTTCCTGCACCATATCCATGGCCTGGACAAGGCCAGAATGGATCTGTCTCAGGTTAGCCCACCTTTCTCTCTCTGTCTCTCTCTCTCTCTGTCTCTCTCTCTCTGTTCTCTCTCTCTCTCTCTCTCTCTCTCTCTCTCTCTCTCTCTCTCTCTCTCTCCTCTTCTTCTTTGTTTTGGCTGTGTGTGTACATGTTTAATGTTGGTGTCATCCACCCCACCTGCAACACAATGGCCTGCTCTTCCTGAAAAGGTGGCATGGGATTTGGTGTGCTTGCAAGATTTTGTCTTTGCATACTTTCAGGCACAGAAGCTTGGTTAACTCACTCCCTACCAAAGTCTGCATATGCAGACATAGTATGATGAAGTGTCCGCTACAAATGTCCGCATATGCGGATTCGGATTTTGAAAATTCGCACTGTCTGATTGACGTATCGGGTACGAAACTCAAGAACGGAGACGGTTCCTTAGTTATCCCCTTCCAACTTTTCATTCACTTGAGCAGTGTGGCTCGCTCGCTAGCCGACAACAACAAAGAGTACCGTCAGTCAGCTCTGCTCCGTGATTGAAAAGATGGCGTCCCGACGAAGTTCGGCACAGTAGGGCTGGTGAATTGTTAGTTAGCGTTGAAGACACACTGGAAATGATCCAGACTGAAGGGTCAGATGTTGAAGAAGACATCAGCGATTCTTCTGATGAGGATTTCGACCCCTACAGTGGAGAGACAGTCATGGTACTGAAGTGGGCGCTGATAGTGCCAAAGAAGCAGACGAAAGGTGTGCCAGCCTCAACAACAAATATTAGATTCAGATATTGATGCTGAAATGGGAGAAGTCGACGATTTTGGGGCTGTTTTCACAGACAATTGGACTGATAATTTTCATTTCTTGCCTCTCGATCATCTGTTCACAGGCACACCAGGTTTATTGAACGACTGGCCAGTCAACACTCAGCCTCTGCAGTTCTTTGAGTTGTCCATGCATTCCGCAGAGGTGGGTAAAGAGAAATTATTGCTACATAAATTGTGCTATGTGTAAATGTGTCATGTATGTTTTACACACTGAGTGCATATTTTTTGTGGTGATCCATTCATGTATCAGTAGACTAGGGGGAGAGAGGGGAGGGGGGGGGGGGGCAGGGCAGGGAGGAGGTGGGGGGGAGGGAAGGATTAACAAAGGCAGTGAGTGATTATATGTACTGAGTATTTGTGCATTACTCTGTGTGTGTTTGTACTTTGTGTGTTGTGTGTGTGTGTGTGAGAACAGCTACAGATGTTCATGTTTTGTAACTCTGTGCATGGGTATGTTTGTGTTTCCAGGCATATTTTTACTGATATTTATTGTGCAAAAATCCATAATTTGTGCATTTATAGAATAAACTTAAATATAAAGTCATTTAGGTAATTAATGTATTATGGTGCTGGTATTATAAAAAAAAATCCAGGTTGGTTCTACTTTCATAGCTTGTAAAAGCACCAAACTGCATCCATACACATGAATGTTTATCACAAACAATGGGATGCACAAATACACAAGAAAAAAAAATGGAAAAGCTCATATGATTAATTTTTGTGTGTATGGCTGCAGGTCATGTTGCTGTGCTGAGGTGGCAGGACAAAAAACCTGTGTAGTGCTGACAACAGTGATGCTGCCAACCACCATGATGAGCTTCACAACACGGCACCACCCAGAGAGACAGAAACCAGAAGCAGCACAGGACTACATGGCAGGAGTAGACATATGAGTGATCAGCTCATGGCCTACATGCCCCTGAATAGGAAGACCATGATGTGGTGGAAGAAGCTTTTTTTCATCTTATGACCTTGACTCTTCAGGAGTTTAATCTCTACAACAAGCACCTTGCAGTCCATGGTTTTCCACTGTGTGTGAAGCTGTGCCCAGAATGCAATGTCACTCGCCATGAGCTTTTCCACTCCAGAAAAGAACACTGCCAGTGATTCATCACCAGTGTTTTGTGCACAGTGAACTTTTTTGTTTTTGTTTTCATCTTGTAAAGACACATTTTTTGTATTTTCACGTTCTCCATCACCTACTTGTGATTCAGTGTTATATCTTCTGTGTCTTAAGTGACTCCAGCTGTGCTAGAATGTGATGTAGAACATTTCTGAGCTGCTAAGGAACACTTAATATATATATATATATTTCTGATGGGTGCAAAAGCGCTGAAAAAGGGGAAAAAATGGAACCCATTTTCACTACCAAGATGGTAAGTAAATTACTGTATTTTTTGTTCACATATAGACTAATATGCATTGTATCCACTCACGTAATTTCAAGTGTCTGTGTGCTCATCTATAGTTATGAGAATTTTTTTCCTACCCTATACAAACCCCGGGTTTTTTAGGGATTAGCAAGGGGAAAAACTCATGCATGGAGTGAGTTAAGTCTCTTGAGAAAGACTCTGAGGAAGGGATTGGAATCTGTACTGGTTTGAACTGTAAAGAGATAATGTCTTCCTACCTGATACTCTGAAGTAAGAATCACCAATCTGGGACTTTGGAACAAGAGTCCGATGCCTTTCCACCTGGCAAACCAGGATTAGGATGTATTAGGATCCAGATGGGATGAGGTGACAGAGGAGGTGGGGGGGGGGGGGGGGGGGGGGGGGGGCGGCGGCCCAGTGAAGTTCTGATACTTGTACAGTTCTAGGAGTAAGATAACAATGTAAATGATTCATGCATGCAACTAGTTGAGTTTTTTTTAAAGAACATACCCCAAACAGAAAATGGAGAAGCCAGCTAGACTGGGGAAAAGTTGAGAAAGCAAGCGAGTGAAACCCATAAGGTTGAAAGGAATTAAAGATTCAACAAACTCAGAAACCACAGTTCTCATTTGAGGAGATCAGAAGAAAAATGAAATGGAACAAATCCATGTGCCTGAAGACTAGTCACAGCCAGGATCTTTGGAGAGTCTAGATTGCCTTTAAATAGTAGAAGTCTGTCTGAACGAAATCAAGCATAAGCATAAGGGTCAAGAACAGGGAACACACAAAAAAGCATATTTTACCCCTAAACATTAGAAACCCTAGAAAATGCTCAAAGAGCACCAGGTTTAAGCTCACAGGATATGAAGATGAGAACAGCTAGCACAACCAAAAGGTTTCAACATCGGGAACTGAGAACAATCAAATATTGTAGGAGAAATTTCAGGTTTTGCAGGAAAATAAGCAAATCGCTTCCTGCAACATACCAGTCCAGATTCTGTCAGAATGAAAAAAGTCAGTTGGACTGGTCGAGTCTCACAGATGTTAACTTGCTGTATGAAAAAAGTCAGTTGGATTGGTCGAGTCTCACAGATGTTAACTTGCTGTATGAAAAAAGTCAGTTGGATTGGTTGAGTCTCACAGATGTTAACTTGCTGTAGAAAATCTTTCCAGCCGGGCTGTCTCACATGGGAATCAAACCTCAGATCTTGGAACAACCGTCTGACATGTAACCTTCCTTGTAAGATTTCAGTCATTTGACAGCCTGTAGGAAATGGTGATTGAGAGTGATATGGTGACCTGAAAACTAAGTGAAGTGATTGAGAGTGATATGGTGACCTGAAAACTAAGTGAAGACTTACTCTGTTTTGCAGGTGAACCTTCCACTGCAGGGTAATATCGAAGAACTGGAACGAGGACAGGAGTGGCTGGATGCAGTGCGGCAGGTAGAGAAGTATGAGCGGCACAATCCTAAATGGTTTGAGCTCAAGTTTGGCAAGCCAGCTGAACTGTTCCCATCTTCCAAGACCAAGCCATACTACAGCAAACAGTATGAGGAAGAGCTGCAGCACCAGATGCATTCTTTGCCAGAAGGAGGTTCTGCTGTTGTTGGGCCTTCACTTGAACCTCAAACTTACCTAGTTGAGGGAAACTATGTCAGGAGTTGTCTGTAGTACCACTGATGCCAGTTCTTTTCTTCAACAAAAAGATGTGGAGGTGTCATTGGCTTAACTTCCTGTCTTCACAGTGGAGAGCATTTACAAACAGGCACAGATCTGTGTGTTACAGACAGCATTGCTGTTTCAGTTCGTCCCTTACATAAAAAAACTGGGCAGTGAATGGTGGAACAGTAAAGAATGAGTCGCTGTGAGGAAGGGGGGGGGGGGATGGAAAAGGTGAGGGATTGGAGGGTCGTGTGGGAGGGTGGGGCAGATTTAATCGGATCTACATAGACGAGTATGAATTGTCTTCTTCCGTAAAGACGTCATTCATATATCGAAACAGGAAATAGAACATTCTTTCTAAACATATATTACCAAAAAAAAAAGTAAAAGACAGATCATGGCATGTTTGAACGGTAGTTTGGGAGCCTGTTGGCTCGCATACTGTGTCAGTTATGGTCTATTCCTTATCTATGTAGCCATGGATACGTTTTGCTATAAGGGGATAGTTTTCGCAGAATGCTTTAACTGATCCTTGTTTACGTAAATTTGGGTCCAGTACATGGTCTCTCTCTCTCTCTCCAAGCCACAAGACTCGCTCTCTGCACCAGTATTTCCAGGCGCGTTTTGTCACAGTCTCCACTCAAGCTATCTTTGAGGTGTCTAAACTGAGTAAACCTAACATAGCAATTGAGACTTGGAGCGGTGCTCTGTAATGCCTCGGTTGACATGACCCTCATTGACAACATCGTTTTCTCTTTTCCTTTTACTGAATTCATAGGGGAGAAGGTTCACCAGTGATGAGATGGGGGTTATTTTTGATAATAAGCTTTCTTTTTTGCCTCACATTAAGTACATTAAACAATCTTGCCAGTCAGGTTTGAATGTTTTGAAGGTTATTAGTCACACTGATTGGGGTGCAGACAAGCGAACTTTGTTGCGATTGTATCGAGCTTTGGTGAGACCAAAGCTAGATTATGGGTGTGTAGTATATGGTTCTGCACGAAAGTCTTACCTCAAAGCTCTTGATCCAATCCATCATCAAGGACTGCGGATTGCTCTGGGAGCACTTCGCACATCTCCAAAAGAAAGTTTGTATGCTGAATCGGGTGAACCCCCTCTGGAGCTAAGGAGGTTGCGTCTTTCCATGAATTACTACCTGAAACTGAGGGCTCATCCAGAAAACCCTGCCTATGATATTGTCATGAACCCGCCTTTTAGAGCCAAATGTGACTTAAAGCCAAATGAGATTCCTCCACTGGGTATTCGTATTTTGCCCCATTCGGGGCAGCTGGCATTGACCTTGATGCTGTTGATGATGGTCCATTACAGACTGATTTACCTCCTTGGAAAGTCGCCAATCCAGAGATTAATTTATATTTAACTCAATTTCGAAAGGAGGTCACCTCGAGTGTTGCATATAAACAACTTTATCTTGGGCAATGTGAACTTTATAAAGATTTTACCAAGATTTTTACTGATGGTTCTAAGAAAGGTGAGAGGGCTGCAGCTGCCATTGTGGGTGATAACGATTTTCAGGAGCCTACTTTGTTAAGATTGCGGGATTGGTCATCTGTTTACACTGCTGAACTGAAGGCTTTAAATCTGGCCCTCAGTGCGGTGTCCAGATCAGATCAGAATGATTTCCTTATTTTATCGGATTCATTGTCGGCATTGTCGGCTTTGTCGACAAGAGAAGTATCACATCCAGTATTAGCGGATATTCATGATCTTCATACTCAGCTTGTCTCTTCGGGAAAGCATATAGTTTTCTTGTGGGTCCCCAGTCACATGGGAATCTATGGTAACTCAGTGTGGACAAAGCAGCCAAACAAGCTCTCGGTGCAAGTCTTTCCAGGAGGCCCTATGCGTTTTTTCCCTACTCTGATCTACGCAAAAATCCAGTTGTATTGCGTGAACTGGGGGCAGGTAAAGGGTGTAATCAAATTCATAAATTGTTTAAAAATTTCCCCAGATTTAACACCCTTTTCCCCTCGGTGGTTCTAACCGTAAAGGGGAATGTTTTTGTCACGTTACATTTTGGGACAGCTAAAAAGCACAGTTGGATATTCAAAAGGGGAAGACCCCCCATGGTGTTGGTTGTGACGTTGTTCAGTTTTAAATTTTCTTTTTTGACAAAATGTGCTGATTTATGTGTATAGAGAGAAGTTTTTTTTCCACCAGTATTTATCGGTTCTTTTTGTGGATTGTGATTTATTTTTTTTTTTTTGAAAGGGAAAAACTTATTTTAAAAAATATAGGGTTTTTTTTAATTATACAGGTGTCAAGGAGTTAAAAGATATTGTGCTTTTTGTCCTCAAAAATTTTTAAGGATGGTTAATACTGTGTGGTATTTGTATCAAGATAGATATGATAGTGGGGTCCTGATTTGGTCCTAGTAGCCCGTGGCCCCTATAAACACAACTAATAACTAAACCTGATGAGATGAATACCTATCTTGTAAAAACCCAGCTCACAGCAAAAATTTTCAGTCCTGTTTTGTTACACATTGTGGTTGAAGGCCCGTTTCCTGGTAGAGCTGATTGAAGACGATGCTGGGCTACATTTACGGTCCTGGTCATTTGTCGAACAAAAGTTCAAAATGTTTGCACAGTCTTTAGTTTTTTTTGAAGGTGCATATTTTTTGTATCTGTCACCCAAAAAAATAGCCAAACTGGCCCCCTCTTCGAAAATTGGGTAAAGGGGACTGCATGTGTGTTCAAGATGCTGCATGTGTGTGGACACGCAAAACCTTGGCTTATAGAGTCATTCGAAGGACTACAAGGGAGGGAATGTAGTCAGAACCAATGTTAACCCCTGCAAAATTCTTCTCTACTAAAACGACCAGCAGAGATTTAAACCTGCACCCAGTATAACGAGGATAATTAGTGTGACACCATACCGAATGAGTGTTCTACCGACCTATTTAAGGTCATTACGTTATGCCTTCTAAGATAATGTTTAAATACGATACCAATATGCACATCTTTTGTTACTGTGGTATGAGTGTGTGTTTTGTGTGTGAGAGAGAGATAGAGGTGCTTCTATGCCTGTATGCAAGCTGCGTATGTGTGCACACTTATATGTCTGTATTTGTGTGTGTGTGTGCGTGCGCGACTGTGCGTGGCATATGTGTTCGTATGGTCCAATCCACAGGCATATAATGCTTCTACAAAAGATACTGTGGAATTTCCCAAACACACCCAATGGGTTTTTTCGTTTTCTTCTCTGAAACATGTGTTCATGCACGTACTGCAGTTTACGTCTCATCTTAGGACTTTGCAGGGATCGAGGTCTGCACAGAGTCTCAATCTGCTCTAACTGGGCTAGCTTAACGGGGTTTGAACCCAGGACTTGGTATTGATTCACCACGCCAGTTAAACTCCACATCAAAAAAAAACAAATGGTCTTTCTGGAGCGTTCCTTATATGGAGCCGTCATGCATTTACCCCGTGGATCTCCATTGTGATTTTGTGAGCGCACACACAAAAACATTCAAAGATTTTAATCCATGATTAAGATTCAGATTCAGAAGTTTATTCTTATGGGCCCTTAGGATGTACATGAAACTTTAGCAATTCGCATTACGGAACTAATGATAATTATTTACAACGCACAGATACTTACCATTTGAAACTTTGTACAACTATTTGCAACTGTTTTACAGTGTTGTATTTGCAGACAAAATTAACAAATAAGCTTGATTAAGCAAGGTCTTGTATACCATTTCTGGGGAATATGTTTTTCTCTCATTTATAATTTTGGACAAGTAAATTCAAAATGCATTCCATTGTCTCTTAACTTAAGCATGGACATTTCTCAAAAAACGATACAAGCAACATACAATTTACGGTCAGACGAAACTGGTTTGAGAGAGAGAGAGAGAGAGAGAGAGAGCATTACATGCAAAAAATCTCGATATTCAAAGTTCATCAATGACAAAGATGTATAGTCGTTTCACAAATTTTAAACGGAGGTAAACCATAAACTTGGTAATTTTAATTTCAAGGGCCCAAACTTTTAAGTGCAGGACACTGGTGTAGCTTTTGTATGTACTGTAAAATGAACTACTACTCCTAACTCCATCTGTCAAAGAATGAAGTCGAGAAAGTAGGGGAGGGGGTGTCACGGTCGCTAAGCGCCGGACGGCCCTACCCCCCCTACCTCACGCCTATTACACACTATATCGCAGACAACCACAAGCACACCAACACAGCTTTACAACATGGCGCGCTTCTTTATTTCACACACACACTATGGCGCCACCCACACACCATCCACAACCACAACACCGGTATCCCACTTCTTCACTGACCCACACTACCCTGCTACTACCCTGAGAACCTTGACCTATGCTAAAAGCAACCAGTTGCAGTATATCACTGCGCCCTAAGGGACGCAGAGACTAGCCCGCCACTACTGGTGGCAACTACTAGGGTACAGGACTAACCCAAGGGAACTCTATCTCTACTAACTATACTACTACCCCCACATACCTCTACACCCCAGGACTCGCCCATTCTCTTTGACGCCGGAATCACTACCAACATGGTCTCGCTGCGTCCCAAAAAGGAGGAACCGACAAGTACCCTACACCTGCACTGGCCACTACGTCCGCTACAAGGCGGCAGTAGCTAACACCCCAAACCCTAACTGCCTAACGCTACACCCCTTCCTACCACAACCATGGGACAACCATCCTGGCCCGTAAAGCTCCAGCCTCGGCGCTGTACATGGCCCCTTTCAGCTGACAACCTCCCCGGAAATTCTGCCACTCGGCGCCGACCGTGCCTCCTCGCAGCCTGACTGACCCATCCCTGCGATGAGCGCGACCCCTTAACGCACACACACACCAGACGCCCTCTCGACGATCCTGGGCTCGACGCCACACCTCCTCTGCAGCCCGCGGACACTGAGGGTGAGGGAAAACCTGGTGCAGCGCCCTCTCACAGGTAACGCCTGACCAGGGAAGAGATACGGGTGCGGATAACTCCCAGAGAGCCCGCAGTAGCAGGAGGCAGCAGCCACACCCACACGGCAGCCTGCCTGATAGTCACCCTCTCTCCGGAAAAACAACGGTACAGAAAGCCCGCTCACCTGCCCGGCACGCGGCAGTAAACTGCAGTGGTCTGGCCCCCCATCTCAGGACGAAACGGGAATACTTGCTGACACACCTGAAGGCCCCAACTGTAAATATTTGCTACTACCCCGAGTCATCAAGGCTCAAGCTACTTGGTAAAGCTTTAATCCTCCATCTCCCTTGCCTACATCCCACTCGGGCATGTGAGTGACCCCTTGATTTCGAGTACCCCCCCCAAACCGTTAATACTTTGGGGTGAATCAAATCCCATTCCGCTGCCACCCTTACAACAGCATTAAAACAAGTCTTTCTCTCTGAGCCAATCTACCTATTATATATGAAATTAAGAATCACAACACCAGTTCTCGGGAGAAATAAAACCAATCAAAAATAAGCACTCCAACACGGACTCCATGGGCCCCCTTAGGAAATACTAATAACTAGGAAATGGGCAATCTTACAAGGAAATGTTTCTCCCACATAGTAATCAGTATAATACACATCTCTCAAAAAAAACCAAAAAAAACAAAGAACAAAAAAAAAAAACTTTTAAACAGGTTCACAATTCTAGCATATTCATACAAGAGAATCGGCTTCGCAGCCAAGAATCACCTTCACATTCTTACACCCTCTTTTGCACTGTCAATTATATCATATCAACATAACAACAAGATTTGTTCGCTACAAAAATTTCCATCCAGCCACCCCACTGCCCTCTATGATATCGCTTTCCAGATAACCCAGTGGTTTAAATCCTTGTATGCCAACCAACCATACTTCCTACATTATTACATGGTGCACATCCACCGATTTTATCCTGTCCAACTGCTAGACTACCCGCCTTAAAACTTTACCTTACCCTTCTTTTCCGACTACCTAAAATTCATAATGGGAACTGTCCCTCCCTGCACCCTAAGATATCTTTCTCCCAACCCTATTCGTTCCACAAACACATACATCCCTGCATGTGTGTCTACTGTCATTTGACTTTAAAAAAAAAAAACCACTTCTAACCATATGGACTCACGGTCCTGTACAAATACGTACGTCACAGATACAGTCTGCACGCAGCACGACACCCCTTCGAAGAATCCCTTGACTCGTAACGAAAGTGAAAAGACACAAAAAAAGTTGAATAGTCCCCGACCGTACTCCAGTATAAACCAGACGACCACAAATCAGCCTTGGCCCTACTGCACAGTTAACCGATTCCAATGCTGAGCAGGTCAACTCCGAATCGTTTGATCAAATTCAACGAACTACACTATTAACAACTGAAAAAGAGCACAATCCCCTACATTTCACAGCAGACAACATCTGCACTGACTCGTACATGAGCCTCAACAAAAAGCAACCTCGTATTACCTATCTTACTGACCCGCCCAGAAATTAACAACACTAATCGCAACCAATACCTACATCTCCGTCCATCAACTAGTTATTTATAACGAACCCACATGTCTAGCCCAAACTTTTCACATAACAACGAACCTCAGAACCACCATGTACACTACTTACAGAATATACAGAAAGAGGTAACACAAACGGCTGTGACAAAAGTTTCATCACAGAACCAAGAAGACATCATGCTAGACAACCATAACGAATAAACATAATACAACTAAACATAACATGAAGACCAACTAAACAACATACACTCGCCATAATACAAGACAACATGACAGAACAACTCCACCATGAACCTACCAAACTCAACTAACCTGGGAACAAACAGACGTTCAACCCATTCCATTCCGCCCTGGTCGGAATCAAGCGAACCCACTCACAACTCAAAACAGCGATTGGTCAGAGCAGCGTATCCCTCCGCAGAGCTGACACGCCCGACCAACCGACTAGTTGTGTTTGCTCGTGCAACCACAAACACGACAATTAACCACAACAACTCAGACATGAACAACACCAACAACATCCGATATCCTGCCCCCGCCTTCTCTGTGTAGAACCAAAGTAACAAAATGGGTAACAATCGGGAACGAAACCAACCTCCCGCTTCCATCCCTTCAACAAGTGAGGATTGGAACTCAGAAATTGTATGTCTTATTTCCCCCGCCCCCCTACTAGGCCTACCTTCCACTTAACCAAAAAACCCCAATCTTACGCACGCTCGCACACACACATATGCACACGCTCTCTATTCGAACTACCATAACTCCAAACACATGGAGGCTGATTATATACGCCGATCAGTGACACACCCCCCTTCCTAAGTTTTACTACAGGTTAAAAACCAAAAAAAACTTTTCACTCGATCGCGTTTTGCTCACACCCTACCTATAACAATCCAACTCCCACAACACCACTCACTCTTGTCCAATTGTTTACTTTTGATGCCAACCCGCAACAATCATCATTCCAACAACACACTTTTTAAATACATCATTAACCGCAGAATAGATTAAAATCAACCAGGTCCAAACTCTGCTCACACGACCTTGAACGCAGGCACTTACAGGCAGCCGTTACACACGCTCTACTTATAACTTTCAACTGAGGGTGGTTCTGACCATGCACGAACCTATGCAACACGTGCTACAAAACCACACCCCCAGTAATACTTTGCTTCGTCCATGGCTTCCAATGAAAATACACATGCCTATCTTCGACAATGTCAACTTCTCATGACAACCGTAAATGGAACTCTCCTCTCTCTCTCTCTCAATCTCTCTCTCATCCTCTCACTCGCAATCGACTCAAGAAGTCTGTCTCCGCCACATTGCCCTTTCCAGACACTGCCTCATCCGTAAACTGAATGGCTGCAGCTGCAGTGGCCCACTTGTGATCCTCTCCAACTAGTACTCAGACCCCACAGCGACCTTCCTGGGATTCCATCCTCAAATGAAAATGTCGCTTGTACCTGCAACCTGCTGTTGCCAAGTTCTCTTTGTCAACTCACACGTCCTCGTCTACCTGTTCCTAAGTTAACGACGTCCCTGCCGCTGTGCGGAACTCTTGCCTTACTGTTGCAACCAGAGATCCCTCAGTATCTGCAATGGGCCTCGCGCATCAGTGGCTTCCTTACAAGGGAAACTCTTGAGACCTTCCCTTATCCACAGTAATGCTGAACACTGACGCATGACTGGCAGTACCGACGAATATCAGCATGCATGCCTGGCCAAAGAAATGGCGACCACTCGCTCCTTGGTTCGGGTGGTACTTAAGTGACCAGACATGGGTACACAATGGGCATAGCTATCATCCCACCGTGGACCGAGTTCAGCTGGGATCCGCAGATCTGACTCGCTACGTCCTATGGACCCTCAAAACCGCCTGACCAGTAAACCCGATTTTCCGATCCTACGGCGACACGTTCCAAACTTGGTGTGGAATATGCGTCCCTGCTTCGCATGCACTCCGAGCCTTCCTCAAGGTTTTCATCTATGGTCCTGCATCGAATTAACTGCTGGGTAGAGGTTTCAGAATGCATCTCCTCGACGGGCAGTGTACAGGTCTTGCTGTTCCCTTGCCTCTCTGGCGCGCGTGTCTGCACTGCCCCTAACCAACGCCGGTCTGCGTATACAGCACACTGTCCAATAAAACCGGAATCTCCTACTCTCTTTGCGAAGTTTTCCGATTAGACTTCTGCACAGGGCTATTTCCATGACCAAAACCCCACTTCTTCGATAATGGCGACTTCATCTCTAATACCGGCCACAGGTAACACAGACCTACATCTGGATTCAGCAACACTACAGGAACTGTCTCTCCTGTGTACGCGTCTGCTGGTATCAACACTTGGCCACTACGGTGTATCCGGCACCAGTGTAGAGTCGTAATCCATTGGCCGAGCTCCTTTAACTCTACAACGCACGCAGGAGCGTACGCTGCTCAGCGCATGGCGACACAACGTAAGGGACTATTCGAGCTTGGGCTGGTCACAACAAATGAACAGCTCCAACAATGGGGCTCAGGGCGTTTCCTAGCGACGTGGCCTGCTTCTGCAGTTGAAACAAACTATGGTCATCTAGGCCCTACTGATCTCCAGTTCAGCAGCTGTAGTGACGCCATCACTTTTGTTTTGGAACTCGTCCTCTGTAGGCTGTCTCACTGTCGTTTTCATCATGCCTATTACCCAGGTTGAGCTGGTTAGCTGTTTCGGTCTTGCTTCGCCTCCTCCCCAATCTTTTGGCCTCTGTAAAACATTAGCTTCTGTTGCAATTTGTTTCAACTGTTTTTCAGGGCATGTCTTCCGGAACTCGATCGTGAACTTCTGGGGGACGCAGCTGGTAAAACTGTTCTTGGCAAAAGCAATCCTTAACATCCACCTGCCACACTCTCATCTTGCCCGCTGCCGCACACCAGAGGGAAAACCACCGCTTCACCTGACCCAGCCTCTGGGCGAAAGTCTCAGCAGCGTCCTCTTCATGCTATCTGAACTTTTCCCGTAGGCTCAGCATCTAGCCTGAAGGAGGCTGACAGTCGCGCTCTTTATCTGATCATAGTCGCCTAACCTCCCATCCACACTTAAACCGCATCACACCGCTTCTCTAGCCTTCCCTCAGCAGAGACATCAGACGGTCGGGCCATGAGTCTCCGCTCCACTTGGCACATCGGGGCTACACGCTCCAAATTGGGTGAAAATGAAAACGTCCACGTCGTCGTTCTCTCCTAACGGCTCAAGGTGACACGCTTCGTTAGTACCTCACCACAATCAAGCGTTTTTTATGCGCTGCTTCCTCTCAGGCCCTGTTAGTTATTAATTAGAGTTTATAGGGGTCCAGCGGACTACTAGGAGCCAAAACAGGACCTCAGCTAATCATATCTAAGTACTCTAAATACAAAAACCACCCCACACTAGTATAAAACACATCTTTAAAATATTAATGAGGACAAAACCACAATTATCTGTTTCAAACTCCGGCGACACCTGTATACATTATTAAAACACTATATTATTATAAAAAAAGTTTACCACTTTCAAACAAAGAAAAAATAATAACTACTGAAATCTCACGAAAAAGAACCGATAAATCACTGGTGGAAAAGAACTACTCTCTGAATACACAATCAAATCAGGCACATTCTGGACAAAAAATGATTAACACGGAACAAGCTTCACAACGCAACACACCATGGGGGGTCATCCCTTCTGAATCTCCAAACATGTGCGTTATATAGCTGTGCCCAATATGTAACCGTGACAAAACCGATTCTCTTTACGGTTGACTATACCACCCGATGGGAAAGGATTGGTAAAATCTGGGCAAATTTTAAACAATTTATTATGAATTTGATACACATTCATTCTGCCACAGTTCACGACAATACAAACAAGATTTATGACGTAGATCAGAGTGAGGAACAAACTGCATATGCCTCCTGGAAAGACTTGCACCGAGAGCTTGTTTGGCTGCTTTGTCCACCACTGAGTTACCATAGATTCCATGTGGCCTGGTGACCCACAAAGAAAACTATATGCTTTCCCCGAAGAGACAAGCTGAGTTATGAAGATCCATGAATATCAGCCAAAACTGGATTGACACATCTCTTGTCGATAAAGCTGACAATGCCGACAATGAATCCGATAAAATAAGGAAATCATTCCTGATCTGACCTGACACCAGCACTGAGGCCAGAGTAAATCCATCAGGTTCAGCAGTATACACAGACACCCAATCCCCGCAATCTTAACAAAGTAGGCTCCTGACAATTGTTATCACACACACTGGCAGCTGCAGCCCATCTACCTTTTTTAGAACCATCAAGTAAAAATCTTGAATAAATATCTTTAATAAAGTTCACATTGCCCAAGATAAAGTTGTTTTATATGCGCACTCAGAGGTACCTCCTTTCGAAATTGAGTTAAATATAAATTATTCTCTGATTGGCAACTTACAAGGAGAAAATCAGTCTGTAATGGACCGTCTCAACAGCATCAAGATCAATGCCAGCCTGACCCGAAGAGGGGCATAATAAGAATACCTAGTGGAGGAACTCATTTGCATTAATTCATATTTAGGGCTCTAAAAGCGGGTTCATAACAATATCATAGCAGGGTTTTTCTGGTGATAGCCCTCAGTTTCAGGTAGTAATTCATGGAAAGACGCAAACCTCCTTAGCACTCAGAGGGGGTTTCACCAGATTCAACATACAAACTCTCTTTTGTAGATGTGCGAAGTGCTCCCAGAGCAAACCGCAGTCCATGATGATGAATTGATCAAGAGCTAGTAAAGACTATCGTGCAGAACCATATACCACACCCCATAAACTAGCTTTGTCTCACCAAAGCCCATACAATCGCAACAAAGTTCGCGTTTGACTGCACCCCAATCATGTGACTAATAACCTTCAAAACATTCAAAACCTGACTGTCAGATTGTTTTAAAGAGAGTACTTAATGTAGGCAAAAAAGAAAAGCTTATTATCAAAAATAACCCCCCAAAAAATTTCACTTGTTTTGGAAACTTTAATTACCTGACCATTGAGACTGATACCGGTTTCTAAGACCTGAGATCTTTTCCTATGGAAATGAATACACTTCTGTCTTAGTAGCTGAAAAACTTAAATCCATTTTCAGTAACCCACAGTGAACACGATTAACACACAACGAATTGACGTTCAGGCTGGCAGCCAAAGTTTTCCCCCTTGCAGAGGATGAGAAGTCCACAACACATTAATGACTTAACATTCCAGACTTTCCTACTGGACGATGTTATTAATCTTCAGATTGACAGAATGAGAAAGGATGCTACCTTGAGGACACCCTATCTCCAGCTCACAAGGATCCGAAAAGGTCGAATGAAGTCTAACAAGCCTGTTAGACAAAAAATTAGCAAATAAACCTTGTAAATTACCTTTAAAATCAAGTGCCCTTTCGTCCAGAAGAATTCCGTGCCTCCAAGTTGTGTCACAAGCCTTATCTAAATCAAACAGAATAGAAACTACATGTTTCTCTCCCATTAATCAAAAGCATTCCTGATACAAGACTTCATATCGAACCAAGTGATCAGTCGTACTACTGCGGGTTAGTTCGAAATCCCACACTGGAAACATCTAAGGCCCCCGAGAACGTCTTTTAAAAAAACTGCCGATAACAATCGAGAATATACCATTCTTTCCATAGTTTTTACATAAGCAACATAGTGAGAGCTATAGGACGATAGTTGTTAGGATCCGAATGCTCTCTGCCTGGTTCTCTAAGGCCCTGTCTCCTTCTTCTACCTCAGCTTCATCTCTCCGTCTCTTGAATCTAATCTCGCCTGCCGTGCTGAGCTTCTATCTCTCTTATTGCCTTTCTTCCACCAGCTTCTTCCTCTGCAGTTCCAGTTCCATCTGGTCTCGCTGCTTTTCTCGTCTTCATCTTCCGCTGTAACCTTTCTCTCTCCTCTTCGATCTTCTTTCTGCTCAAATTCTAGCTCCCTCTGCTATCAGCTTTCTCCTCTTCAATCATCCTCTGCTGTATTCTCTAACTCCCTCTGCTGCCTAGCAGCTTTCTCCTTCTTCAATCTTCCTCTGCTTTTATCTCTAACTCCCTCTCATCCTTCATCTTCTGCTCACTCTCTCCTCCGATCCCCCGGATCTCCAACTCTGCTTCTCTCGCTATCTTCTCATCCTTACAATTTACGCACCGAGTCTGTGACGAACTGCGAGGTCTCCCCCAGCTAAACCCATCGCCGCTCCCAACTGCAAACTTCGCATAACCCCCGTCCCCTGTTCTTGGATCCACCCCCGCATCCTGGTCACTAACCTTGGGTTTTAGTATCCGCCGTAGGGGCCTGTGATCCATGCACTATCAGGGACCGTACTGCGGAGGCCTCGGGTGTGCTTAGACATAGGGTACCCCTACCAACTACCGAGCTATCAACAAACAGATGCGATCTGAGCGCAACTGGAGGTTCCCGACTACGCACTAGCCCTGAAGCAACCCAGCACAAGTACACAATCCTCTCAATAAGTCATGCAACAAGCATAACTCCCACCCACTCCCTTGGTACCTCATACATAAACCGACATTGGCTCTAACCCATACAATAACTACCAAGCACTGTCTATCCACCGACTGAGTATCACGTGACACCGTGTGTCCACCGCCACTGTGCATGCGCACCTCAGTATCCCCACAGTCACAGGCCTCACTGTCTCCTGGTAGACCGCACCCGACAACGATCACAGTGCACTTGCACCCCGAAAGTCCATAAGCACTCCCAGCACACCTTAGTGCACAACACTGCGCACCCTCGTGCTTTCCCCACGTCACCTGGCTTACCACTGCTTTAACCACCACAGGATATCCGAGCACAACAATAGCATGCACAGTCACGGGCTGAGTACCCCTCTACTCACTGGGGTATACATACCACATATAAGGGACACAACAGACGCCTGGTACCCTTCCAGCACCTCACCTACACTGTACGGTGTAAACTTGCCCTCACCCTTCCGCAACCTCTCACACGTTTATTAATCACTCATACTTCACTCACTCGGTAGCGCCAACCCATTCACACCAACCAAGTCCCTGCCCAATGCCAAAGGAAACCTGCCTGGGTGAACAGGGACACTAACGTACCACCTCCCAGGGTACAGGTACATTTCACACAACTACACACCGGACACAACACACCGCCTACCCTCCCAGTCTAGCTACCTATCACCTACCCAGAACCACTAAAGTACCCCCGCATCTCCACCAAAGTGTCACCGGTTGCTAAGCCGACGCCCAACCACCCCCTACCCTACGCCATTACACACTCTAGCAACAACACAGCAACACTAAACACAGCTTTACAATCATGCGCACTTCTTATTTTCAGACACACACACTATCTATGGTGCCACCACTCACAGCCATCCATCAACCCACACACACCGGTATCCCACTTTCTTCACTGACCCACAGTCTAACCCTGCTACGACCCTGAGAACCTTAACCTATGCTAAAGCACCAGTTGCGGTATATCACAGCGACCAAGGGACGCAGAGATAGCCCCGCCACGGGTGGCTAACTACTAGGGACAAGGACTAACCCAAGGACTCTAATCTCTACTACCACTACTATCCGTCCACACCTCTCCCCAGGACTCGCCATTCTTTGACACGGATCACTACCAAACGGATCGCTGCGGTCCCCTAAAGGAGGCAGACGACAATACCCTACACTGCGCTGGCCACACGTCCCTAAACGGATGCCAGTAGCTAACACCCCTAACCTACTGCCTAACGCCTACACCCCTTCTACCACAAGCAACACATGGGACAACCCTCCCGGCCCGGAAAGCCTCCAGTCCTCGGCGCTGTACGTGCCCCTCCAGGCTGACACCTCCCCAGAAGATTCCTGCTACCAGGCGCTGACCCGTGGCTCCTCGCAGACAGACTCCTACCCTGCGATGACGCGACGCCCAACCACACACACACCAGACGCCCTCACCCCCCTCGACGGATCCGGGGCTCGACTCCACTCCTCTGAAGGCCCTGCCGGACACTGAGGTGAGGGAAAACCCTGGTGGCAGCGCCCACTCACAGGACGCCTGACCAGGAAGAGTAACAGGTGCCAGAAAGTAAACCTCCCAGAGAGGCCCCGTAACAGAGGAGAGCTGGCCTCACAAAACGGCAGACGGCCTGGTTAGTCTCCCTCTCCCGGGAAAAACAGCGGGTACAGAAAGCCGCCGCTCACCTGCCGGACACGGCAGTAAACTGCAGTGGTCTGGCCCCAGTCTCCAGGACGAAACGGGATACCTGCTGACACAAACTGTTAAGGCCCCTACGTAATTTTGCTACTACCCGAGTCATCAAGGCTCATAGGCTACTTGGTAAAGCTTTAATCTCCATCTCCCTTCCTACTTTCCCACTCGGGAGCATGAGAGTGACCCCTTAGAATTTCGAGTACACCCCTCCCTAACACCGTACTTTGGGGTATCAAATCCATTCCCAGCCAACCCTTACAACAGCAGTAAAAACAATATTCTCTCTGAGCCAATCTACGCTATACATAATGAAAATTATGAATCACAACCCATGCCCCTCGGGGGAGAAATAAACAATCTAAGCACTCCAACAAGGGGGGGGGTGCGGACGTCCATGGGCCCCTTAGGAAATACTAAATAAATCTAGGAAATGGGCCATCTCACAAGGAAATGTTCCACAAGTAACAGTATTAATACACATCTCTCAAAAAAAACACAACCAACAACAAAAAGAACAAAAAAAAACTTATCAATTTTAACCGGTTCACAATTCTAGCATATTCCATACATGAGAAATCGGCTCGCAGCCACAATCCTTCACATTCTTTACTCCCTCATTGCACTGTCAATTAATAATCATATATCAACACAACATGATTTGTCGCACAAATTTCCATCCAGCACCCCACTCTCATGTCATCTCCTTGTCAGATACCCTGGTTAAATCCTTGTTATTGCCAACACAAAACCATACTTCATACATATTACATGGTGCACAACCTCCGATTTTTATCCTGTCAACTGCTGAGCACGCCGCCTTAAACTTTACCTTACCCTTCTTTCCTACTAACTAAAATTCATAATGGGAACGCGTCTCCCCTGCAACCTAAGATATCTTTTCTCCAACCCTATTCTGCCACAAACACATACATCCCTGCATGTGTGTCGACTGTCATTTACTTAAAAAAAAACCAAAACCACTTCATCCATATGGACTCACTGTCCTGTACAAATACGTACGTCAACAGATACAGTCTGCACGCGCTCGACAACCCGCGTCCGAGAACCATGACTCGTAAACGAAAGTGAAAAGACACCAATATAAGTTGAATGGTCACGACCGTACTCCAGTATAAACCACTCGACCACTAAATCAGCCTTGGCCCAACAGCCCAGTTTTAACCGATTTCCCAATGACCGTGCCAGTCAACTCCGGAAATCGTTAATATCAATTCAACGAACTACTACTATTTTACAACTGAAATTGAGCACAATCCCCTTACGATTCACGCAGACACATCTGCACCTGACCATACTATGATCCTCAACAAAATCAACCTCGTATTACCTTCTTACTGACCCCCCTCAAATTACATGAACTAATCACTAACCAATACTACATCACCGTCCATCAACGGGTTATTATATTCGAACCCACATTGTCCTAGCCAAACTGTCACATATACAATCGAACTCAGGAATCCACTATGTACACTATCTACAGAATATACAAAAAGAGGTAACACAAACGGCTGACAAGAATTTTCAATCACAGAACCAAGACGACCATCATACCAGACAACCAGTAAATACGCAGCAAACTAATACAACTAAACATAACATGAGAACAACTACAGTACAACTCGCCGCATAATAAAACAACATGACGAACAACAAAAAAACCACATGAACATAACAACTCACGCAACCTGGACAAACAGACGTTAACCACACCATTCTGCAACTGGCTGAGAGTGCTGCCCACAAAGAACACACCGACTCGCACAGGCCAAGGGCACCCAAACGCCGACGAGGACCCTGGCACAACTATGCCTCGAAGTCACTCCTCAAAAACTAACGGCGCTGCCGCGCACCCTACAAGGAGTACATCCACTTCCGACGAACACCAGGGGACAGAAGTGAAGCTACCCCAACCGCATTCCGCCTGGTCGGAATCAGCGAACCCCCACTCACAACACTAAACAGCGATTGGTCCAGAGCAGCGTATCCCTCCGCAGTAGCTGACACGCCCGACCAACGGACTAGTTTGTTGCTCGTGCCAACAACACGACAATTTACCACAACAACTTACAGAACTTGACAACACCAACAACAGCCGATATCCACCTGCCTATCCTGCCCCGCCTTCTCTGGTGTAAGAACCAAAGGAACAAAAGGGTAACAATCGGAACCGAAACCAACCTCCGCATCCATCCTTTCAACAAAAAGAAGATTGGAACTCAAGAATATTTGTATGTCTGATTTCCCCAGCCCCCAACCTAGCCTAACCTTCCAACTAAACCAAAACCCCAATCTTACACACGCACCTCGCACACAAACTCTATACACATCTCACACGCGCACAGACGCTCTCTATTTCTGAACTACCATACTCCCAAACACATGGACGCTGATTTAGTACCGCCGATCATGACAGGGGAGTACAACTTAAACACTCTGATTCTAACGGCATTTCATTCACATAAATAAGATTCATGAGTATAAACATCAATGGTTAAGCAAGGCATCAAGTACAGAACCAACATGAATAAGAAACAGCAGAAATTATTAGCAGCAACGTTTGAAGTGATTTGCTTGTGCCAACGAATGGAGCGCCTTTCACGTAGATATCACATTTTTGAGTACATAAAGAGAGTACGTTTCTGTGCGTACAGAGTCACTTTTTGCGTATACAAAAAACCTTAAAGGAACCATCTTGCCTGAGATCGAATGGCAATACTACACTAGGTGAAGGCTTGTCTCTTTGGGCATAAGGGTCTGCCTTTCGTGTTTCAAGAGCGCTAGCGGTGATCAAAACCACTATGTGTGTAACCGACTTTATAGGCATCGCACAGTAAGCTTCATGATTCTATTAATACCAAGAGAGGGTGCGGTATGGAGAAGTCTTGGATGCTAATGTCATGGTTTGTCCCTATAACTCCTGGAGCGGTTCAATGTTTAACCACGGGCTGCCACTCGTGAAGACATTTCGAGTGTGCATCACTCCCACATGTGCATTGAGTGAAAGAGGACGCTCCTCTGACATTGGTGTTCTGATCCGCCGAAACAGCTGAGATGTTTCCTGGAGAGATTTTAGCCTTTGTTACAAATCTTGGGGGAGGAAAATAAAAGCGGGGGGGGGCACCATCCGTGGGGTGGCGCGTCTCAACGATCCCTTCAACCGTTCAGACCACTTTTTTCGAGAATCGTGCCCGTGCTTTGATCACTAGGTCTGGTCTGGGATAGTTTGAGATCGGCGAGCAGCAGTTCTCTATAGCGTTAACAAGTCGGAAGCGTTTGTTTGCATGCACTAGCATGGGAAGGAATCCACATAAATGCAAGTCCCGTCCTTTTTACGCATGAACCGTGATGTGCCATTAAGAGAATCCTCCATCTGTAGCTCTTTTCTGAGTTTGGTTCCTGTGCCTGTTAGAGCCCGTAGTAAGAAACGGGAGTCCGACAGGATGATCACTTCTAGAGGGGGTTGGGGCATGTCCTTCACCATGGTGCATGCCATGAGTATGGCGTGTAGCTTGGCTGTGAAGACGCAGACCCCTTCCTTAAAACGGTACCGCCTGAAGATCCCCAGGTTTGGGATTTCAAAGGCACTTCCTGCATCCCCATTCTCCAGAACAAAGCCATCTGTGTAGATGTGAAGATGGGCGCTGTACCTTTCTTCCAGCTGTGCGTTTGCCAGGGAGGCAACGGGGGAACGGTCTGCTACTATCTGTGGCCTTTTCATCTCCCAAGGAGCGTAAGCCATGCTAGGCATGGGTTCTGCCTGTTTGGGTGTGATCTTGCTTTTTTCCCAAATTTCTGTCGTCTGGGAGCGCAGTGATCTTATACGTTCGTATAGCATGGGATTTTTCTCAGCCATATAACGACAAACGGCCATTTCGTCGGGCTTGGGGTATGTACTGAGTGCAGCCATGACATTTCTTGGAGCTGTCGAGGCACGGGCTTCAAAACTGGCGCACCTAAGCCGGCACTCTTCCTCTAGTGGCAACCATCCCGCCACCTGGTAGACAAGATCATTCACAGCACATGGGTGCAGGCCCATGGCATGTTTGAGAGCTGCCAGCTCAACACTTTTGAGTTTGGACCACAGATACTTGGGGCAGAGAAAAAGGCCTCGTGGCCATAAATAAGTCTGGAACGTACCAGCACTTTCGTCAGGTGGATGAGACTGTTGGGTGTAGCCCAGGTTTTTCGTGTGAGGGACTTGATTGTCTCCACAGCCGGCATAGCTTCGTTTACTAACTGTCTGATGTGGACACCCCACTTCAGATCTTGGGTGATGGTTACAGCCAGGAACTTGACCTGTTTGTTCGGCTGTATCACGTGATGACCTCCAATTCGAATGGAGTATTCATCACGCTGTTGTTGCTTCTTGGCAAAGACCATGAAGACTGTTTTTTCGGCGTTCAGTTGAAACCCATTTCTTTGCAAGCGTGCCTGTATTGTGTCTATGCCTCTTTGGAACTTCTCCATGGACTTAGACTTTCCGACATGTCTGTGGTCTGTCCAGATCGTCAGATTATCAACATACAGGGATATGTTTAGGTCATCAATTTTCATGAAAATATCATGCAGCATGACGCTGAAGAGTATGGGCGCAATTACACTGCCTTGTGGTAATCCCATGTGCAGGCGGTGCATTTTCGATGTGGCTGACCCTACTTTCACTGCCATTTGTCTGGAATCCAGAAACGCTTCTATGAATTGATAGAGGCGGCCCGTGATGCCAAGTGACTGCAGTTTTTTCAGCAGTCTGGCATGGCACAATGTGTCAACTGCATTCTTGATCTTGAAGAAGGTGGCAACGGTCGTTTTCGGAAAACGTTGCCTTTGGCCCTTCTTGACGTCCTCGAGCAATCTCACGACATGTTCCATACAGTCGCTGCCTTTCCGAAATCCTGCTTGACATAGTGGCAGTATGTCGTGTCTTTCAAGGTGATATTCAAGTCTGTTTTGGACTATCCTCTCGTACACATTGCCGAGATGAGGAGTCAGTTCCATCGGTCTGTAGCTTGTTGGGAGCTCTGATGGTTTACCATCTTTTAGGATGGCCACTACGAGGGTTTCCTTCCAAGCCTTCGGTATAGTTCCTAATTCCCAACATCTTTGGTAGAAATTAAGGAGTACCTCTACCATGATGTCTGGGAACCGGTGAATCATACGGTATGATATGGGATCCGTGCCGGTGGCTTTACTGGCTGCCTTCAGGCTACCGATGGCTGTCCTCAGCTCCCCAATGGTGAGGTCACTATTGAAGGGGGCGGAGTCAACATCCGACGCAGGTAAAATAAAGTTTCCCTTGTCCTCAAGTCTGTATTGCATCATTTCAGCCGGGAGATGATCTGTCTGACTCACTCTGGAAAAGGTTTGAGCGAGGGCATCAGCCTTCTCTTGTGCGTTTTGAGTTAGCTGGCCATTGACGAGGAGAGGTCGTTCAGAAGGGCGGGCACATCTCCAAAATGTCTTGATCTTGCTCCACATCTCGGAACCATCTTCTGGTTCCCATACTTCTTCCATGCAGAAGCGTTCCCAGTGTTCTCGGCAAGCAGTGTCAGCCACACGTCTGCAGTGGTGGGTGGCTTCTTTCAAGGTCGCCTTCATTCTTTCTGACTTGTTTTCTAGGAAATTGTTCAAGGCGTGTTTTCTAGCTGCAGTAGCTCTGTCACACTCTTCGTTCCACCACTCTGGCGTGGAGCTGTGTTTCCCTCTGGCCCTCGGGGCTTTCTTTGGGATAGCTGTATCGGCTGCCCTGAGAACCATCTCCCTAATGTTCTTATAGTACACATCGATAGACTGGTCTACAGGTCGTTCATCTCGCATTCTACTTCCAGTTCGAGCTCAAACAACACCCAGTATGCTTTCTCCAAGTCGAATTTTGGGCTCTGATCATAGTCTGCAAGGGCAGGCTCCTGATCGCCAAGTACAATATGCAGTGGTAAATGGTCAGACTGCAGAGAATCATTGCCCGACTCCCATTTTGCATCGAGGCAGAGGTCAGGATGACCAGTGAAAGGTCGATGGCGCTACTGCGTTGGTTTTTGTATCCAAGCCTGGTGATTCTCCCATCATTGAGTAAGGTTAGATCGGAGTCCCTGATGGTGGTGGCCAGGTGGACCCCCGTGTTCGTGGTCTGCCCTGCATCCCACAGTCGGTGGCTGACGTTGAAGTCGCCAGCCACCACCCAGCTGCTCTTTTCTGTGTCTAGGCGTTTCAGCCATGCCACTTGTTCCTCATTTGTGCTGCCACCAGGATAATAGACATTGACCAGGTTGATCTGTCTGTCTCCTTTCATAAGTATACTTACTGTACACGTGATGAGTCGGCATCCTACTTCACCCGTAGGCAATTGGGGTTCGGCGTATGTAAGTCTTCTGTTGACATATATAGCGACCATGATTCGGTCAACTTCCTTTCCTACCACCGGCGGGTAGTTGAACCCTTCCAGAACTGGAGGTTCGCGTCTTGTATCCAACGACTGAGCATCAGAAACATCTACCTAGGCTGGTTCTGCAGATAATTAATAAGGAAACAAACCTTGGTGCTATAGCTTGGCAGTTCCATTGCAGGATGGACAGTTTTTCGTCCTTGCTTTGAAGGCCGAAGGGACACAGAAAGGCATCTAAAGACTTTTCGGATTGACCTGCCGATTCCATCAGCTCTTCCTCGGTCATTTTCTTCTTTCGTTTAGCATCATGGCTCAGCGATTTTTGTGTTTGTTCAAACGTCTTTTTCTGTTGTTTGCTTGCACGTCCAGTGTTTGTCTGTGGATTTTGCTGCTGTGATGGAGGCGTTGAATTTCCCGTTTTCATCAACTGCGTCCAAAATGGCGCCATCTGAAAAAAAAAGAAAGAAAAAATATAACATTACTGTAGAAGACCTGACCCCCAAAAAGACATGTATTTTCTGCCAGCTTCTTCTTCCTTACTGAAAATCATTAAACTGTTTTGTAATAATTTTCATCTATGAGTGTGTGGTAATTCAATTTGTTTGGTTGACATTCGTATTCAAAGGGTCGTTTCTGGGGGACACAAAATTGAAATAATGAAAAATTGTCAAAATGAATCAATACTT
Organism: Conus ventricosus; assembly: GCA_018398815.1. Lineage (NCBI taxonomy): Eukaryota > Metazoa > Mollusca > Gastropoda > Neogastropoda > Conidae > Conus > Conus ventricosus. Next base: position 60,219,593 of record CM031595.1, on the reverse strand, counting down.
TGCTCAAATACTCATATCTTAAAATCTCCCCGTTGATAGTTATCCATTTACCTTTTTATTTAAGAAACGGAAGAACAAACGTGGAGTATTATTCAATTTCCTCTTATATATGACAGTTACAATCGCAAAAACCATACCAAAAACATGTAAGAATTTATTCCACGTTAAAAACAAAACATTATTTCAAACTGATAAATTACAACACCAAGAACAAAGACGCAAACTTGTCTACATACAAATATCATTTTAAAAAAAATGAAATAAAGAAAATCACGTTATAGGTGCACTTGTTGGGTAAGCAAAGATGAAACATCCCAATAAATCAGGAGTGCTGAGGCAGAGTACAAAATATCATTTTTAGAAAGAAAATCTGCGGTCTCTTGATCCTAGCTTATATATTTTACAAACAGATGATTTTATGATGACTTATTCCGGGCCACATATTTTTAAATTTTAATGGGATACCTCAAATAACAAAAAAGAAAATAAAAAGAGTTGATGCTGGATGGGTCAATGCGCAAGACAATGAAGAGCAACCTGTTGGAACTGGTTAATTTAGACCCAGTTGCCCAGGAACCACAGAGCTACATCAGCATCATTGACATGGGAATGATCTGGCGGCTCGCAACCCCAACACCAGAGGAAACCGTGAGGCCAGGAAGCGAGACGGCTCGGTCTACTGTTGGAGCGACTACCTGGATAAGATCTGTACCATCATCTTCTCACGTCACAAACATGCCAGCCCCTACATCGTCCTTATCAACGACAAGTATGACTATCCATTCAGCATCAAGGATGATGAGCATGACAGACGGACAGGAAAACATGCACATATCCCAAATGTGTTCCCGAAGCCTCACGACATCTTTCCAGGAGTAGCTGAATTCAAGCAGCTCATGCTCAGTTCAGGAAACAAAGTCAGACTGCAAAACTCGTAAAAGAACAAATGAAAACTCAAGTTGCTGGCAAATGTGAAGTCATCTATTGTGAAGGAGACAGCAGTGAACCCGCCACAGGTATGGCCGACAGAGACCATGTCTACAGACATGCAGAGGCTGACACAATCATGATATCTGCGTACTGAAAGCTCAGGAACTCTGGAAACTACAGGGGCCAGTTGTGCTCGACCGTAGAATTGTAAACTGAATCTCAAGTGTTTCTGGAAATGTGATAGAAATAAAACGAATATGACTGTAAACCATTAGTCCCCTTGAGATGCGGATGGCGGAAAAATTACAGTAAAGCACGTAAAAAAGGCAGATGTCTTGAATTCTTTATTTTCGTACAGGAAATTATGGATAATGTCCCAGTTTTAAAACTCTTGAAGATCAAATGGTGTAACTTAAACAGAGACTCTTCATAACTCCAGAAGCTGTTGAAATAAACTTGAAATTTTAAACCCCGACAAGGCAAGTTATTCTTCACTAAGATAATTGAAAGAAGCTCATAAAGAACTAAGTGTCCCACTATACTTTTAATCGAGAAAACGTAAGAGAAAGATATGATATCTAAGGATTTGGGGGGGGGGGGGGGGGGGGGGGGGGGGGGGGGGGGGGGGGGGGGGGGGAAGCAACTGTAACAGCAATATAACAACAATTTAACAAATCCTCAGCAAGAAATTACAACCCCCTGACTCTTAAGTTATAAAATCTTTTGTAAGAGACTTGATGATTAATCATAAAGCGACAATGACTCATTTTCCAGATGCCAGCATAGCTTTAGAGTTGGCCGTTCATGCAGCTCACAGTTCCTTAAGGCGATGGAAGATTTTACATAAAAGCTGGATCACAGGGAATCTTCTGATGTTGTCTACAAGAACTTTTGAAAGGCTTCGAGTCTGTCCCACTTAGATGGCTTCTCAATTGTAAACACTCAGTCGCATGGAGTAATCAGCAATTATTTTAACATGGATTTCAAACATTCTTAAAACATTGAACATAGTTTTAGAGTTGCAAACGCATATTCCTTAAAAACTAAGTTTTTAAACAGTACCCATCAGGGAAAAATGTTCTGGCCCATTATGTTTACGATGTTTTATCAACAATTTTCCCAAACGTTTTCCGTTTGTCATTGCAAACATCTTTGCTGATGACACAAAACATTGTAATCTGAGCAGCCTTGCTCATGTGTTGCAGTCAGATATAAGCAGGTTAACTGTCTGGACAGATACATGGAATCTGTCTCAAAGTACATAAGTTTTAAAACATTATATATCGGAAGAAACAACCCCCGCATGGACTATACGATGTGGTTGTCTGATAAGAAGCATATTATTAGCAGGTTAAAAAGGACGAAGGAGTTATTTTTTATGAGAACTTGAAATTTGACATAAAATACTACAATACAATCACAAAAGCAAACACAACGCTTGGACTGACAAAAAGGCATCTTCGTACATGAATAGAAATGCATTCATTAGATTATTCAACACATTGTTAAAGCCAATCCTGAAAACGGCAATGCGATTTGGCATCCATTTTTATAAAAGGAAGTTTGTTACAGTAAAACAAATTAAGAGAAAGGCAACACTGATTAAATACGGTATTCGGGAAGGAGCATATGTACTCTGTTTTGTCTGTGTCCTTGACGGTAACTAACCCCCTCTCTTGTCAAATTTTGCTTAATTTTCCGCCCTCAGTCACTCCGTTTTGAAACTTAAAACTACAGTAGTAACATATTGGTATACTGACCTCCATTGCCTGTGCCAACACTGTCTTCAAGAAAATACACACACGTCTTCCATGTCTCAAGTCGCTGGCTTAAATGCAGACCCAGAACTAACAACTTAGCCAGCGACTCATTTATGTCAACAGGAAAGGATAAGAAAAGTTAGGCTAGTAAGCTAATGCCCAAAGAATGCGAGCTTAACTGAGCTGCAGCACATTTCTGAGCTTTATTTAGCTACAGCGGATTTCCAATCTAATTTTAGCTACAGCGGATTTCCAATCTAATTTTAGCAACAGCGCATTTCAGTCCGCCTTGCACAACAGTCATCTCCATCGGCATGTCTCCTTGGGTTTTCTACGTGTACAACTTAAATACAGACCCCAGAACGAACAAATGAGCCAGCGAATTATTGATGTCAAAAAGGATAAGAAAAGTTAGGCTACTAAGCTTAAGCCCTATGAATGCGAGCTTAACTGAGCTGCAGCACATTTCTAGCACATCCACACCGACACGCCTGCGCATGCACACGCATACACATAAAGATGCACAAATGCACACACCACATGTGCACATGCCCACATACAAAGGCACACACATACACACATATGTACACATGTAGCCTAGATGCAGATACGTGTGCTCACACAAACCCACACATTACACACACAAACACACATACATATGCACACGCACTTCTGCACACGCACACACGCGTGCACATACATGCAGGCACACACACACAAACGTGCACACATGCCTTCGCGCGCGCAAACACACACACACATACGCATGTGCCACGCACACACATGGGCCCATGCCCACACATCATACACACACGTGTGCATTCACTACACACACACACACACACACACACACACACACACACACACACACACACACGAAAGAACATGGTAGGTAGGCACTCGAGGGCTGACCAACAAGTTGGGCTAATGCGTAGGTAAGACATCCGCTGAGTCGTAGCCACGAGACCCTCTTCTTGAATTGTCTCATCTTAGTTGTTAATTCATTAATCCATCAGCTTCAAATCATGCGTAGTGTGGTCTCAAAACTTAGCGAATGTGGTGTAGCGTATATGGACTGGTCTGCACGCAGTGACGCCTCCTTGATGAAACTGAAACTGAGCTGAGCTTGATTTAGCTACAGCGGGATTTCCGATCTAATTTTAGCAACAGCGCATTCAGTCCGCCTTGCACAACAGCCATCTTCGTACGCATGTCTCCTTGTTCTCTGCGTGTACAACTTGAAGGCCTACTGCAAGTCCGCACAGCTTATCGTGACAGAACAGTCTATGTGGTCTTGATAACGATGGCGCGCAATTGTTAGGGCTGCCGCGGTGATGGTAATTTTACTTACACCCCTCCTTGAGGGATAGCGATGTAGGCTAACTATACACTGCACATGATTTAAAGTGATGGATAAATGAATTGATGACTAAGATGAGAGAATTTAAGAAGAGGGTCTCGTGGTTTCGATTTAGCAGATATCTGGCCTACGCATTAGCCCAACGCGCTGATCAGACCTTGAGTACCAATCTAACATTGGTTGTGTCATTATTATCATTGTATATGTGTGTGGTTGTGTCATTATTATCATTGTAGGGGAGGGTTACTGATATCGTACCACTTAAGGACAAACAGCTCAAAGGCGCAAACTTATTTTGCTAGGCACGTCAAATTGTGCACAAACACTCATCTTCTGTGCCTTCATCGTTCCGTATTATTGTTTTCAAGGAAAAAAAAAAAGAATGGTTTCAGTACGAATTTTAAAAATTCACCCAAAGAGTACGAATTAGAAGGCCGGTTCTGTAATGCGTACCCGTCAGTCACTTATAACGTACCGGGGGTACGATATCAGTGACCTAGTGGTACGATATTAATAACTCATCCCACTTCTCTCTAGAGTCGAGTTTAGACTTTCTTCTATCTGCAATGTGACCAAACACGCAGACTATAAACATTACACCCCCACACACTATCCATAATACATTTGTAAAGTAATTATTGCAATTGAGGATGAAATCCAGTTGATATAGGCCTACTTATAATTGCTCTTACTCTCAGTCATTTCAGTGTGAGCACAGCCCTACACACATGTGCATTTGTGCACTTTACTACCCGCTCACACACATGCACACACAAAGACTCACACCATGACATAGGCATAGGCCTACAACTCCACACACACACACACGTACCCCACACACACACACACACACACACACACACACACACACACACACACACAGCCAATTAAGTTGAATTTTGATTTTTTTTATCCCAGTGAACAAAGAAGCAATAATAGCACAAAATCGGAGTTAAGGTGAAGAAAATGATTGAAGAACGTCAAACAGGCTTGAATATTTCACGCCTACATAATGTCGTCGTCCGAGTCGCAGTGATGGCAGATGTACACATATCCATCGTTTGGTGTGCACTGCACATGCGCCCACTGTTTACATGTAGCACAGCTGGTCCACTTCTCTCTGCTCTTGCTGTCCTTGACCGCTCACAGCAGACGATGCAGCTTGGATTTTCGTTTTCCTCCTCGCTGCTGCTGGCCTCGGTGACTCTCTGCACCTTTTTCTTCTGGAGGGAGCGTTTCACTGGTTTGCCCTTGGTCCTGGTTTGCCCTTGGAGCTGCTGCTTTGCGGTTTTTTTCTTCTAGATTGTTTTTGTAGGGACTGCCCGTAAGAACTTGTGACTGAGACGTGGCTGGCGTCCTCCGCTTCTTGGCACTGAGTTTGGGTAGTGGGGAAATGACGCTGATGGGTTGAGCAGGAACCATTGACTCATAGTGTCCAGCATTCATCATGAGGGATGTACTTTACCATCAGTGGAGCCTTGGTGTTGTCACCTGCAGTGTATCTAGAGATGAAGCTACTCCCTCAACATGAACGTGTGATGGATCTGCCCAAGGTCTTTGCTGTACTTGTGATCTCAAGTTCCCCAACCATTGCCTTCGGGTCACTCATGTGTAGGATACGTTCAGCAACTGTTGAGAAATGGAGGCGTTCTGGCAAGTCGGCGTTAAGCTCTGCAGCCCCTGGCTCCACGCGTAGATTTTCACACATGTGGGCAACGACCCTTGCTCTGAGATGGTCAGCTTCGGCATTTTTCATAGTGGGCCTTTATTGGGTCCAAACACTCTCCAGTTGATTGGTTTCTTTGACAGGACTGCAGTTCAGGGTTGAGAGTGATAGAGATCGCTCTGAAGAAGCATCTGCCATCTCCTTTTGTAGGGATTGAGCGTACAGAAGTTTCATGGGCAGCAAAAGGGGGAGTCTCGGGGGACAGGTGCTTGAGACAGTTCAGGGGCTGGTACTGGAGACGAATCGGGGACAGGTGCTGGAGATGGTTCAGGGACAGGTGCTGGAGACGGTTCAGGGACAGGTGTTTGAGGACGGTTCTGGGGCGGGTGCTCGAGACGGTTCAGGGGCAGGTGCTCGAGATGGTTCAGGGCCCAGGTGCTCGAGATGGTCCAGGGACAGTGCTCGAGAAGCTGCTTGGCTGGGCTCCATATCACTTTCCCTGACAATCTGCACCAAGAGCAGCTTCCATCTGAGAAAACTCTTCGTCAAAACGTGCCTATTTGGAGGCCATAGTCCAGTCTTTTTGAAGCCATTCACTGCTGTTTCCATTGTGGCCGCCTTGACAAATTCCTTTCCCACAAGACGGCTGACTTGATGCACGCCTACAGCTCGTCCCGGGCTCGTCCTTAGGAACTGCTCAATCTTAACGTTGTACCAGCTCTTGAACGACTTGAAAAATGTCACGTCCAACGGCTGCAGTCTGTGGGTGGTATGGGCAGGGAAAGACAAGATAACACTCCATTCCCCCTTGCCAGTTTGATGGCCTCCAGGTTTTTGCTGTGGGATGAGTGCCATCCAGGAGAAGCAGGTGCTTGTTTTCTGGAGTGGATTTCACCGATTTGATGAAGTGCTGCAACCACTGGATGAAAACATCAGAGTCGATCCACCCAGAATCTGTGCAGGCAAACACGGTCCCTGTTGGCGCATCCTCCTTCAAGCTCTCAGCCAGTCTTTTTCTTTTGAAAATTAGCATTGGTGGCAGATAATGTCCTGTGGCCGAATGGCAGTAGACTCCTGTAGTGTTGGCTCCACGCTCCGCACTTGTTGCAGCTCCAACTTGTTTCTTCCCCTTTACTGAGATGATTTTGGAGGGTGCCTGTACTGTTGAATGACCGTTTCATCCATGTTGTAGATCCGTTCCGCAGTAAAGCCATGTTCTTCTACTATCCTGAAATAGAGGTTGAAGAATTCGCCGACGTCCTGGCGATTGAACCCCCTCATTCTTCCGATGGAAGTGGCCTCTGGTGAGCGCAGAGAGAGTTCGGGGGTGTCTCCGCTGAAAGTTGTAGTACCAGGTCTGTTGGCAGCTTGTTTTGTATCACTGAACCCTTTAATGCCATGAACATGAGCAATCGGTATGCCAGTTTTTTAGGTCCATGACTGTGATGCCAAGAAGAGTTGATCCAGTTGTTTGATGTGGCTGCACCAACTCCTCTTCCAACTCCTTGGGCAAGACGCATGGGGCCCCACGGTGCTTGCATTCGGGGTTGGCGTATTTGTTCAGGCCAAGGCGTGACGGTGGATTGTTGGCTTAGGAATGCCGAATTCCCTTGATGCAGCGTTGAAACCCATTCCATTTGCAATGGCTGCCAGACATTTTTTCATGTCTTCTGATGTCCAGTTCGAGGGGGGGCGACATTTTCTGAAACAAATAAAAATAAAATAAAATAAATAAATGAAGAAAACAGTAAACAGTGGAAAGGAAAAGATTCAATAAAGATTACATGGATGCAACTTTGAAAATAAAAAACACTGAAAGGTAGGGATGTAGGCCTACAAGGAGAATTGGGGAAATGAAAGAGAGAAAGACAGAGAGATACAAAGAAAGAGAGAGAGACTGAGACACAGGCACATAGAGAGAAAAGAGAGAGAGAGAGAGAGGGGCAGACAAAGAAGAGGAGGGAGGAGGGGGGGGGGGGGGGGGGGGAGACAGACAGGCCCAGTTAGACAGAGGCAGGCAGACAAACAGACCCAAAAGAGACCGATTTCCCACAAAAATCACAAATATGAAACATATATTCTTCAAAGCAAACTTTGCTAAAACCCCATGCATTGACTATTAGTTATGTGACTAGAATTGGGTACGGGTAAAAAAAAAAATAGAAGTTATTCAAGTTTTTGACATCCTCCTTTTGTGTGTGTCATCCTGCATATCGTACCAGAAGTCATTGATATCGTACCACCGGTACTATATACAAGACTCTGGCTGGTACCATATGCGTGACTTGGGTAAGCTTGACAATAAGGAGGTATAGCCTAACACATGAAAAGCTAGGGCCAATGTTTAAATCCAAATGTAATCTACAATCACATAGGTATCAATACATATTCAAGTTAATTTGCTTATTGGTGTCGTGTTTGCATAGTCACACAAAAATGTCAGACTGAAAATAACATCGAAGTGCGAAAAAAATGATTTTTCTTACCTGCTAGGGGTTTTCATCCTTGCCGCCTGTTTGCACTGGCAAAATGATCTTCCTACGGGGCTTTCCCAACACTCAAGCAGGGCCATCT
>CM031595.1:60183803-60208803 GCA_018398815.1 Conus ventricosus | reverse complement strand
TGTACGGCTGTGGAACTCACTGCCGGGTGCCATCAAGATTGCCACAAATGCAATCTCATTCAAAAAACAAATTGATTCGACAGTTCTGAGATCTGCATATTGACGATTTTCTATTTTTACTTCCCTGATATTTTACTATTACCTGGGCCTGAATTTGGCCATTGCTTTTATCTTCTTGAATATCGAGTGCGACCCCTTGTTGCTAAATTTGCTCCAGGGGCCAACAGTCTGAGTCGCACTGTTTTATGGTATTTTATTTTACTTTTTAACATGCGCGCTGGTGACCTACTCGTTTTTGAGTGATCCGGTGTTTTGGGAAGAATTTAATAGTATTATTACCAGATAGAAAAAAAAGATTAAAATACTGGTTTTAGTAATAAAATTCGACGGACACACACGCGCGCACGCACACAATTTTTTTTAATAGTGTTTGTGGCTTGGCCTTCGGCTTGAAGTATGTAGACCCTATGTGTGTATGTGCACGTGTGTGTGTGTGTGTGTGTGTGTGTGTGTGTGTGTGTGTGCGCGCGCGCGCGTATGTAGCAGATTGATAGCAGTCCCGAAGTCATATTTTCGATCATCATTAGTCGACACGAAGTACTCATCCAGTTTTGTTGGGTTGCGATTTATTGTAACATATACTTATTTTGTCTGACCGACGGAAAAAGGAAAACGACCATAAAGCACACACACACACACACACACACACACACACACACAGAGTATGCCTGTGAATTTGGCTCATGAGGGGCCCATCTGAGTGACGTCACCTTGTCAACGTCATTTCTTAATAGTGCTGTTCAAAAAACAAACTGTAAATGCTGGATGTAAGCTTATGTCGCGCGTCGCAAAGTGGTAACTAAACGCAGGGACAGCAAGAGAAGTTAAATGCAACAGTGCTTTGTATGCTGCATGAAATGTGATTATGCATATATACCAATGCTTCCATAGAAAATCAAGCAGAACACTATTCTGCTTATTGATACAACACGTGATGTGAACGATCTTGTGAGTGAGCTTGCGTAAAATTGGAAAGTTAGCTCTGACAGGTGATTTAGACGGAAAATAAAATTTAGCCTTTCGAGTTTTCCCGTTGTATGTGATTAGCTGCTATTTTTTTTAGAAGAGACACCCACACTGCCGCTAGGCAACATTCGTGTATTTGTGATTGGCCGTTATATTTGTAAAGCAGGTGGTTGTGGTTTGCATTTTCTATTTTAACTTCCCCAGATAAATTATGGTTACCTAGGCCTGAATCTGACTTGACTTGACTTGACTTGTTCAACGATTGAGACCTGAAAGGTCTGTTCGTTGATCCTCTTTAAACTTGTCACTCAGTGACTGTCATGCGTGGCTTGCAAGCAGAGTGACTAGTTTTACATAAATTTTGGTTCATACAGGCTGGGTAAGTGCCTCCAGTGTGGTCCAGTCGACCCTTAAAGGCACTGGTGGATGGAGCCGTTACAACCGCCTCAGGGAGACTGTTCCTGGTAGACACTACTCTGTGCGCAAAGTAGTTCCCCTGAGGTCCAGTCGGTGTCTGTTCTCCAGTTTTAGAGAATGCCCACGGAGGGCCCTCCCACTTGCCAATGTCAGTTCGGGTCGCCGGACTTCATAGTATCCATGGAGGTACTTGAAAACCTCAATCATGTCGCCCCTGACTCATCGATGTTCCAGTGTGGGCAATCCTAGGCTGTCAGCCTCTCTGGATACGTCTTGTTCCTCAAGGATCCCAGCAGTTTTGTGGCTCGCCTCTGCACATCCTCAATGTCACTGCAAAGTGTTTTATGATACGGCTGCCAGACGCTGTGTCCGTATTCCAGAATAGGCCGCACTAGGCTCTTGAAGAGCTGGACGAACATTTGCTCTGTTAGAAAGTCAAATGACCTCCTGATGAGTCCAACTATCCTGGTTGCCTTCCAGTGGCATGTGCTGCATGGTCCACAAAATTCAGCTTGTTGTCCATCCATACACCAAGGTCTTTCTCTGCCACCGTTTCTGCCAAAGTCAGTTTCTTGGTGCTTCCGTCCGCTACTTTAACTGACATGGAGTATGATGCCTCTGATTTTGTGGCACCAAGCTTCATGACTGCACACTTTTGCGGATGGAACCTTAACAGCCACCGGTCCGACCACATCTGGAGTTGGTCCAGGTCGTCCTGCATATCCTGGATGCCCTGAGCGGTGTCGCTTCTGCCAAACAACTTTGTATCATATGCAAACATTTTCACCGCAGACTTTACAATCTGGCCATTGCTTTTAACTTTCTGAATATTGTGTGCCACCCCTTGTTGCCAAATTTGCTCCAGGGGCCAACAGACTGAGTCGCACTTTATTTTATGTTATTTTTATTTTACTTTTTAACATGCGCGCTGGTGACCTACTCGTTTTTGAGTGAACCAGTATTTTAGGAAGAAGAAGAAGAAGGATGCGCCACAGCCAGGAACTCGTGTAGGAATAACAGGGTCGCAGCAGGGCGAGGAGGAAAGCTGGTTGTGCTTAAAAACAAAGTTCTCTGCTCAGAGAGTTTTGCATAATCATATCTATGTGAATCAGAAGTGTAAAATGCCGGCTATTCATCCAATATAAAAATATTTTAAGCTATTTGATATATTATCGTGTGTGGGGTATATACAGTAGAAACTCGGTAAACATGAGTTAAAATAAAAATCACTATTCTGCCAAACGAAAGAGAAACAAATCACGACGCGTTTCGACCTCTTTGGTCATCTTCAGGCAAGACAACATTCAAGACAACAAAAACGAAGAACGAACAATCACTTCTCCCCTCAAACTGGGCGCAAGATGTAAGTGGAGCAACATCTGCCAGTCTTGCCATGCACTCTCTACCACTTCATACCATTACAGAATAAATGACTTTGGTGATTGTATTCCAGACAAGGGTTTTATGGATATGACCTGTCAGCTGTCCAACCTGCACATTAGCCAAATTTACCATCAATCTTTTGAGTACCTACGTTACATTGTTCATGCCACTATTATCATTGTATGGGTGTGCTTGCGTGTGTAGCAAGCCTTGGGGGGCGTGGGTCCATGTATGTGCCAATGTACGCAGTGCGTGTGTGTGTGTGTGCGCATACTTGTGCATGTGCATGCACGTGTGATCTGAGGGCTTGTGCGAGTTAGCTTCAGCATGCATATGTGTGCACATTTGTGCGTGCTTATGTGTGTGTGTGTATATATCTTTCTGTGTCATGTTAACTTTCTGTGATTGAAGCATACAAAGGATCTGTTAAATGTGTATGAAACATAGCCTGGATCAGTTAAACTGGACAGACCTTGTGGTCTGTGTAGCAGTATGCACTGCTCAGAGTGTGGCTAGCCAAGGTCACAAGCAGAGACTGTTTCGTCTGGATCAGTGAATAGCAGAACTGTTGTCCTTTCTCACCATGTCTACTGAGCATTATAAAGTCTTCACATCAGAAAATAATATATGCTGCTACTGACCATGAACTGCATGATGTAAACTAAATGAGATTTTTATAAAGTTAAAAATGTTTGTACAATACCATGCAGTGACAAAGAGTGTGCATAAAATTATAGCAAAACTTGAATGTGATTTACACGAAAATGTCGTAAGAATTTCTATAAAAAAAAGGAGAAAAAACCCCCAACAAACCAACCAACTAAAAAAACAACCCCAAAACAGAAACAAAACAACACACAGTCTCTCTTTCAAACATCCTCACACACTGAGAGATGTAGAGAGAAATGAAGACAGCAAAATGCTTCAATGTTCTTTATTGATATCACCGAGAAAAGGGAAGCTAAAAACAGACTGCCAACTGGAAATAAACATCCAGTATAACTGACTTCCATTAAGGTTTAAAAATCAGTTTTCTCATATGCAGACCATATTACACTGCATTGTTTTTACCCCTTCTGATATTGCCAAAAAGTGTAATTTTGCTCCCAGTTAAAGGAATGAAAAAAAGAAAAGGTAAAGAAGTTTGATAAGAACATCACTGATATTATTTTTCACAGTAAAACCCACCAACATTTAAAAAAAAAGGAAAAAAAGCAATTTTGTGCATTCGCCCGTCCATCCCGATATTAACATGACAGCAATTTCACTTTCAACAAGCTGTATCAAGCACAAAACTTATTTTAATTTCTATATTAATATTGAAATAGATAGACAGATAAATAGATATATCAATATATTGTTTTAAAAATTACAACATGAAAAATAAATCCCAGCAAACCAGCAGATAAAAGAATAAAATGAACAAGTAAATGAACAACTGAAATCAGTCTTCGTTTCCTTCAGTACTGTGACTGTGATAGAAATCCATGATTGTTAAAAACAGTGCATTAGGATTCCCACTTGTGCTCTTCAGTAGCTCTCAGGAAGTTATTACACTGAAACAGCAGCTTAGGTACAGCTAACGCTGGGTGCCTCTTTATATTACATTGCATCAGTACCTATCTACCTGTATATACTACCTATCTGTATGTACACACACACATATATGTACATGTACACACACACACACACACACACACACACACACGCACACACACATACACACACACACAAATAAAATTTTATGTACTCAGTGGAATCTGGGATACCAATGGCTGTCAGAGGTGATTTTCTAGCATTTTGATTTACTGAAAGACTATCCTAGATTTCCCCATATGAAATCAGAATCCACGTTTTTCAAGTTTCACTGAGGAGAAAGTTTTTAAAAAAAAAGGCAAACTGCAGAGCATTTCACCCTGTATAATTTGACTTATATTCGTGGTGTGTCATGTCTCTCTCAAGTCTCTGTGAATACCTTACCTGATGTGACCCATTTCTCATGCTTTCAAACATCTCCATTTCTTTGGGATGACGCTTAAAATACCATGTTTCTAGCACAGATCTGCGGAAGGTTGAACAAAGACTTGCATCCGAGCCTTGAAGTTGGGTCCATCTTGACAATGTTCACCTTCATCCAAACAAAGGTGAGACTTAAATTTTGGTGCACACTTTTGAATTAAACAGTTTGTCTTGGTCCCATTTCAAATCTTTGATGTGCTCCTTAAAAAACAAGCTTCCACCCCAAGTCTCTTCAGAAGTCAGTTTTCAAAACCACCACTGACAGTGACACTGACACACTCCACAAACGCACTGTGCCTTGCGTTGTAATTGAGAGTTCATATCACTGTTATGACCCTGGGGTTGATCAGAATTCTCAAGTAGTGTTCAGCCAGGTGAAATCAGATTCTGAGGTTGTCATTGGAGAATCCTGGGTCTCAATTTACTCTGGGGTAATGAGAATTGCCCTGCATCCTAGTTTGTGCACAGACATATGTCTATGTATATCTAGCTATCTTTCTATATCTATCTTATCTTCCATGTACGCGTATACTTACGTACGTATACACACATACACACAAACAAACAAAAATAAAGGTCACAAAGCTAAAGAGGAAACTTGGGAAGGACTTAAACTAAGGGGAAGGTGTGAGCTGGTTGCCCAGAAACGTTCGTCCCCTACCTCCTCCCCCTTCTCTCCCTTTCCCACCCTTTCTCAATAGTTGTAAAACGCCTTGTCACAATGTCTCAAGCGTTTGGCTATGGGATTAGATCCCTTAAGATAATCTTGAACAACCCACCCCACCTTTCCTCACATTCCTGCTCCAATTATACTTCTAACAACAAACCTATCGCCAGTGTGTCCCACTTCTGGAGAGGAGGAGACAACAGAGCAAAACCTTGCACTGGGGGCTCTGCATTATGAAAAATGATCTGAATCATCACAGTGATGGGGACTTTCGAGCTGTGCACAAATAACGTTGATTACAAGTAATAATGACACTGTCAACTAGAAGGGCATTCTGAAGAGCTCATGCCTGTGTTGAGGTTGAACTGTGTTGTGTTTCTGTGTGTTCTGACTCAGACCTAATGAAATATACCTGAGGTTGAATTTTGGATACGCCCAAATTTGACAGCTTCCTGTTTGGGCTACTGTTCATCTGTGTACCATGTTTCACTGGAAGTCTGCGATGTGCTGTTGTTGGCATAATTTTTCCCGAAAGATCCTGAAGCTGCCCTTTGATTCATATCTACACCATGATTCTGCACCCGCATTGAATGGCTTTGTCCTCAGGCCCATTTTTAACTTCTTTTTTCCATTTTTATGACAACTGGTTGGACAGTTTTGGGTGTCGACTTGCTGACAAACCAGACACAAACTAACGGATGTGGCTCACTTCAATTTCAGTTCATGTTGCTTATTACCTAGTGAACAGCGGAGGGCCATGTTAGGGCTGTCATCTTATCGAAGTCAACTCTACCAAAAGAAAAGAAAAACATGGAATTACTGAACTGTCAAACACAGGAAAAAACAAATGACAAAACACTGCATGTTTCAACCTATTGGTTCTTCTTCAGGCAAGACATACAACATTAAAAACAATGGAAACAAAGGACGACTGTTTCTACATGTTGTATATCCTGCCTGAAGAAGACTTAACAGGTTGAAACACATTTTGTCCGTTTTATCATTTGTTTGTTCCTTCGTTTGGTGGCTCTTTAATTCCATTTTTGCATTTACCTTTCTATTTCTGCCTGCAATCACCCCGCTTTGAAACCAGCTCTCTACTAAGATGTTAAAAACAAAACAAAGAAACAAAAAATGAAAAAGAAACATGGTCAGCACACTAAAACGGACTTTCTAAAAACTTCTTAGAATTGCTTTCAAATCCCCCCCACCAACCCCCTGTTAGGAACTCAAAAACCACATCAGCTGGGATGCCTCTGAACAAGATTTTCATGGAGTCTGCTGTAAAGGAGTTTATGTTTGACAGCATGCAAGTCCCCAACACTCTATAAGAAGATGTTTTATGTGGCTGAAGACAAAACCCCTTGGCAGAGATAACAAGAAATTAATCACTAAGCAGTTTCCAAAGTACGGAATTCCTATTGAATATTAACAAAAGCTTCAACTTAGAGTAAGCCCTAACCCTCTACATCAAACAAACTGTCTGTTCTTGTGGTCCCTTTCTGTCCACTTTTCTCTTGTCCAAGTGTCAAGACGACCTGTCTTTTTGATTTTTTCTTCTCTCTTTTTCTAAATTTTTAAGTGATTTCATTAATTTTGCTGATGTTAATATGTAATTATACTGCTGGATATTTTTAAAAGTCTTGTTTTCTCTACAGATATATACCCCTGATAACTCATTCCAACTCTATAGTCATAGAGCTGCGTAACAATCAGATGAATAGTCAACATCTTTGAATGGTGTGCATGATATCTGCAAGAATGTCTCTATTTTTGGAAGCTGGGATGCAATCATCCCAAGTCTGGCTTCCTATGACTAAAAGCAGTTGTCACTCTCAGCTTTGAAGTTAACATTTCCTGTGTATGCTGCACCGGAGCGGGCCCCACCATGATCTACACTTCCTCTTCCTTTGGAATGCTGATTCTGTGCCTTTGATGACACAACTGAGTTTGGGTGAGGCTGTGTCAGGATAAGTAGGGTGTGTCACATCATTAAAACATGTAAGCAGTCAGGGAGGATGGTGAAAGAGGTGGGGGGGGGGGGGGTGGGCAGACAGAAAAAGGGGTCTTGGAAGGGGGCGGGAGGTAGGGAGGCTACACATACATACATGACATACATGTATACAAACAAGATGTTGGTCTTCCCAAGTGACCATCCAATAAAAGAAAACAGTCCAAAGCCTCGGTAACATACAACCTCTGCCTTACAAAAACCCCTTAAAGAAAAAAATCAACCCTCTTCATGTGTCCCACATTATTATTCAACATGGGGTTGAGTCAACCTAAGGGTTTCCCACTACTACTTTACACACACCACAGCTACACAATACTAGATCTCAGCTATGTGACACAAGGGCAACTATCTAAACCTGTGGGAGAAGTCAGAATACTACAAAACATTAGACTCTGGTTATGGTCATCAAAACACACAATCAGGAATTATCAGTATCAAGTGCTACATATAGTACATCAATGTTATACTTTTACATGTGTATCACAACAGTTATCTATACAATATTGTGCTCTCTGTAAAAAAAAAAAAAAAAAAAAAAAAAAAAAAAAAACAGAAAAAAAAAGAATAAAAATTAACCATTCTGCATACAGAAAGGAAGGAGATGTATAGTTAGGTTCATTCCCATTTTTGTAATACAGGTCCTTCCTTCTGTCTACATATAAAACAAAATGACAGGAGGTATTGCACAGAAAGAGGGTGTGTGTGTGTGTGTGTGTGTGTGTGTGTGTTACTTTTATACCGTTTTCAGATGTGCCTTTTTTGCCACATGTGCCTTGTCTTCCGTATATTAATAAAAGGAATTTGGACACAGACGTGGGGTTCAGCGATGGGGTTTTATTCATTTCAGACTTTTCATGTACTGTTTTGCATTACATGCCCTTTCTTTAATGATGTATTTACATCTTGGAGCAAAAAAATCCAGAGAGAGAAAACAAATTAAAAAAAAGAAGAAGAAACAATTCATCTAAAAACTGACATGTGAAGAAAGTCTGCATAGAAAGTAAGCAGCTGCAATAGGGGCAAGCTCGGAGGGGCAAAAAAGAGCATTAGGACATGTGTAACATAAAGTCATGACCAATGTCCCTGTAATTTCAATTAATCCATTGTGTAATAAAGTTTATACAATATCTCACATTTCAACCCACCTGTCACTCCTGCATGTGCATCACGCATAACACATTCATCAACGTGTAGTAAACAGTTCTTTGGTGCTGAGAATGTCCAATCTGAGCAAATGCTGTGGATAAAAGGTTAGACAGACAACAGGTAAACAGAGTCTATGGTAGTTTAGTCTGTCTCATGATACACATGTTTCACATAAACAACAAATCAGCATTGTCCTTCATTAAATGAAGGTGTATCACACACATAACACAAGAACAAAGTTGATGCAAAATTAAACACACATATCTGGTATAGTCAGAACTTTGCAGTGTTCTGCATATAACATTTGTAAATAAGAAAAAGTCAATTCAATTCTAAAAATAAATATCTTCAATATTTGTCATCTATATTCCAATGGAAATAGTCCATAATAGGTTCATTTATTTTCCTTCAAGAGTTTGAGAATAAAACATTTTATGTTTCATTCTGAACATACATGTTCCACTGATAATAATCTGCGTCTGTGGAGTTTAACACAAAGTGTTCGACATCGATATTTGTAGAATCCTGTTCTGCTGTTGGAAAACTGCATTCAATGTTTTGGTTGATTCTCTGTATCAACCTGTTCACTATCTGTCACCAAAAATCCACCTCTCTTTTCTCATTTTATTCCAACAAATAAACAACAACAATAAAATAAAATAAAAACCCAGTCTATTTCAGTATTCCAACATTCTGGAAAATATTGTTGGACTGTGTTAAGAGTTGTGAAAATGGAGTGATGGACCTATACAATCTGCAGTAAAGACACAAGCTGCTGTAATGCATAAAGCCTAAAATGAAATCCCAGAATTATTGTCCAGCAACACACAGATCTTGTAAACAGCTGTTACCTACCTTATACAAACATACAAGTCTGTAAATGCAGGCATGCAGTCTGAACAAAATTTAACCAATACAGTCAGACTTGTTTGTTTGATTTTTTCTCTGCAGACTATAAGACTGTTGGTCAATGAATCATGAACCACCACAAACACTTGCTAAATAAAAACCCCTTTAGCCTGCTTTCTAAGTGCACTAAATGACCAAGAAAGGTATTCACATGTTGACAGGTCAGACTTGGACTGAATGAAAGTGTCCATGATGGCAAAACTTCCAGCATTTCATGACAACAAACAAACAAAAACCAAATTAGAATAAAAAAAAAGGTTGTTTCAGTTCAATTCAGTTTAATCCTACCCCAATCCTACCCCTGAAAATTCTTGCAGGAGGTATGCTTACCTCCATGCTTTCAAGAAAAGGGCAAGAATACCTCTTTCACTGAGATAGACCTGTAACACCATTTGAAATCCACACCAGAAACACCATCTTAAGTCCAACTATAAAAAGGCACCTTATGTTCCTTGTCACGTACAACTGCTGCCACTGAGAGGAGGTAAAATTAACATGCCAAACCTCTAATATGATGTTCTGGTAACTAGAAAAATTGCAGTAGGAAAGGGTAGGGGATGTTAGCATTTAATAATGGAGTGAAAAAGCAGAACCTGAAGACACCACAGCTGGAGAATGAAACAAAGGTCCAGAAAAAGGGGACAGGGGGAGGAAAGACAGGCTACGAACTAAGATTTCCCAATGACCCATATGCAATATATACATACAATACAAATAACCTTTGTTGCTGGTGTGGTGTATATAACATCACTGCAGTTTGTATTGTATACCATTTTCATCACAACAGACTCCTCTCTGTGAAATTTGGACTTATCCCTGGAATGGAAGAGCATATCGCCATAGCTCCCACTCCTTTTTCTTTTTTGCCTGCATGTTTTTGTTTACCTATTAAAAGGACTTCTGTCCACAAAAATTCTTTAATGAACAATATACATATAGGTGTGAGAGTTTTGCTTGCTTGTTTGTTTGTTTTATTTGTTTAGTTTTTTTTCCCTGCATCAACTGTATGTTACACACAGGACCTTGGTTTATCATGCAAAAGACCAGTACTCAGGGTACAGGTCTGGTGCAGCAGGGGATAATAAAAAACCAGCCTCACAAACTCCAGCTAAAGACTCAAAACGTTTCCCTTCCTTGATGAATGTGTTAATCCCACTAGGCCATCTTTCAACATAACCAGCACAATAGCCTACTGTTTTCAGTCAAGCATGTGAGCGTAAGCGTGTGTGCATGCGAGTGTGTACGTGCGTGTATGTGAAAGTGCTTGCATATGTGCGTGTATGTGTGTTGCGCACACATGCATATGTGTGCATGTTTTGTGTGCGTGTTTGTATATATAAATGTGTGTGTGTGTGCCCGTGCGTGTGCGCGCATGTGTACACGCACCAAATAACTTAATACAGTATTGGATTAATCTTTGTAAAATCCTGAAGATTGTCTGCTGGATCACTTTCAGCACTTAAATTCTAAAGGCAATAACTTTGAAACCTACAAAATGCCAATGGAAAAGGTGCTGGCTACTGATTAAAGAAAAAAAGAAACCATCCAACATGGGAGGTAATTTTCATTTGTCATGTAGCTTACTTGTGCAGAAAATGTGTCCATTCATCAGATTGTAATTTTTCTTCCCCCTTGTTGTTTTTCATCAACCCTTGGATATCAGTTCAATAAAAGCCGAGCTGACAACAAAAGCTCCAGGCAGATAAACTACTAGCATCCTTCATACTAGTATGACTGGCACTGCTTGTGTGTTTACTTACCAAGACAGCCTGAGCCTGCTGCCAGGAAATGTCAAGGAAACCAGTAGTTGTACACAAACCTGTCTAAACAACCTGAATCAAGTCCAACCACCACCAAATTCTGTAAAAAAGTTTAGCTGTGCTATTTACAGCCATGTTGTGCTGCGCCTGTTTTGCTGCAATCTTGTCAAAGGGGGAATAATTATGAGGTTTTAAGTATTTTCTATTAAACTGCTTTACGTCCTTTGATTAGGATTAAAACTTAAATAGCCACTTGTCACAAAAAATGTAATGGAAGTATGGAAGTTCCAGCCGGACGCGACCCCCCCCTCCCCCCCCAAAACAAAACTGTACATCTTGAAATACTTCATAACCGCCACCTGCCCTACACCTTATGGCATGGCAGGAAAATTCAAACATCCCAAGTTCTATGCAGTTTTGGGGAGGCAACAGTACATATATGTACGTATGTAAATCGACAACATTCTGCTGCACAAAGATGACAAACTGAAGCATGTGGGATATGAACTACAATAAACAAATCCTGTGTGTAACGTGTCAGCAAAACAGCTTTTACAACTTAGGTAACACTGATATAAAGTTTGGACACTTTTTTTTGGGGGGGGGGGGGGGGGGGGGGGGTTGAGGGGAGGGAAGAGGAGAGGGGGAGGTGGGGGTAAGTATACCTATGAATTTTACACAGGGCTGCTGAAGTTCTCCATCTGCCTGTTACAGGAGCTGTAAAATCAACTGAAATACACTCGGACAAGAAATGGAGGCAACCATGTGTGAACTTCAAACTAACATACATCTCTTTTACAGCTAACCCTTGTAACTGCTAAAAAATCAGAATGATTTTTTTGGAGGAGAAAACCAGACGCCCAAAGAAATGTTCCTGTAATATACCTCAGTATCATCAGAGTATTCTCCTGATATCAAACTATGGCCAACACTCTGTTCTCCATCCCCTCCTCTCCCACCTTCCTCTTCAATTTTCTTTTCTTTTTTTTCTTCAATTTTACAGGAGTTGATCATTCACCATCCATCCTATTCCTCTATCCCCACAACTCTTTTTTTCTGGTAAGGGGGATACGGTGGAGAGGGGAGCTTTACCCTCAAAGACCGCCCACTGGAAGCGCCTAACCTTGGTAATTAGAACATGGAGGTAGAGATAGTCTTTAAAAATAAATCATGTGGGGAGTTCTGGTTATGCGGTACATGCAAAGAAGGTTCCACAATATGATACTGAATAAGATCATGAGACTGATTTCATTCGAACAGATGCTGTACTGAATCAGATGAGGAGACAGCATTGTTTCATCTGAGAAAAAAACACAAACACAGGAGTGTAGATCCATTATCTATATAACAATCTAGTGATGTGGGCATAATAACTGGCTAATTAAACAGAAAATCTAACTCCTGGTAAACTGGGAGGGGGGGGGGGGGGGGGGGGGGGGCTTATGGAAAACGCATGCATGTAGGAAGAGGAACAATCCCCAGTTTGAGGTGGAAGTCTCCAATTGGATTCTCCCCACCTCCCTCTCTTAAACCTTAAGTAGCCTGTTTGGGTGCCAGTCTCTCCAATGCACTGAGCTCCAGCGTGCAACATGCATTCTAACATATCAAAACAAAACAAAAAAAGAAAAAAACCTTCAAAACAGTATACACTTGTGTCAGTAGGAAGAAACTCGAGAAAGAGCTGGACAGCAGTTCTTCATCAAAGATGGTTCCCTCCGACAGACAGGTGTTTTTTGGCCTTCAGCTCCTTACACACAAAGGAGTCCGAGCCACATCTAGGTCATGACTTCTGGGTGCCCTTTTGTTGTTGCCCCTTTCTCTTTTCTGGCTCTGCCCAGATTCAAACCTGTATGTCAAGATGGTTAGGTGCCTCAAGCCCACGTTTGTTACGGATGTCTTAACCACATGGCAACCAAAAACCTGTTTCGGTTGGGAAATCTAATCTTCATGAAGTTCGCTTTTGTTCCTCCATGCCCAGATCCAGCTGGAACACCTCTCAGCTGTTTCCATCACTACCTTGAGGATCTTCCAAATTCTGAAGAAAAATATGCTTCCTTGTGTCAACAAAATAGTATAAAGGTGGTTGTCTTCTTCCCCATTGGCATCACACTCAGCGCAAGGAGAATTGCCTAGATGTCACACACAAGAATCTATTATCACAAGAAAGCTGCAATGCAGCATAATACAATTCAATGCAACACCATATTTGTCACCTATGTTGGCACTTCCGTTGTTTGTTACATTTTTCCCAAATGTCATTATTGTTCATGTCACTTATACGTTCAAAGCTGTGCTGTCGGTTGGTGTTTTGGGGGGATTTTTGTTGTGTGTGTTTTTTTTTGTTTGCTTTGGTTTGGTTTGTTTTTCTTCTCTTTTCGTAACATGTGTACAGAAAGAATGTTGTTTCCTGTTTTGATATATGAATGACTTTTTTTTGGAAGAAGACGATTCAAACTCATCAATGTAAATCTGATTAAATCTACCCCACCCTCCTACACGACCTCCAATCCCTCACCTCCCCCCCCCCCCCCCTTCCTTCTCCTTTCCACAAATGCTCAGTAAAAGCAGTCAGTGACGTGCTTACTGGTCTAAATACCTGATGAAAGCAGTGAGATCAAATAATGTTTTGCATTATGTTTTGAAAACTATCGATATCGAAAATAATACTCTTTATAATAAGTGTATGATAATTGAGCTATGTATCACCATATCAAACTTGCTGTGTGTATCATTTCCTTTATATCCAGTCAATTCAAACAAGCATCATGCAGGCTGTGGTTCATTCAAAGTCTATGCTTCATCCACGCTTTGTATGCATGAATGTTTGCAACCCCTCCTCACAGTGACTCATTCTTTACTGTTCCACCATTCACTGCCCAGTTTTTTTACGTAAGGGACGGACTGAAACAGCAATGCTGTCTGTAACACACTGAGCTGTTTCTGTTTGTAAATGCTCTCCACTGTGAAGATGAGAAGTTAAGCCTAAGACACCTCCACATCTTTTTGTTGAAGAAAAGAACTGGCATCAGTGGTACTACAGACAAGTCCTGAACTCCATTGTCACAGCGTATTTTTGAGATTCCAGAGCACTGTTATTCCACGGGCTGGCTGCTCCAGCAATCCAGTTTTGAGGTTAGATCCACCGTTTTGATTCGAACATTCTGCACAAGCCGCAGTCTGTACCTGGACTTCTTGGAATGTAACACAAATACACACCACCAGCAAAGTCAATTTGTATATGGCAACAACAAACATGTACATACAAAGTTACTGCAACTGCCTGCATACAGCATTATTCATAACGTTCATCTTGTAAGTAGCTATAAAACTTTTAGTCACCTCTTGTTTTTTCCTTTGGGTGGACAACAGTTTGGTGGTGAAGCAGGAATGATCATTATACACTTTGGGCAGAGGACACACTAATGCAGTCACGATCCTCATCTTCCAGGCAAAGATTGACATAGTTTCCCTCAACTAGGTAAGTTTGAGGTTCAAGTGAAGGCCCGACAACAGCAGAACCTTCTTCCGGCAAAGAATGCATCTGGTGCTGCAGCTCTTCCTCATACTGCTGATTCAACTTGTGAAATTCGTCAGTGATGGATCTGTCATCGATTTCTGAGGATTTGTCCTCGTCGGGGTAGACTGTGTAGGCAGTGTTGGTGGTGATCATGGAAGGGGGAGAGAAGTAATCTTTAATAAAACTGCCATTGTCCACTCCCAAGTCTCCTTCGTCCTCCATGGCCTTGGCGGTGTTTGAGGCTGAGGACAGACGGCGTTTCAGTTCCTTGGAATTCCTCATCTCTGTGAAGCCAGAGTCTTTAGATTCCTGTTTGCTGTAGTCTGGCTTGGTCTTGGAAGATGGGAACAGTTCAGCTGGCTTGCCAAACTTGAGCTCAAACCATTTAGGATTGTGCCGCTCATACTTCTCTGCCTGCCACACTGCATCCAGCCACTCCTGTCCTCCTTCCAGTTCTTCGATATTACCCTGCAGTGGAAGGTTCACCTGCAAAACAGAGTAAGTCTTCACTTAGTTTTCAGGTCACCATATCACTCTCAATCACCATTTCCTACAGGCTGTCAAATGACTGAAATCTTACAAGGAGGGTTACATGTCAGACGGCTGTTCCAAGATCTGAGGTTTGATTCCCACATGAGACAGCCGGGCTGGAAAGATTTTCTACAGCAAGTTAACATCTGTGAGACTCAACCAATCCAACTGACTTTTTTTCATACAGCAAGTTAACATCTGTGAGACGCAACCAGTCCAACTGACTTTTTTCATTCTGACAGAATCTGGACTGATATGTTGCAGGAAGCGATTTGCTTATTTTCCTGCAAAACTTGAAATTTCTCCTACAATCTGTAGCTGTTCTCAGTTCCCGATGTTGAAACCTTTTTGGTTATGCTAGCTGTTCTCATCCTCATCTTCATATCCTGTGAGCTTAAACCTGGTGCTCTTTGAGCATTTTCTAGGGTTTCTAATGTTTTGGGGTAAAATATGCTTTTTTGTGTTTCCCTGTTCTTGACCCTTATGCTTATGCTTGATTTCGTTCAGACAGACTTCTACTATTTAAAGGCAATCTAGACTCTCCAAAGATCCTGGCTGTGACTAGTCTTCAGGCACATGGATTTGTTCCATTTCATTTTTCTTCTGATCTCCTCAGATGAGAATTGTGGTTTCTGAGTTTGTTGAATCTTTAATTCTTTTCAACCTTATGGGTTTCACTCGCTTGCTTTCTCAATTTTTCCCCAGTCTAGCTGGCTTCTCCTTTTTTGTTTGGGGTATGTTCTTTTGATAAAACTCAACTATGAGATTCTAATTGCATGTATGAATCATTTACATTGTTATATTACTTCTAGAACTGTAGAAGTGATCAGAACTTCACTGACCCCCCCCCCCCCCCCCCCCCCCCCCCCCCCCCTCTCCCTCACTCCTCTGTCACCTCATACCCTCTGGATCCCAGTTTGCCAGGTGGGAAAGGCATCAGACTCTTGTTCCAAAGTCCCAAGTTTTATTCTTACTTCAGAGTATCGGGTAGGACGACATTATCTCTTCACAGTTCAAACCAGTACAGATTCCAATCCCGCCTCAGAGTCTTTTGCAAGAGACTTAACCCAGCTTCTGTGCCTGAAAGTATGCAAAGACAAAATCTTGCAAGCACACCAAATCCCATGCCACCTTTTCAGGAAGAGCAGGCCATTGTGTTGCAGGTGGGGTGGATGACACCAACATTAAACATGTACACACACAGCCAAAACAAAGGAAGAGGAGAAAGAAAGAGAGAGAGAGAGAGAGAGAGAGAGACAGAGAGAGAGAAAGAAAGGTGGGCTAACCTGAGACAGATCCATTCTGGCCTTGTCCAGGCCATGGATATGGTGCAGGAAGGTGCTGAGATGGTTGGGCAGGTGGTAGTGGAATGAAGACAGAGCAGCGATGGGAAGGCGGTAGGTGGATGGGGCTGTGTGGTCAAAGTAGACCCTGATGATGTTGCGAACATCATCACTGTTAGCAATCTTGCCACAGATGTGCTGGATTCCCGGTGTGAACAGATCACCTTCTGGACCCCAAGCTGCTTTCGTGTAGCCCTTTCCTTCCTGGTAGGCCAGGAAGAGGCAGTAGGCTGCCTGTTGAAATCAAGAGCAGATTCACGTTGAATCATCAAATTACAGCAACTTCAGGGTTGAAGGATCAATCTTGCACTGGGTTTTGCCGAGTTTTCCACTCCTCTATGTCAATGAAACTATCCAATTCTACGGTATAAGATCTCTTTCGCCACAATAATTGTGTCTGTGTGAATTCATCTGCATGTATATGTGTGTGTGTGTGTGTGTGTGTGTGTGTGTGTGTGTGTGTGTGTTTGTGTGTGTTTGCCTGTGTGTAAGAGCATGAGTCTGTGTGCGTGTGTGTGTGTGTGTGTGTGTGTGTGTTTGTGTTTGTGTGGGTACATGTGTGTGTTTGAATCTGTGCATGTGTGTGATGTGTGTGTGTGCATCTGTGTGTTGTATTATGTAGATGCGTGTGCTGTGTAGTTGGGATGCATGCATGCATGCAAGCGTGCGTGTGTGGGCGTGCCCGCGCGCGTGTGTGTATGTGTGTGTGTGTGCGTGGGCATGTGCATGCATGCATGTGTGTGTGTGTGTGTGACTACATGCATATGCGTACCTAGGTGCATGCATGATTGTGACAGTGAGTCTAGGTTAAAAACTCACAAACACATCCAAAACTTAGTAAAGAGTGAATGTAATCCAAGTATCCCAAGACCTCGTGCACTCTCCAGTCAGATACTAAAACTTATGAGCATCTGTAAAGAGTGAACAGGCAGGGGGTGGGGGGAGTGGGAACTAAAAAAAATAAATACTCACCCACACAGATTTAGAAAAACACCTGTCTTGAGCACTCACTCCATGAGACAAATGACAGCAAGCACTTATCACCGTCTGATTAGTTTGCTTTTCTTCAAAATAATCTTTCCCTTTTGTACACCACACCACTTTCTCCTCCATCCTCCACAGCTCACCTCCGAGGTCACGATGATGACAAAATCGGCACTGTCAATCTGCTTGGACAGCCAGCAGTAGCTGTTGGACACCTTGCGGAGCTGGGCCATCTGCTGGGGAGCAAAGGTGACGTCACACATGCAGTGCACCTGCAGGAAGCTGGCCAGTTTCTCCACAGCCTGCGTGAAGAACTCGTGGTCCTCTGACGCCAGCAGGAGAATCTTCTTCTTGCTGACATGTGGGGCTTTCATGTCTGCAGGGACAAGGGTGGAATTTATTTGTGGTGTGTCATTCCAGATAGCTGCCCAAAATACACTGCAGACACGTGTACACACAAACACACATGACACAGATACACATGGGCAAACACACACACACACACACATGGGCAGAAACAAAGGCACACCAAAACACAATGGCAGAAACACATATACACACACACACATACGCAGAAACACACACACACACACATGGGCAGAAACATGCACATACACATGGGCAGAAACACACACACACTGGCAGGAACATACATACACACATATGTATACACATACAAATAAGCACACACACGCAGAAACACACACACACAGAGGCAGAAACGCACGCGCACATACACACACAGCATCTCTCTCTCTCTTCGTCTAGTATCACATATGTGAGCAGACGTTAAAACTGAAGTACTACTACTACTACTAAAACACACACTACCGCTGCCCAATCCAGTGTTCACATGGATGCATAGTGCATATCACATCAAAAATCCATCTGATGATTTTACAAAGAAAACAGAACTTTTGAGAACTATTAACAAAGTGTCTGTACATCCTTTAATTTACATCATGACCCACCATTTTTGTCAGCCTGCCTCTGGCATTTTTTGTTGTTGTTTTGCTCTGTGTATGGAGTATGATTGGCTACAACATGTAACAATGAGAGAGACTGTACATTTTGCATGAAAATGGGCAATTAAGATGCGCTGCTGAATTGATGTTGACTCAGTTTGGATGACACAAACAGGACTGAAAAGAGTATTGGACATGCAGGTGAACTATCACAAATGTCAGTTACAAACATCAGCAATACACAACACACACAAACACATGCGCGTCACACTGCGTCAAGTACAACATTTTTATACAACGTTTGACACAACCTGGGTCTGCAAAATGTTGCGTCATTAAAAAAAAAATCAGTACGAACGTTTGTCCATCACCCAAGAAAAGGAATCTAATACTGAACTGTTGTTCAAAACAGCTTGGCAGTTAACTTTTTAGGTACTATTTCCCCTAGCCCCCACCTGTCCACTGTCATCAGGTAACTTCTGCCCCAGCCTGTACTGCCTATCAACAGATTTAGGTCTCACATACAGAGCTGCCAAAGCCTCAGAAAGCACAAGTGGCATTTTGACATTGTAAGTGTAGCATTCCAATTTTAGGCAGACCACCCGTATGCCATGTCACAAGTTAAACTCGACAGCATTTCAGTCACACTTCGTTTCGCACATGACATGATGGCTGGCAAAGACGAGGAAAATCTTGATAGTTATCACGTAGTTTCGACTGTACCTACTGACAATCAAAATCTCCAACAACGAAGCAAAAAATATGATGCAGCAAAAATCGCCCCAGTCGTTAGTGATTTTTTTTCTTTTGCTCTTTCTTCTTTTACTTACTGACCCTGGCCAATTGTTTTTTTGTCTTTTTTTAAACTAAAAAAGTTAGTTTCATGTTTGGCACAGCATTTTGTCACAAAAGTGTAGACTTGTAGCATGCTATGTCAAAACCGTAGCACTTGGCAGCTCTGCATGTAGGTTAGTTGGGATGCCATGCCTTCTGATGTGCCATGTGAGGGTGAAAGGCTGTTGCTGAAGTTGGCTGCCGTCTGAAAAATGCTTCAATTCAACTCAGACTCATTCATGATAAATCAAATATTCATTAAAATAATCAGAGGCGCAGTTTTTGACCATAAGAAGCAGGATGGAGACTGAACAGATGACTGAAAGATCCTCTCAGACACCTGAAAAAATCCTCTCAGGTGACTGAAAGATTGTCTCAGATGACTGAAAGATCCTCTCAGACAGATTGAAAGATTGTCTCAGATGCCTGAAAGATCCTCTCAGATAATTGAAAAATCCTCTCAGATGACTGAAAGATCCTCTCAAACAGATTGAAAGATCCTCTCAGGCTGAAGGATCCTCTCAGATGACTGAAAAATCCTCTCAGATGACTGAAATATCCTTTCAGACAGACTGAAAGATCCTCTCAGACTGAAAGACCTTCTCAAACTGAACGATCCTCTCAGACAGACTGAAGGATTCTCTCAGATAACTAAAAGATCCTCTCATATGACTGAAAGATCCTCTCAGAAACTGAAAGATCCTCTCAAACAGACTGAAAGATCCTCTCAGATGACTGAATGGTCCTCTCAGACAACTAAAAAGATCGTCTCAGACAGACTGAAAAATTCTCTTGGACGCCTGAGAGATCCTCTCAGACAGACTGAAAGATCCTCTCAGACAGACTGAAAGATCCTCTCAGATGACCGAAAGATCCTCTCAGAGTGAAGGATCCTCTCAGACAACTGAAAGATCCTCTCAGGCGGACTGAATGATCCTCTTAGACAACTGAAAGATCTTTCAGATGATTGAAAGATCCTCTCAGACTGAAGGATCTTCTCAGACAACTGAAAAATCCTTTCAGACAGACTAAGAGATCCCATCAGACAACAGAAAAATCTTCTCAGACAACTGACAGATCTCTCAGATGATTAAAAATCCTCTCAGACTGAAAGGTCTTCTCAGACAACTGAAAAATCCTCTCAGACAGACTGAAAGATCTCTCAGACAACAGAAAGATCTCAGACAACTAACAGATCCTCTCAGACTGAAGGATCCTCTCAGACAGACTGAATGATCCTCTCAGACAATTGAAAGATCTCTCACATGATTGAAAGATCCTCTCAGACTGAAGGATCTTCTCAGACAACTGAAAAAGTCCTCTCAGACAGACTGAAAGATCTCTCAGACAACAGAAAGATCTTCTCAGACAACTGACAGATCCTCTCAGACTGAAGGATCCTCTCAGACAACTGAAAAATCCTCTCAGACAGACTGAAGGATCCTCTCAGACAACTGACAGATCCTCTCAGACAGACTGAAGGATCCTCTCAGACAACTGAAAAATCCTCTCAGACAGACTGAAGGATCCTCTCAGACAACTGACAGATCCTCTCAGACTGAAGGATCCTCTCAGACAACTGAAAAATCCTCTCAGACAGACTGAAGGATCCTCTCAGACAACTGAAAAATCCTCTCAGACAGACTGAAGGATCCTCTCAGACAACTGAAAAATCCTCTCAGACAGACTGAAGGATCCCCTCAGACAACTGACAGATCCCCTCAGACTGAAGGATCCTCTCAGACAACTGAAAATCCTCTCAGACAGACTGAAAGATCCCCTCAGACAACTGACAGATCCTCTCAGACAGACTGAAGGATCCTCTCAGACAACTGAAAAATCCTCTCAGACAGACTGAAAGATCCCTCAGACAACTGACAGATCCTCTCAGACAGACTGAAGGATCCCCTCAGACAACTGACAGATCCCCTCAGGCTGAAGGATCCCTCAGACAACTGACAGATCCTCTCAGACTGAAGGATCCTCTCAGACAACTGAAAAATCCTCTCAGACAGACTGAAGGATCCTCTCAGACAACTGAAAAATCCTCTCAGACAGACTGAAGGATTCCCTCAGACAACTGACAGATCCCCTCAGGCTGAAGGATCCTCTCAGACAACTGAAAAATCCTCTCAGACAGACTGAAGGATCCCCTCAGACAACTGACAGATCCTCTCAGACTGAAGGATCCTCTCAGACAACTGAAAAATCCTCTCAGACAGACTGAAGGATCCCCTCAGACAACTGACAGATCCCCTCAGGCTGAAGGATCCCCTCAGACAACTGACAGATCCTCTCAGACTGAAGGATCCTCTCAGACAACTGAAAAATCCTCTCAGACAGACTAAGAGATCCCCTCAGACAACAGAAAGATCTTCTCAGACAACTGACAGATCCTTTCAGACTGAAGGATCCTCTCAGACAACTGAAAGATCCTCTCAGACAGACTGATAGATCTGTCAGACAGACTGAAAGATCCTCTCAGTTAACTAAAAGATCCTCTCAGATAACTGAGAGATCCTCTCAGACAACTGAAACATCCTCTCAGACAGACTGAAAGATCCTCTCAGACAACAGAATGATCCTCTCAGACAGACTGAAAGATCCTCCAACAACAGAAAGATCGTCTTAGACAGATTGAAAGATCCTCTCAGTTAACTAAAAGATCTTCTCAGATAACTGAGAGATCCTCCGAGACAACTGAAAGATCGTCTCAAAGGAATGAAAGATCGTCAAATCTTTGCTTTTCCTTTAAGTTGCACTCTGCTCTTTCTTTTCTTTTTTTTTTAAAACAAGCATATTTGATTTATAACTCTACAGTAAACTTATGACACATTCTCATGATTTTCAGTACTTCTTTTTCGAGTCATTTTTCAGGCTTTAGACATTGAACCAAAATCGTCTCCCTTTACCTGAACAAAAGTTGCATTCATTTCTACTGCATCTGATTTCTGAGTTTAATAAATTTGGCCTATCACCACCAAGACAAATCCAGTACGGTTTGTTTGCTATACTAATGATATAATAAAGACTCAGACAATGTTTATTGGAGAATAAAGCAATAATCATATAATTCAAATAGTTTCCAAAATCAATAATCAAGCAGCTGAAGACAAAGAGTTCCTTTGATGTGTGGATGTTCGAAGTAACTGTTGAAACATAACCTGATGCTGATATCACCCCATACTGACAATGACTTCAAGCGACTGTTGGTGATAATTACAAGATGCAGAGAGGCATGTTCGATGAAATGTTATCAAGAATTGTGACATGGTGTGATTTGAAAAGCCAGCGTCCTGGCACAACCCACCTCACCCCTCCCTCCCCACTCTTTACAGCCAATGCATACTTTTTGCCTTGACACCAATATGACAACAGCCTCCAACACTATGCAGCATAAGATTTGAAAGTACAATTCGAGAGCAAAAGTGAGTTTACCCAGTCATTAAACCTCATCAAAACTGCATAGCATGATAACAATATTCTCTTGATATCTGTGGAAAACCAGCTGTGTTGACAAGTGCATTTGCTGCAGCACACATCAAGCATATGTCAAAATGAAAGATAAGGTCAGTAGCATCTTATCTCTGGTTCTTACAGCCTTTTTTTCTCCTTCTTTTACTGAAAATGTTTTGATGACTCTTCCTGGTGTGTGTGTGTGTGTGTGTGTGTGTGTGTGTGTGTGTGTGTGTGTGTGTGTGTCTGTGCGTGCATCATGTGTGCTTGTGTGCATGTATGCGTGTGTGTGTGTGTGTGTGTGTGTGTGTGTGTGTGTGTGTGTGTGTGTGTGTCTGTGTCTGTGCGTGCATCATGTGTGCATGTATGCGTGTGTGTGTGTGTGTGTGTGTGTGTGTGTGTGTGTGTGTGTGTGTGTGTGTGTGTGTGTGTGACATGAATTTTCACCTAGAAACTGAAAGTTTCTGTAGTGAGGAAGACTATCCCAAAATTAATTTTGATACATTTGCTCTGACATAAATGTCAAAAAAAGGAGGCTCATTGTAACATATCACCATACAGTTACTCTCCTCATGACAAAAATACAAGAAAGAAAGGACAAAGAAAAGATGGAAGAACATTTGCCTTTGTCATGTGGATCGATGGGCACAATGTGTACAAAGGTGTGCTTGTTGTTGGCATTGTAGTTCTGATTGACATCTCTGCCACCTGCCATGACAGATTAGCACACAAATAGAATCTATCAATCTATCTATCTCTAGCTATCTATACACACACACACATACATGAATATCTCAGGACCTGCGATAATGTGCGAGCAACTGTGAACGCATGCGCTCGTATGTGTATGTGTGCGAGTGAGCAAGCATGTGAGCGAATGAGTGTGTGTGTGTGTGTGTGTGTGCGCGTGCGTGCGTGCGTGCGTGTGTGATGAAGTGATACATTATATCATACCATTCATAAGGGACCATTATATAGATAATTTTCCAACAGCTTGTTAAAAGGACAAATACACCTTAGTTTCTGAGCTCTGCTATTCAATCAAACCATAAATGTACAAGAATGCCATCACAGACCAGCCGCCGTGGCGAAGTGGTTAGCGTCGCGGACTCCCGGCTGGGAGGTCGTGGGTTCGAATCCCATCAGAGTCATGTGGGTTTTTCTGCCCCGACCGGCTCCTACCCAGAGTTGAGTTTGCTGCGGACTCAGTTGGGAAGACTGGGACCACACAGTCGAGTTTCATCCACTTAATGGATGCGTTTCTGAGAGTGTTGCTCAAATTTCCTGACCAACACTGCAGGTGCCTGTATCTCTCGGGCCTGGTTGACGCCGGGATATATTATGAAAGGAAGCGTAGAGTACAGCCCTGTCATGTAGTCTCAGACCGAAATGGAAATCCGTAGCATCATCTTAATCATCCTCATTCTCATCGATCAGCATTTTAAAAAAATGTCTCAAATTCTGTGGCCCTTCATGCCCTGCTCTCATGGTGACCTCAGTTTCGATGTCCTCTCCACGTCTGTGGCCTTGGTTTGGTTCTGTCGGGGTCACCGGTATCGGCGAGTCCATGGGGGCTGTCGTTGGACGGACGTGGTGGTGCCTCCGGAGGGAGAGCTCACTCACGCCGGCTCCGCGACTAAGCAATTATTGTCGTCAGTAGGGGGCTTAGTAGGTGGTGTCCTGCGTATGTTAGATCAGAACAGGCGCCACTGAACACCCCGAAGTGACTCGGCAGCAGTGCAGTGTCTTCTCCGGTGGGTTGCCTCTTGACGACTTGACATTGACTGCTCCCTGTGTATTGTCGGTGCCGGGGCTGCGGCGAGGCTGACCGGGCTGTGGTGGACGGGGTGTCGGAATGAGCGGCGTGTGTGCACTGCCTCTGAGGTGGCGCAGAGGTTGGGACAGCAAAAAAAAAAAAAAAAAAATGCCATCACAAGCATACTGGTCACTACACTCATATAACAAACTATTCTACCAGACGCATACAACAGATGGAAACTGCTCCCTTCAGCCATGTAATTGTGACGCG
>CM031595.1:60143803-60178803 GCA_018398815.1 Conus ventricosus | reverse complement strand
TATTCAAAAATATCCGGAGTTTTGTGCGGGTTGATGCCAGGGACACTCCGACACCGGAGCCAAGAATGTGAACTTCTCCAGACCTGTGCTGTGTGTATCATGTGTGGGCGAATTGGATGGATCATCTGTTGTGTATACTACAGTTGTGTGTTTACCTGATTTGGAAAGTTTATGTGAGTAGACTTCTTCAAGTTTTCAGGTATGTGATTTTTTAACAAATTATTATTGCATGCATCTTGTGACTAATGAAGGTGGTCTTTTTTTATTTTCTTTTTTTCTATTTTTTTCTCTCGAGGGGATGGGGGGGGGGGGGTATAAGGTAGAAAGAGGTAATTTACTCTTTTTTTTAACATGTTCTTCCAGCTTTATGCTTCAAAGAGCTGCCATTCACCAGATACCAAGTAACCCATTGAACAGAAAAAGAAAGAAAAATGCGCCGCTCTCAGAAGATCAGAAAAATTTTGGCTGTTAAAAATTAATGAGATTTAGAAAATAGTTATGCAATTGTTGCAGTTTGGGAATAAAACTTTTAAAAGATGTGATCTCAAATCTTCACAAGATGATGGGGCATCCACAAAATCAGCAAAACTGTTTGTAAATGAAATCCAAATGAGCGAGACACTTTCTGTGATCTGCAGTTTCATGCTCACTTTTTTCTAAAAGGAAATCACTTGAAAAAAAGAAAAAGAGGACGAATTAGTGATAAATGTCTCATTGATTGATGCAGGAAGGAGTAAAGATTGTTTGCTCCAAGTTTCATTGATTTCTGTTAAAAAATAACCCCTGTTGCTAAGGGTTTTTCATCAAGATTGCTCTGTCAACTTTAACAGGCATTTTCTCAAAATAGCCGCCTTGCTACTAGCTGGATATAAACTACTATAACTTTGGTTTTAATAAACCTAAAACAAAACCAAGCATATCATTGTGAAGCTTAATTTCTCTAGTTTCTGACTGTGCCATAATCTCAAAATCTTCAAAATGACACTAATTAATGTACCTTTTGTGGGAGCGCATCACAATTAGCTAGGGGACTGACTACATGTCCAACAGGTGGAAAACTAACAAGGATGTGACATGAACAATCAATCAGAAGCCGCATGTTCAGAGGCATGCCAGCCCTACCTCGACAAAAACCGCTCAGTATCCCTCTCCTGTAGAGACCGATCAGCACCCCTGCCACTACAGCCAAGGAGAGCACTGACACCACAGCAGCCACTACCACAGTGCCCGTCTGGATCTGGGCCTCACTGTCACCAGGTTTTCCAGGAATGGAAGTGGTACTGGGAGGGATGGTACTGGGAGGGATGGTACTGCCTACCATGTCTGGAAAAAAAGGGAAACAAAAAAAAACATACAAAAAAAAACCCATAATACACACGCACACAAATACAAAAGCTCGTCTTTTTAACATATGTCTGCTGAAGATGGTGGCTGTCCAAGATTTGTGGCATTGTAATGGCCACAGTTCCCGATAAATCTATTCAAGCAGTTAGTGGTCAAGAATCTGATCAGCTATCCCTTTTTTCTGACAGGCACGCTATAACAAGCGATCTTTTCTTCTTTTTTTTTCTTCAAAACTTTGCAACACCCGTTTACTCATTCACCGTGCAATACTGTTTTGGTGTAATTATGAATGCTACTAACAAATATATCTTCTATGTTTAACACGAAAATGTAACAGACTCTCTGTACTTTCAGATTGTGACAATCTTTTTTTCAAATCAACATTTAAGAGTCAAGCTGCTTTTGGAAGTACTTAGACTGTTTCAGCAAAGATTTAAAATAAAACTAATTGAGATGTACAAACAATAACACATTACAGGGGGTGGGGGTGGGGGGTGGGGGCATAGGAAGCACACAGATTATGTTCATGCTACATATTAAAGCATTTATTTCCCTCCTTTTAAAAATGGCACTGGCAAACAACAATAAATTGATCACAGGTCTGTGGATACTGCATATCACAGACCCGCTTCATTTTATATTTTGTCGAGTTTTCCCATAATTTTACAAGTTATTGAGGTACAAATGTTCAGCACAGCCGTCCGGCCCACATGAATATCACCCTCTTAAGTGTACAGCCTCCATGCACTGCTGCTGACCCCACGCTGTGACCTTCAACGCTGTGTAGGGGAAATGTGTAGCATGGGAACAGCGCTCTGGAACTTGCAGACAGTGAGAAATGCGTCATTCTTGTGCTAATGTTTACTCTGGTGTTTGATGCTTTTTGTGCTACACATGTATAATCATTGGATATAATTTACTCTCTGTGTGATTTGTGTGAGCGTGCTCCTTCACTGTGCCGTTTTATAAAACACGTACTTTCCGCGTTTCGCTCAGTTTTATACAATGGGAATTGTGCGTTCTCATCAGTTGGCCGGTCAGTGGATAGCCCAGTGCAGCAGTGAGCGTGCTACGTCGTAGCATGGGAACCCTGGTGCTGAGACATCTTCTTGCACACGTTTTTCTACTTTCTGTGCGTCATACATCTACCAAGTGGTTTTTTTTTTGTTTACTCTCTCTCTCTCTGCATACATGAGAGTGAGTGTGTGCAAGTGAGTACCTAAGCGTGCCTTCACTGTAGAGAGAGCCATAATAACAGTGATATTCTCTCTCTCTCTCTGTGGGTGCGTGCGTGCATGCGTGTGTGTGTGATTCATGTAGGTGTACTTCATTCTGATTTGTACTGCATGTGTGCTTTGTAGTTCCGACAATGGCGGAGGCGTTTGCACACAACTTCAGTGAACACAAAAGACATGTAGATTTGTTGTCTTGTATGTGTGGCAAATGTGTGCTCAGACAGCATAAAGATAAAGGATTAAACGCTAGACTTTGTGTCAACTTCACTGATGATTTGTTGCAGTATTTCAGTCAAGGTATTTCTGGAGATGAAGAAGGCACAAACAGTCCAGGTGTATGTGCATAAAATGCTACCACAAACTGAAAAAAACAAGACTCATGTCAGCACATTCTCAGTGTTGTACTACAAAAGAAAATGCTGCTCGTGATATTGAGAAAATAGAAATCTGGAAACTTTTGATCTAGATCTTTCTTTGATCTTCCATGTTCAATCCCTTACCCCATCTCTAGGAAAACCAACTAACAAATTCAGTCAGTTACATTTGGGGAGAGAGAGGAGAGAGAGAGAGAGAGAGAAGAGAGAGAGAGAGAGAGAGATGGTAAATTTAACTCACTGCCGTCTCGTCGATCAGCTGGCGGGTGACGGGTTGAGTGCTTGTCACTGATGCGTCGCCCGCCAGGTAATCAACGATTTACTTGAATTTTCACATGTAGCTGTGCAGTCTAAGGGAAACAATCTTGGTATCTACAGAAAGCTGAGGGTTTCCTCTATTGGGTGGTACTCTCCCTTAGTGTATATCTTGCGTTTAATTCTACTTTTTCGCTCATATTATGGGATAGCTAGAGATAACTAGCCACCCGTCTTCATCACGGTGTCGGCACTGAAGCATCAGCGAGTGGTAGCAAACAGTAACATCTCATTTCAAGAAGTAATTGAAAAATATGGAAGAAAGATCAGATGAAGTGCTGGAACTGTTTTCCGAACTTGCCGAACTTTTCTGAACTGTTAATTAGTGGGGAAAATTAGATTGTTCGTCTATGTATGTATTTGTCTGACTTTATTCAAGTTTAAAAGGCTGTGCCAGTCTTGAATAAAAGTTGCTCTGTGTTAGGTTTTCTTATGGGAGCAAATGTAAGTCCAAATCTTTGCCAAGTCATTACTATGAAGACAGTTGAGTTGTTGGCCTGCGCTTGTTTTTTCCCCACTAATTAGATTGTTCGTCTATGTATGCATTTGTCTGACTTTATTCAAGTTTAAAAGGCTGTGCCAGTCTTGAATAAAAGTTGCTCTGTGTCAGGTTTTCTTATGGGAGCAAACGTTACCCCACTTGTTTACTGTTTATTGTTTACTGTTCCCTGCCTCATTTCATTTCCAATTATCTTTCAGTTGTAAAGGAAAGATATGCATGTCCAATATGTTTGAGTTTGAGCATGATTGAATTTAAGATGCATGCTCTCCACTGAGTTGAACTTTCGTTTCACTTTGTGTGTATTCGTTAGTCTGTTTCAATTGTTTTTTGTTGGCAACTCTTTGCGCTGATTGCCAGTAATGCATATGAAAGAACACCCATTCATGTTTGGTATCGTTCTGTCAGCCCAAAACCCAATGATCCAGTGATATCAATCACACACAGTTTGCTGCTTTCTGGCACAAAGTGTTTATGAAGAAACACACCACCCTATTTCCGACACACTATCAGCCAGACGGCAACTATCACATTACGAGTAGGGAGGAAAGCTTGTAGAAGGTTAGCGTGAAGCAGATGGCAGCAATGTGCTACGGTGCGCTGTTCAGTCAAAATGCTGCCGCTTCTACCACGTTCCTCTTGCCTCTCCTCGGTGAACAGTAGGAGATCAGGGGCCATTTCCCTTACCTTCTACCTAAATGTTACTCTGCAGACAAGTGTGTCAGATATACAGACCTTAGCTCTAAGAAACAAACACACACAATACTTTAGGAATTCCAGCTTGCATGATTTAGAAAATGAAAATACTAAGGGTATCAAAATTATCAATGAGAAGAAAAAAATAGTACAGTGTGGCGATAACACAGTAATAATGTTGGAGAGGGACAGCAAATCATTTGAAGACACCACTGAAACCATCAATGTACCTGAGGGGGAAATCTGACCTCTTTTCATGTGGTTAGGAAGCAAGAAACGCTCGGCAATTTAACAAATATTTACCATTTTGGGCACACGATGAAATCCTGAACACCTTAAAATTATGGCTTTTGGTTTTCGCATAACATAACAGATACTGTGAATTGTTGTATGGATGAAAAATGTACTGAAGTAAAAGCTGTAAAATTTGTCTTTTTCATCATTTTTCCCTTTCAAACATTTGTATGTTTACATGTTCCTACCTTTGTTTTTGTTGTTTGTAGTTTATATTTTGGGGAAAAAAGACACACAATATCAAAGATTGTTTCACAACTGCAAACAATTCTAATGATTTTCACTGACTGAGCTCAGAAACAGATAAAAAAAGTGGTACCTAATTTGTAAATTGTTACAGAATTAAAAAAAACACTGACTATATCCAAATGAAAATACAAAATAAAAATAAGCAAAGTATGTTCTATGCCCCACTAAACAATTCCTTACAATAAAGAGTGAAACGGTCAAAAAATTACAAATGCCTTTAATACTTTCACAACGGATGTGGCAGAGCAACGTCACTTCCCTGCAGATGTGTGCACCGCACATGCTTACAACTGTTGCAGACGCGCAATTTTTGCACTTTTTGATTTTATTTTACGTCCCTTAATATAAACCTAGCAAGCAGTTGTTATATATCAACGGAAAGGGTAAAACGCGGACTTTGCAATAAGCATACACTTAAATACATTTCGGGTAAAAAAGCAACGCTTCAGATACGGAAACAACATAAGTAAAATGTAGGAGAACACAATCTTGTTAACTTTTGTTTGGTCAGTATGACAACAACAAATGAGGAAGAAGAGGGGCATAAAATTTCACTCTTACTTTGAATACATGCAGAAAAAGCCTGAGATATTCAACATATGTACTCCAACTGAAATTTGTTTTAAAGAAAGGAAAATAAATCATTGCACACTGTACACACTTTTCACTGTTTTGGATTCTGACGATACAACGTATAAAAACTATTAAATACACAGAGCAAATAAATCAAGCTCAGATTCTTTTCGATAAACTTGTACACCTTTCCCCCTTCATCCTCTGAACCACTTTGCTGAGCCAGTTCTATACCCCATGTCATTCTTCTTCTGCCCGGTATGTTGGCAAGGCAGGAAATTCCACACGTGCCTTTTACAAAAATTCCCAGTGCCAGACGGGTCTCTTTGTTCGGACTACTCCGTGGTCACAAAGGTCATCGCTAGTGCATGTAAACTAATCTTCCAGTGGCTAGAACCTTGTTCTAAATATTTAGGGCAGCTGCATCCCTTAGACTGTAGGCGGAAGAACAAGGATTTTTTTTACAGCTGTGCCATCATGGAGGCACAGCACGTCCAGGGAGTACAGCAGCATTGCTGTCATCACGGAACGGCTCATCGTGAACGGGTTGACTGTGTTGCCGTCACTATTGCACGGCGCGTTGCGAAAAGGTTACAAGATAGCACACAATTTCAAAACAGTCACAAAAAAATCTTTCTTTTTGCAAAGTCTTGTTAGCGGCAAAGTGTCAGACAGTCCATAAATGTAACAAAAAGTGTAACCACATCAATTGATACGTAAACAATCTTTCTTTAGTTCCAACTTCAGATAGAAATTTAAGAGCCAAAATGCCTATAAAAGGGCGATTTGTTCATGACTTCATGCTGCGGCGCTTATTCTGTTTTGGCACCTAGGTTGGTATGCAATGTAAGATTCAAATTTAATAACTTTCGAAAGATTTCAAATCTAATATCTTTAGAGAAGTCCTTGTTTGCATCACACAAACAGCAAAATTACGTCCTCATGATGAATTTATCTCCCTTCTCTCAAGACACAAACAAACAAACAAACAAACCGGAGGGTTCCGATACACTAGGCTGTTGTTCACACCTGGAACACAATTGTTTGGACAGGTAACTATGAGATAACCCCAATATAACATTCTGAGGCAGTGACAAAAATACATATTGGAAATTTAAAGTACTCGGGGCAGAAACTTTGCAGGTCCACACACTTTGCCTCGGACATCACGCACCCCCCAGAAATAGCCTCCCCATAAATTTGGTAGTGGGGGTCATTAGGATGCCCCTAAAAGTGAAAAAAGCAAAAAGCAAAAACATTTTCACTGGCAGTCTGTAGTCACCCTTGCTGAAGTTGAAATTTACGGGCCAAAAAAAAGAAGTATGACAAACAAAAAACCTAGACACTTAAGCCAGGGACGGGGGGTGGGGGTTTGGGGGGCGAGGGGGGGGGGGTCACAAAAAAGGGGCAGTCAGAAGGGGTGGGGGGGACACCTCGGGGAGCAAAGCCTTGCCCTTCCCCACCTTAAAGGAGTCAAGTAAACCCCTTCAGGCCAAAAATTTTGCAGGAAATCATCTTAATACATGAACTACCCTTTTTGGGGTAGACTAGTGGGTGAGTATTTGAACACCAGAAAAAAAGAACCGGGGGATGACAGCTTGTAAAATACATACCAGAAAAGAAAGGCAATCGGGTATACTTTTAAAGCATGTAAAAGCCAGAAAGAGTACAAACCTATGGAGACCACAGGTTAAACAACTAAATCCCTTTCATTTGAACCGAATTCTTTCAACACCAGAAAAACAAAAATTTCATCCCCCCGAACACTTGTTCATCTGTACTTTTTCCTTTGATTATTTTTTTTAATTCCCATGCGCTGTATTTTTTAAATAACCAAAAAAACAATCATTTTAAAATGGGAAAATTGTTCTTGCTGGAACTTTTTTTCAGTCCCCCAAACATTAAAACCAAATCTTAAAACTATTTTTTAAATACTTTTCTTTAATCATGTTATTTCACGCGTACCCGGTTCGGGACCTCACCTAATTTAAAAAAACAAAAAAAAAAAGGTTAAAGTTCAACAGCTTGGGGGGAAACTAAACTGCACAGATTCACAGTCTCGGTACAGCATGTGGAAGGCGGGCCCTGCCTCTCTCCTTCCACTGCCTTTTAAACTTTCCCCGAACTGAATCAGATAGCCTTTACGGGTGAACAAAGAGGCTTTTTCAACTTCAAAATCCAACAAGTGGGTTTAAATTCAAACCATCATTTTATGGCAATTCACTGACTTAAATTCACTGACACATGGAAGTGAGATGCAAAAAGCAAAAAACAATTTGTTTGAGGCTGATGTATGCTGCAGCCAAAGAGGGATACTCAGGACCAGGGATCCCACAATGGATGTTGATGTCTACAGGGTTTAAAATATAGCCCGATCACTACACTACCAACCCTCACACCACTATAAGAGTCCAAATAATTTTGGCGATATTCCATAGCTAAGCTTTGGCAACCCCCCACCCTATGGCATTTCAAAATTTAAGACCGATGGA
Source organism: Conus ventricosus (assembly GCA_018398815.1). NCBI lineage: Eukaryota > Metazoa > Mollusca > Gastropoda > Neogastropoda > Conidae > Conus > Conus ventricosus. Next base: position 60,170,732 of record CM031595.1, on the reverse strand, counting down.
ATAAGAATGTTTTTGTTTATGCACCCAAAAACTTTACACTAAAAAGGCAACAAACTTGTGATAGATAAAATCTGCACATTTTTATTTTTACAAAGGGAAACCTTTCACAACGGAAAATCATCCAATTCTTTCCCGGGGATTTCTGGAAGTGCAGCAAAAAATTTCCTTTCAAATTTTTCATACCTACAGCCTGGTTTTCCCGTTTTTCAGGAAACCTTAGCCTTCATTTCTGCAGCCCAAAAAACCCCCAGCAAAAATCCCGCTTTGCTGCCCCACAGTCTCAAAATCGATTCTTTCAGTAATTTCTTTGAACTTTTTCAAGGAAGTATGAAAAAGCTAAAATTTTAAAATCATGTACAGCTTGAAAGTTTTGGTCATTTTGTGGTAAGCCTGCTGAATCTGAAAAAATATTGCCAAAATAACACGTCATGAAATTATCTTCACAGGATGAATTCCAAAATGTCTGAAGTCACGTAAGAGACCCCTCTGTTCAATTAGGTACTCCAAACCTTCTTTCTATGACTAAGAGGCAGTGTGCTGTTTGCCCACATTCAACTGTTATTTTCTACAAATATGCACTGATTAATCAAGAAACAAAAATATGTTTGACAACACCCGTCATTTATCTTTGATTTCCATACATTGTCTTTTGTATTTTTGATGGTGAGTGTGTGTAAGCGTGTGTTGAAAGTTCACGCTGTTACCGAGGTAGTCACGAGCGTTGGACACCATGCGCATGTATCGCTCCAATCACTGCCTTTGGTTGTCTGCTATGCGCTTGGGCGGACCGTTAGTAGTTCTAAGAATAGTATGCTAAACAGGAAGAGGAGTCATCCCCACTAAGTTTCATACAAGTTGTAGGCATTGATTGAAAAATTCAGAGTAAAAATAAATTCAAAATTTTTTCATGTAAAATTTCTGGAATAAAACCGAGAGTGACCTTCATACTTATACACTCATGCAAATCTTCAGGGTTTAAACTACAACTGAGTAAAAATTTTAAGTTTGTCCATTCAATTCCACAGAGCACAAAACTATGAAACAAGCCATGGTGCAGCTTCGATGTCAACTCGAAAATCGAAGTGGTGGATCAACAAGACGGCATGCGACCCGTAAATGTTCAATGGAATCTTTCGAATATCGATGAGTCATCTTCAAACCATGCAGTTCCAGCTATTTTGAATGGTAAGTTGCAACCTTTTCCGACAGTTTTATATCATGTTTTAACTATATTACTGTTATATTTTTTCAAGATTACTTTGTTTTTTGTTGGTGACCGAAACATCAGACTGGGATAATGGTAGAGTCGTGCTGATGAGAGGAGTATGTGTTTAGTATTTTACACCAAATTAAAACTCCCGCTTAGATTTTATGTTTATGTTACAGATGTAGTTTGTATGACTTCAAGGTTTATTTTTTGTCGATTTTTTTAACCAGATCTTTCCTGTTCGACTTAAATATCAAATTTTAATAGGTCACGTGACCTTGTCAAATGACGATTTTGAGGCCCTATGTCGAATGAACAGCTGAAACTACACAGTTGCAGTCGGAATACGCACAGAATATTAATTTTGTGCTTATATTTCCTTTATTTAATGAATCAAGCAGCCATTTTATAATATTTGTCTAATGCACTCCATTGTCATTGGCGGTGATGGTGATATGTATGTTATGTCATATGTGTGTGTGTGTGTGTGTGTGTGTGTGTGTGTGTGCGTGTCTGTGTGTGTGTGTGTGTGTGTGTGTGTGTGTGTGGTGTGTGTGTGTGTGTGTATGCATGCGTGTGTGTGTGTGACTGAATGAAATGAAATAGTTATCATCATGATTTATCAATGAATGACAACCATAACTCAATTTATTTTTACTTTTTTTTTCAGGTACTCCAAACTGTGCAGTTAGTGCCTGCTACAATGAGCCTTGTTCTGGTCAACATGTTACAGACCAATCAAAAAGCAGGGCACTCAAGTGTGCAGGAAAGACTTGACGCTCTGCATCATCACCGATAAGCCATAGCAAAATTTATTTCCAGTGTAGGTAATTACACCCACTGTAACAATGGCCAATTCTACACAATTATGACTAAGAGGCAGTGGGCTGTTAACCAACATTCGACCATTATTTTCTCCAAACGTTTGAAAATTAATCAAAAATGAAAATACACCAGACAAAATCTTTTATTCATCTTTCATTTCCATACACTGTCTTTTGTACTTTTGATGGTGATTGTGTCAGCGTGTGTTGAAAGTTGGCGCTGTTTACTGATTAGCTGCGAGCCTTGGCCAGCATATGCACATCTCACTCCTATCCCCTCCTCGGCTTTCTACACTGTGCTCATCGGGATATTTATCAATTCTAAAAATAGTATGCTAATTAGAAAGAGGAGTCACTCCCATGTTGTTTTTGTGTCGGTATTGATTGGAAAGTTCAGAGTAAAAAACAAGTCTGAAAATTTTCATGTTAAATTTCAAAAATAATTATATACTCAAGCAATTCTACAGGCTTTCAACTACAATTAAGTAAACTTTTGAGTTTGTCTGTTCAATTCCTGCTGGTAAGGGGGTGTGGGGTCAGGGTAAAAACTAAAGGGATAAGTGTATTCATTCTGTAATGACATTGTTATATTCAGTATTTCTTGGCAATCATATATATAAATTTCACTAATATTTGGAAAGCATGGGCACTGGAGAATTAGGGTGGAGTGGAGGAAAGGGGATGGGAGAGGAGCAGGGTGGGGATTGGGAGGGGGAGGCAAAGTTACTTTCTTTTTAATCTTCTGAGCATTACTTTTTATACAAATGTAAGTCATATGTCTTCATAAGATCATACCAAGCAGAGATTTTTTATTTGTGTACGTAATGTTTATATGGCACACAAGAAGTTAGGTAAAAGGGTGGGGGTGGGGGTGGGATGGGGGTGTACAATTGTGTTGACATGCTTAAATGTCTGCTTATCAGATAGATCTTGTTATCCTCATCATTTTGATATAAGTTACATACCTGTATGTAAATTGAAAGCAAAGATATGTCATTGTATAACTTGTTTTGGTTGCCAATATGGAAAAAAAAACTAAGTCGAAATGAAGATTTTGGCATTTTTAAAAGTGTGGTATTCAGACTCTATATGAGCCACAGGTCTGAAAAACATTCAGTGTATATGATAAGTAGCTGACATCAATCACTCATGGTTTCAGACATGTCACTTGCCAAATGGCCAAGTTACAAGCCTCCAAACATGGCCCTTAAGGGGAATTCTGACTGTCGTAAGAAAATTAAATACTTAAAAAATCATAACTGCACTCCTAATTAAACTGCAGATATAAATTTTATATAATTTTCTTTGAGTTGTTCTATAACCCTGACTTCTTGCACTTTGGAGTACCTAGTTCAATTATGTATTAAGATCACAATAACAGAGATATGAACAGTAAACCACATCTACTTCTACATTTTTACAAAAACAGTATTGTAAGTTAGACATGCAGTATTTATTTGGTAATTTTTCTTCATTCTTGATGATGGTTCTGCCATCAAATTTTTATATTATGGGCAAGTATGCAAGTTTCAAAAGCGTCCTTAAGTTCATTTGGAACCCTAAAAAGAGAAGCTTAGTATGGCAAAGGAATGGAAAAAAAGATACCTTGGTGGTTCAAGAGTTAATGTTGTTACTGCGACAATCAAAAGTTAAACTTAAGTTCATTTGGTGCTCTAGAATATTAATTTGGCAGTTGCGTCAAAAGATACATTTAGAAAACACAAGTTTGTGTTTAATTGTTACCAGTATAAGACAGTTGTATCCACAGCATACTGATCTATTTGAGAAGAAGCAATGACATCTGAAATCAACCCTGTCAAAAGCATCAAATTCCTATCACAATTCTGAACTCACCTCTTCACTACCTAAAAGATTGGACATACATACTCAGTTTTTTGTTACATAGTCTGCACATACGTTTCACATAAGCACACAGCTGACATAGCTACAGGGAAGGAACAATGGAATAAGGAGGGGGGAGGGGGCCGGAATAGCTCAGTTGGTAGAGCGCCGGACACATGATCCTCGCTCGGCTTGCGGGTTTGAATTTCGGTACAGGGGGATTTTTTCCCTCTGTGTTAACATTGGTTCTGACTCCATTCCCCATACAGTCCTTCGAATGAGACTATAAACCAAGGTTCTGTGAGTGAACGCACGCACAACATCTTGCACACACGTAAAATCCCATCACCAACTTTCGGAAGAATAGGCCAGTTTGGCCGTTAGTATGGATAGCATGCACCTTCCCCGAAGATGGAGTATGGCTGCTTAATGGCGGGATAAAAAACGGTCATACACACAAAACTCCACTGCCTGTCTATACAGGCAGTGTCTGCAAGAGTATCAGCCTGCGTACGCAGAAAGAAAGAAAGGAGGGGGGGTGGGGGTGCACTCAAGGAATGGTTCTGCATCAGTTTTACATTGGATGCCAACTGTTTTGGATAACTACTGTTAAGAAAAAATTCTGAAAGCTTTCACAGATATTCCACTTGACTGCAGATATGTGTCATGCTGGCAACAAGTCCGCTGATGCAAAATATGCGTACAGAGTTCATTAACAAAACCAAATCAAGTATGCAAGTCACATACACCAAGAGCTCAACCACTTTGACTGCCAACCATTTTCCGATCATGGTACTGAGCAGCTTCCTGGCTGCACATCAACATTAGCTATATTTCCAAGTATAGCCACAATTTGGAGTCCCCTATCAGCTATATTTCAAGTATAGCCACAATTTTGAGTCCCCTATCAGTTAAAGGCAAACAGTAGTATCTCCCAGAGCAAACACTCCCTCCCCATCCTTGTTCCCCATCCCACCCCATCCCTGGATCAGCAACCGACTCTCTGTAATTCACAAGTGGTTTTATTCTTTAAATCCCCCCATCACAGAACTTCTTCAAAACAGATTAACAATGTCATCTTTACCTACTTTTATGACCATGACACAAAATTTGAAGGCGGAACCATCATGGAAAATTCACTTCAATTCCCCATCCATTTTACGCCCAATTTGGGGAGGTAAGTGACTGTGATGGTTGGTTCTGGGTGTTTGCCTTGCCTGAAGACCAGAAAGGTTGAAAAACGTGTAATGTTTGTTTTGTAATTTGTTCTTCTGTTTGATGGCACAGTAATTATTTTAATTGTTTCAATTTCTGCCTGCAGTCATCTCACTTCAAAACCTACCTCCCTTTTAGAAATCAGTGAACGCGCATGACTTGACAACTGACCGCTTCATGACAAGCAATTTTGTTCAAAATATCGGGGAAATCTCACAGGATGAGAAAACTTCTTACCCTGGAAGAAAAGGTGAAGGATTTAAAGAGAAGTGATTAATGTAAGACTGCTATTTCAACTGCAAAATTCTCCGAAGTGGGAAAGACCTGGATCCAAACACTTTCAATGGAAACATTCCTATTTTTTCTTATTTGTGGAGTGGACAGCCTGAGGTTCACAAGTATGCATAGCAAGCAGAGTGTGTAATGAGCTCCCTTTTCCCCCATTTCCCAGTTGTGATCCCTCATTCTTAAGTCCTTTTCATTTTGGTGCAATTTTCAAGACCGCAAATGGGGATTATTACTGTACCAAAAATAAGAACTGCAACACTGTCGGATATTTGAAGTCGTCTGCACACTGGAGACAGTGAATCTCATGATGATTAAAAAGTCAAGATCTCAGTTTCAAACACTCTGATTTCAAAATTTTCGTCTTGATACAGTCCTGCGGATGTCAGTGGCACAAGTTTTGCAGACAATGAACTGGACTGACAAGTCACACCACTGAAACACAAACATCATACACTGCTGACTCCTCTTCCCCCCCCCCCTTCTTTTTTTCTTTTTGAGAGTTTTGACTTCTTATGGTCGCTAAAAAGGCATCAGGAATTTAAAAATATCCACTGTAAATTTGCTTGGTGTCTGATGACCCTATACATGTGCTATTCAGACCAACTTTTTGGATATTAACCTTCATCTTCAAAATCATTCATAAAAGTTGTGCCATTAATATCACAGGATGAAATATTAGCACACTGTGGGATAGTGAGCTCCCTTACAAGATGACCCTTCCTCCATCACTGACCTGCACTTGGTAGATTCCCGATGGCACATTGGTAAAGTTATGTCGCCCCACTGTTTCGGAACCCTGTGTGTTAAAAGCAACGGTGAGAACTGGTGAAAGAAGAGTGGCATGAACACATAAACAAGCACCGATATACACTACATTCAAACACAATAAACATGCACTTAAGTGCGCTACAAGTACAAACATTGGCGCATCTGAATCTCCTTCCATGAACACTATCATGCTTCCACGTCTCCACCATACACAGGCAAACAAACACGTGCAGGCATTTAAACACATACACACAGACACCGACACACACACACACATGCATACAAACACTAATACAATTTCATACACAAGCATCACAAGTGAATTTAACAAGCACTGTACATCAAATATATGTTGAATATCCCTATTAGTAATGAAGAAAGCTAGAATGGGGTAAGACTGGGGAGTGAAACTGGAGAGGGGGTCCTGTTACGGTACAAAGTGTCCGCAGGAACAAAGTGTCCGCATGCGGACACTTTGTTCCCTGCGGACACTTCGTACCGTGAACTGACATTCAAAGTGTCCGCAGAAATCCTGCAGACACTTTGTTCCGCAAGGTGACAAATAAGTTACAAAAGCGGAACAAAATGTCCGCAACCGTTTCAGCCTCAGTTTGAGTGGGTGAATGTGCACGTACACTCCCATGCGCGTGCATGTGTGTGTGTGTGTGTGTGTGTGTGTGTGTGTGTGTGTGTGTGTGTGTGTGTGTGTGTGTGTGTGTGCGTGCGAGTGTGTGTGTGTGTGTGTGTGTGTGTGTGTGTGTGTGTGTGTGTGTGTGTGTGTGTGTGTGTGTGCGCGCATGCGCGCACGTCAGCGTAATCTAAACTTTGTGCTATGTTGCACAAGAAAGTAGTCAACACACACACACACACACACGTGCGCACCCGTATGTACGCACGCACACACGCACGCGCATGGGAGTGTACGTGCACATTCACCCACTCACACTGAGGCTGAAACGGTTGTGGACATTTTGTTCCGCTTTTGTAAGTTATATTTCACCTCGCGGAACAAAGTGTCCGCAGCATTTCTGCAGACACTTTGAATGTCAGTTCACGGTACAAAGTGTCCGCAGGGAACAAAGTGTCCGCGTGCGGACACTTTGTTTCTGCGGACACTTTGTACCGTAACAGGTCCCAAGTGGTGGGTGTGCTGTCCATACCTTACTTTAAAAAAAAATTCCCTTGAAGGTTAAAAGTGTATGTGCAATGCAAGCAAGTCAGCAGTAATTTATTTAAAAAGTTCTAAGGAAGGATATCATGTCCTTGTTTGATGTATGTTTGTCATGTACATGTTTAAGCGCTTAAGCCCAGACTTATTCCAAGTAGTCATCATCACCTTGGAGTTGAAGTGACACAAAACATGATATTTCTTTCATTAAATGAATCCTTTTTGGATTTCCCCACTTTTAATTGGACTATCAAATTTTGGTTGATTCTGGTCACAAACGCAGATTTTTCATGTGCTGGAATCATTTCATTATTATCACTGTAGAAACAAAACGTTTAACATTTACTATGTTTGGCAACGAGGTCAATCTTTTAATAACAATTATCTATAGCTGCCCCTAGTTTTACAGAAACTGTATTAAATAGTGTAATATTAACAAAATGTACATTACATTCTGTTAAAATATTTCCTTTAATATTGTTGAACACATACTTTATAAATGTACAAATATTCACTGTAACCGATCACAATTTCTGTCAAAATGTCAATTTAGCAATACTGAAAATAATCATGAAAAAAACCCAACCCAAACACACATTAATCACTGCCTTTACCATCAGTTGACATTTTTACATACACAAGGGATAGATGGAAGAGGAAAGGCTTCATCAATGTTCACTGTTCTGTCAATTTGGCCAGCCTTAGAGCTTACCCAGGATACACACAGACCACCAAGGCAGTATGACTGCATAGATTCATCTTTGCCAAGGATATAACAGAATACCTGAATGAACAGGTAAAAACACAAAAACAATAAACTCACAGCAACATTCCACCACACTGATCTATCTCACAACATACACATGTACTTGCACTTAAACAAGCACACATAGTGACATACATTTATGAAACTCGCTGAAACCAATCATGTATTGCATCCAGCTCAGTAAGTAACAAATAAACAAACAAATATATGTATAATTCCTTGACATACAAGGACTAACAACATGATAACAATCAGAAAATCAATCAATCATCAATCCATAAAAACTAAACAACTGATATCACGACTCTATAATCAGAAAATCAATCAATCACCAATCAATCAATCCATGAAAACTAAACAACTGATATTACGATTCTAATATGATTACTATGATATCATTACCCACCTTCTTGGTTACTACCACTTTAGAGAAGGAATTGCTAGCTCGAGATTCAATAATCTGGAGGTCATAGGAAGTGAACTTGGCCTGTGAGTCGTTTCCAGGGTAGCCAAAACTCACTTCCACAATCCCTTTCAAGTTATGAAGTTTCAGATTGATCCAAGTTCTCCAATTATTGGGATCCACAGCCTGTGGGGTTGCGTAATCTTCAAACAGAAAGAGAGCTAAGTCAAAAACAAAGCTTACAACAAAAAGGAAAGCAAAATAAAAAACAAAACAATAAAAAAAATTTTAAAAAATGAAAAGAAAAAAATAAAAACAAGAAAAAAAAAGAAAGACAAAGCTTTCAAGATCTGAAACATTATAACTGCACTTATGTGCTGTACTTGGCCCAAAGCACAAAATGGTGTCTACAGCTGAAATAAGTGCAGTAGCTTAGTTCTGATAATGCCAATAATGGCAGATAAAGTCTGAAATTGACAAATTGGTATTTATCGCAAGACTTAGTGGCAATGAATTCAATTTACTTGCCCAATTGAACTGGTGATAAAATTGAAAAATCATATCAAATTAAAAAAAATTACCCCTAAAAATGTCATAAGGGCTTACTCCAGAAAAAAATCTAAACATGTCACTATTAATTCTTCTGCTTGATATAATTGATACCATGTGAATTAAGGTTGCCTCCCCTGACCTCTCCCAACCTTCATCTTCCCCTACACACATTTAGTAAACAACTTCTGTTCCAAAATTTGTAAAAGAAAAAAAAAGTAAAACTTAGAAATTCAGTTAATGGTTAGCAGCTAAGCATCAATGCATGGACACATGCAGACACACACACATGTACACATCTGGATCTGGATGTGGGAGGCAAAGTCCAAAAAGAAGCCAGTCATCAATGAACTTTGGTGAGAAATCACTCGGAAGAAAATAGAAAGAAAGAAGGAAAGGAAAAGAGCAGAAACATGAATTCTGCATATGTTCAACTTGTATCCATCCACCCTATCCTTTTAGAAATTACCCCTCTGCTGTGAAGGACCCTACAAGGCAAGCACGCATGTTATGTCTTTCGATCACATAGGAGAAAGCCATGCCCCTCTCCTGCCTCAACACAGTGGCAATGCCTCCACGACATCCTAGCGGAAACAGGGGGAAAAAATCTATAAACTTTAATGTCCAACTCCATACTGTCCTCCCTGCCTAGCTCTTTCCTACATTGCGCTCAAGTACAGATCAGGAAAAAAAAAAGAAGAAGAGAGAGCAAGAGAAAGAGAGCGAGAAAGAGAGTTTCAGTTTCAGTTTCATCAAGGAGGTGTCACTGCGTGCGGACTAGTCCATATGTATGCTACACCACATCCTCTAAGTTTTAAGACCACACTACATGATTTTAAGCTGATGGATAAATGAATCAATAACTAGGATGAGAGAACTGAAGAAGAGGGTCTTGTGGCTATGACTTAGCAGATGTCTGACCTACGCATTAGCCCAATGCGCTGGTCAGACCTTGAGTGCCTACCTAACACTGGTTGTCTTTTTGTTTGTTTGTTGTATGTTTGTGCAGTGAATGCACACATGTGTGTGAATGGATGTGTGGGCATGGGCCAATCTGTGTGCACATGCGCACGCGCATGTGTGTGTGTGTGTGTGTGTGTGTGTGTATGTGTGTGTGTGTGTGTGTGTGTGTGTGTGTGTGTGTGTGTGTGTGGTGCGTGCGTGTGTGTGTGTGTGTGTCTATGTGTGCGCGCGCGCTTGTGTGTGTGTATGTGTGGGTGCACGTGTGTGTGTGTGTGTGTGTGTGTGTGTGTGTGTGTGTGTATGCATGCGCACATGTGTGTGTGCACATGTGTGCCTGCATGTGTGTGTGTGTGTGTGCACGTGATAAGATAAGATAATGTTGCTTATAGCCCAGCCCACCGCAAAGGGCCACATCAGGTGTGCCTGCATGTATGTGCATGTGTGTGTGCATGCGTGTGTGCAATTTGTGGGTTTGTGTGACCATACACATGTACCTGCATATGTATGTGTATATGTGTGCATTTTTGTATGTGGGCTTGTACGCATGTGAGTGAGTATGTATTCACTTGTGCGTTCATGTGTATGCGTGTACGTGCGCACACGTGTGAGAGTGGATGTGCACATGCATGCATGTGCATATGTGTGTGCATAGGAGCGAGCGCACTTGTGTGTGTGTGTGTGTGTGTGTGTGTGTGTGTGTGTGTGTGTGTGTGTGTGTGTGCATGCGTATGTGTGCAAGTGTGCGCGTGTGTGTGCATGCATGAATGTTCAGAAGATGACTTTGGATCAAGAACAAGAGCATCAAATACAACATATACGTGCACGCACACACACATAACAATAAGAACAACTCCTCCCCCTCACACCCTCTCCATGCACACAGATATACACACATACACACACACTCACACTCACTCTCTCACACACACACTCATATACCAAGGCTTGCACACCAATGTCCGTGGACTAAGCTGGCATCACCCCACTGATGGAACACACACCAGCGCACACGCGGCTACAGTATGCGCTGGGGGCCCTGAGAGATTCAAAGTCTTATCTCAGTTGACATGTGTTTAATCATTTGCGTCTGTTATTGGAAAGGCCCAGTATGAGTTTGCCCCAATCTCCAGGAGTCTTCGCAGTATCAGCCTTGAGATTATTCCAATGTTTGTTTGGTTGGTGATGTTTCTTGCTCTTCCGTTAAGTCTGATGTGCAGCCACTTCATCTCTTGATGTTCAGATCTGAAAGATGGTCTATGGTATAGTGGCTTTGCTCTTGTTTGCTTCAGTGATTTTTCAGATTTCTTATCACATCAGATTGGCCAAGCCGTAATCCAGTTCTAATCGTTTCCTTGCCAGCCAGTGCGTCTGCTCTCTTGTTTCCTTTAACTCCAGCATGTCCAGGGCAGTACATCTTTAAAAGTCTCTCCAATGGAAGGCGGGGCATTACTTCATTCCGAGCAAGGGCTTCCAATTCCACTTTTAGTAAGAGAGTGAGGGAGAGAAAGAGAGAGGGAGAAGGGGGGGGGGGGGGGGAGAGAGAGGAATAGGGAGAGGAAAGAGAAAGAAAGAGAAAGAGGGAGAGAGAGAGACAGAGAGAATACTTACCAATGTATGGTGGAAGGGTGAACACAGTTTGTTCCACAAGTCCTTGATATTCTAAATCTGATGGTGGGGGCAAGCTTGTAAGGTAAGCCAGATGGGTTTCAAAGCTTTGCGCTTGGTAAGGGAATATTTCAATGGAAAAGTGATAGTCCTGCACACAAACACACACACACACACATACCACATACACTGAGCACAAGCATATTGACTTAATGCTATAATAACTATTTACACAACTAACAGACATACACACCCTTGCCCACACCCACACCCACACACACACACACACGCACACACACACACACACACGCGCGCACACAGGTGCAAGTTTGTGCATGCAACGATAATGATGTATTAGATTAGCAAGAATACTAGATTAATCATTTCACTACAATTACCTAGAAAATGCATTAGGACTTCTGATTACGCCTAAATATGCATCGCTGATGCTTTAGAAATTGACAGGGCGCATGGCATGTTCAACCATCGGGTCCCTGACATTCTGAAAAGTCCTACATCGGGAACGCAAAAAAAAAAAAGAAAAAAAAAAAGAAGAAAATTAAGTGTCCAAGCTCAACTGCTCGACACAAAGATCTTCTGCTATGAAGAAGAGTGATGTCCCTTCAGCCACTGGATGCACCCCTTCTCTCCTGTCCCCATTCCATCACTTCTTTTGTTTTTCTCTTCATAAATCATGACCTTTACATCTTTGAGAGTGTGGCTGACACTTGGTGGCCCAGAATCCAAGACAAATTATGACTAGAAAGAATGCCTGCTCTTGTCAAATGTGAACAGAAATGCACGTGATTAAAATGTGCAGCATAGGTGACCCTGATAATAGTTTATGACTCCTGAGAATTATGATTAAAAAGTCCTGGGACCCACAAGATTACTGAATTACCCAAAAACCCTGTACATATGCAACAGTTTCAATCCATTTGGCATATATACACTTAACTTTACTGTAAACAGTTCAGCCGTAAGGGCAGAAAAAAGTGGAAGAAATTTTTTTGATTAGGGTGTAGGGTGCAAAGTACGACAAACTCTATCCTGGCCATGAAAAAACGCAAGACATTCCAGATGAAAGCACATCATACAGAAAAGCGACCACAAAGGAAACAAAACTAAGCATTTATAAACAAAACATGCAACACGCTTTTAATGGACGTACAATACAAACAAAACAAATAACATACTACACAACCTTCCACATTAAAACATTTATACAAGCAAAAACTAAATGTAGAACAGACTTTCATATAACCCCCCCCCACACCCGATACTGCTCTTACTCTTTCATATCCCCGGCAAATAAAACTATTGTTTTATTAATATCACTAGATATGCAAGAAGTTTTTTAACCTAACATTTCGATTGGTTGGTTGGGTTTTTTTTTCATGTGTGTGTGTGTGTGTGTGTGTGTGTGTGTGTGTGTGTGTGTGTGTGTGTGTGCATGCACATGTGTGTGTGTGTGTGTGTGTGTGTGTGTGTGTGTGTGTGTGTGTGTGTGTGTGTGTGTGTGTGTGTGTGTGTGTGTGCGTGCGTGTGTGCAAGCGTGTGTCTGTGTATGCGTGTGTAAGTGAGTGAGTGAGTGTCTATGTGTGTGTGTGTGCATGTGTGTGTACATGTGTGTGCGTCTGTTGTGTGTGTGTGTGTGTGTGTGTGTGTGTGTGTGTGTGTGTGTGTGTGTGTGTGTGCGCGTACATGCATGTGCCCAGGTGCATGTATGTATGTGTGTGCGCGTCTGTGCATGTGTGCCTGTGTGCATGCATGCGAGTGAGTGTCTGAATGCATGTGTGCATCGCCGTGTGTGTGTGTGTGTGTGTGTGTGTGTGTGTGTGTGTGTGTGTGTGTGTGTGTGTGTGTGTTGGCTTTGATTACCCGAGTATGCCTGTGCCTATGTGTGTAAAGTGTTTGATATTTTTGGCATACACTACATATATATATTATTCACACAAAAACAGAAAATAAAAAAAGAAAGAAAAGATAAAGTTGGAATGAGTTCATCCACAGAACCCCACCCCCCACCTCCCCTGTAAAATTAAGTAAAGGTCTTCACATTAGTGTCACTCGGTCATCTACATTAGCACATGTGGAATATTCTATAATACAGTTTTTCTTTTTGTTGTTGTTGTTGTAATTAACTGTATTTTAATTTGTGTGTATAGTACTCACTACGCTGGCTGTCAGATCCACAGTCTGCAAGTCTATCAGCCGGCAATAAATTTTACCGCTGCCCACACGCACATGCTTCAGGTAGAATCCTTTCAGGTGTTCACGACTTATGGCTGAAAGAGAAACCCAAAAGCTTTAATCAGTTCACACTTTATCTTACAGCTGAAAGGAAGAGCAAAAATAAAGCCTTAATTAATTCCCACTAATCTTAACAGCTGAAAGGGAAAGCTGATTTTCAAAGCATCAATTAGTCCACACTGATCTTTAAAGTTGAACGGGAAAGCCAAAACAAACAAACAAAACCTTAATTCATTCACTCTAACACACCAGCCGCCGTGGCGAAGTGGTTAGCGTCGCGGACTCCCGGCTGGGAGGTCGTGGGTTCGAATCCCATCAGTCATGTGGGTTTTTTCTGCCCCGACCGGCTCCTACCCAGAGTTGAGTTTGCTGCGGACTCAGTTGGGAAGACTGGGACCACACAGTCGAGTTTCATCCACTTAATGTATGCGTTTCTGAGAGTGTTGCTCAAATTTCATGACCAACACTGCAGGTGCCTGTATCTCTCGGGCCTGGTTGACGCCAGGATATATTATGAAAGGAAGCGTAGAGTACAGCCCTGTCATGTAGTCTCAGACCGAAATGGAAATCCGTAGCATCATCTTAATCATCCTCATTCCCATTGATCAGCATTAAAAAAAATGTCTCAAATTCTGTGGCCCTTCATGCCCTGCTCTCATGGTGACCTCAGTTTCGATGTCCTCTCCGCGTCTGTGGCCTTGGTTTGCTTCCGTCGGGGTCACCGGTATCGGCGAGTCCATGGGGGCTGTCGTTGGACGGACGTGGTGGCGCCCTCCGGAGGGAGAGCTCACTCACGCTGGCTCCGCGACTAAGTAATTATTGTCGTCAGTAGGGGGCTTAGTAGGTGGTGTCCTGCGTATGTTAGATCAGAACAGGCGCCACTGAACACCACCGAAGTGACTCGGCAGCAGTGCAGTGTCTCCTCCGTGGGTTGCCTCATGACGACTTGACATTGACTGCTCCCTGTGGATTGCTGGTGCCGGGGCTGTGGCGGGGCCAGCCGGGCTATGGCTGTGGACGGGGTGTCGGAATGAGCGGCGTGGGTGCACTGCCTCTGAGGTAGCGCAGAGGTTGGGACAGAAAAAAAAAAAAAAAAAATCACTCTAACACCATGCCGAGAGAGAGAAAGACAGAAAGCCTTAATTAGATTACACTAATCTTATGGCTAAAACTGGGGAACGCCAGAAAGCCTTAACTGGTTTTCACATTACTCTTCTGGTGGAGAAGGAAAGCCTGAAAAAGCCTTATTTAGTTCATACTAATCCTAATTAATTCATACTAACCATTCGGTTGAAAGGAAAAACCCCCAAACCTGAATTAATTCTCAATAATTATAGATACAACACACCGGAAGAAGGTCCTTGCAATGTTGGGAATACAATGCCACTAAACTATAGATTCATCCCCAAATTAAACAAATACCATGAACAATGTCATGGTGGTAGTATAGTGTAGTGTAGTGTAGTAGTAGTATAGTCTAGTGTAGTGCAGTGTAGAGCAGTGTAGTGTAGTGTAGTGTAGCGTAGTGTAGTGTAGTGGACTGGAGAGGAGAGGAGTGTGGTGTAGTTTAGTGTAGCGTACTGCAGTGTAGTAGAATGGAGATGAGTGGAGTACTGAGGAGTGCTGTGGAGTGTAATGTTGAGGAGTGGGGTGGACTGGAGAGGAGAGGAGTGTGGTGTAGTTTAGTGTAGCGTACTGCAGTGTAGTAGAATGGAGATGAGTGGAGTACTGAGGAGTGCTGTGGAGTGTTAATGTTGAGGAGTGGGGTGGACTGGAGAGGAGAGGAGTGTGGTGTAGTGTGGTGTAGCGTACTGCAGTGTAGTGGAATGGAGATGAGTGGAGTACTGAGGAGTGCTGTGGAGTGTAATGTTGAGGAGTGGGGTGGACTGGAGAGGAGAGGAGTGTGGTGTAGTGTGGTGTGGTGAAGCAAAGCGAGGCTGGCATGGTTTGGCACAGCGTAGTGTGGTATGGCGTGGTGTGATGTAATATAATGCAATGCTGATCAGTGTTGCGCAGTGTAATGTAGTGTAGTGTAGCGCAGTGGAGCGGATTGCAGCGTGGTGTGGTGTGGCATGGTGCGGCATGGCAAGCTTAGCATGGTGTGGTGTGATGCAACGAAATCTAATGCACAGTTGTGCAGTGCAGTGTAGTGTAGCGCAGTGGTGCGGATTGCAGCATGGTGTGGTGTGGCATGGTGCGGCATGGCAAGCATTAGCATGGTGTGGTGTGATGCAACGAAATCTAATGCACAGTTGTGCAGTGCAGTGTAGTGTAGCGCAGTGGAGCGGATTGCAGCATGGTGTGGTGTGGCATGGTGCGGCATGGCAAGCTTAGCATGGTGTGGTGTGATGCAACGAAATCTAATGCACAGTTGTGCAGTGCAGTGTGTGTAGGCAGTGTAGTGTATGTAGTGTAGTGTGTTACCATAGTGTGTGTGTGCAGTATATTGCTTGAGTACTTAGTGTAGTTTGTTTTAGAGAAGTGTAGTTTGTTGCTGTGCAGTCCAGTGTAGTGCAGTGTGGTGTAGTGATTTTCTTTCTTCTTTTTTTTAATGTAAATTCCAGCAGCTCGCGTGAGAACAGTCTGCTACTATATCTTTTGCATTTTTTCCCCCCTGGTTATGAGATGCATATTTCTTTACCTGACAAAACTGATCTTTCATTTTTCTTTTGGCATTTTTTGACTTTGATGTATAATATTGGTTACTTTCGCTATGCACCATAGACGGTGCAGGCACATTGTCCATCAACTGTCTGCATGGGCACTTTCATCAGCTTGACAGAATGTGCGTGCATGCTGTCAGATTTTTCCGCATGACAGCAACTGTAATCTCTAAATCCGCTGACATCTAACTCAAAAGTAAAGGTTATAATTTTTAGAATCATTCCTCAAGCATTTCCCTGCTGTCTGCATAGTTTCTTCCTAATGAAAACAAACAAACAAACAAACAAAAGAAAACATTGGCCAGTCGTTTTCTGTGCCAATTTGACTTTCATTGACCAGTCAGAAAGTAGACAGTTACATTCATCGTACTTGACTTTACCTAATCTTCTGACCTAGGGCTTCGTAGAAGAAAACTCGTGGAGAGCGTGGCAGCAGAGTCTCAGAAGAGAAGCCCTTCAAGCAAGTGTTTTTCGGCCCTATCTCCGGACACTCTAGGGGGGCTGGGCCACACCCGGTTCATGATCGGATGTCCTCTGCTTGCCCCTTTTTTGTCCCCCATTTGGGACGAGCCAGTGCCTGGGATTCGAACCCATGACCCTCTGGAATGCTCATTTTCTTACTTAATGATGCGCTTTAACACTGAGCCACAGGGACGACACCTGATATTTGTTGGGAGATTAAGCCTTATGAAGTTCCCTTTTGGTCTCCTGACCAGAGCCAGCTTGAACACTTCTCTGCCGCTTCTGCCATTGCCTTTCAGGGCTCTGGTTTTTTCCGTCCTGCAACCGACTTTTTTCTTTTTAAATTTTTTTAGTTGAAAGGAGTGGGTTGTAGTTAGTTTGTTAGAGTGAGCTAATAGAGAGAGGACTGGTATGTTGGGATTTAGTAGATGTAGACCTAGTTGACTTTCGTTTATCTAGAGGAGAAGAGAGAGAGACTTTTTTTTTGAGTCCATTTTTTTTTTTTTTGAGAAGAGGATTAAGATGTAGAGCTGTTTCCTGAGGCTTGTATGCACACGTTCCTACCAATCCTCTAGCTCCATTTCTGGCAGTGAGGACTTTTGACCTGATCGCCTACTCTCCTCAGGCTGGTTTGCCAGATCAGATACTTTTCAGTCTTGTAGATTTGAGCTGCCTCAATTCTGTTCTCATATGGACCGTTGAGCTCGATCATTGAATCAGCTGCTTGGTTGACTTTAGAGGGGACTACTAGGGTCTGGTCTCATGCACTCTTGCTGATAATCTCTGGGTGACTTCTTCCATTCTGGGAGGTCTGCAGTGCCCCTCTGTCATCTGCCCCATCCAGCGACTCTGCCTGCGTGTTTCGAGTGGCATGTTGTTCTTTGGCCATGATTTGCTGCTCGTGCCCGTGAAGAGGTTGCGGTGCTTTTGGGTCCTGATTTCTCCCTGTTGTGGTGTTGGGTACTAGCCCAGACTACTTGTACAATCTCTTTGAGCACTAGGTTGTGCCTCCATGGTACCTTCTTGAGCCTGGGCTACTTTTCATGAGCTTAGAACATGCTCCACTGTTTGTTTTTTCCTGGCAGAGGGGGCATGTCAGGATCGTCAGTTTTCCCCCACTTCACCAGGTTTGCATTTGAGGGGGCAGAAGGTCATATGCAGATCTGTGAATGAAGTGATCCTGAGAGGGGACATGTGCCAAATGTCTTCCAGTTAGGACTTCTTTGGAGTGCATTCTCCCACGTAGTCCATTGCCCTTGGCTGGCTCTGTGGACTTGCTTTTTGGCAGTCTTTTTTGGGTATTCTTCTTTTCTCATCTCCTGAATTTAATCATGTCTCTTTTGGCTTTTCTTTTGGCCCTTTGTCCACCAATCAGTTTTTGGTCACCCCAGTCCTTGTCTGTTGGTTTCTGTGTGTGTCCTGTATTTCTCTGATCTTAAGGACTTTCTTTTGCAGAAATCCACGCCTCTTGAACTTTCCATTTTCTGCTGTCTCAGCTGGGGCTTGATTGCTTCTACCACCTTGTCTCCTGGTCCTCCAGCATGTTTGAATAAGTCTGATCTTTTCCCTGCTTGTATTCCTCCAGGGATGGATGTCAGTGGTATTTGAGCTTTTGCTTGGCGACAGTACAGCGCGATGTCAGTCAGGCAGGGTGGGACACCAAGCCATTTCCTTGTTGTGACTATGTTGATTTTGGCTTCCTGCCTCCACTTGTGGCTGGTGCAGATGTCGTATATCTCAGAGGCCATAGGAGCTTTGGTATCAGCATGAACTGCAGACAACCAGACCGTGTATTTGCCAAGGGAGCCACACTGGTCAATGTCTCCAAGCCTTCTTCCGCCATCTGCTTGGTTTTCTTTTGCTCTTTGTGTGTTTTCAGGTTCATCATTCCATCTTTCCAAGGGCTCTTGACTGGTTTCTTCTGTTGGACTGTTGGAAATGGCCTGGTTGGCAAACACTGAAGACCACAGATTCGGGCAACTTTTCCTTTCCTCAGTGTCAGAGACTCCGTGAATTTCGTTGGCTTGAACTTCATTCTGGTGAGGGCAACTATGTGTTCCAGCCTCTCCAGCACATGACGTGGTATGTCTCGTCTTCTCTGGATGAAAATCACTGTAGTGTCATCCATGAAGGCCTTGGAGAGGGCATCTTGTATCCATCGCCAAGGGTCTGTTTGTCTCGCGTGGTTTGTTGCGCTTTCAAGATGAGTTCCATTGCCTAGCACGAACAGTATCGGGGAAAGTGCAAGCCATTGCTATGCCCACTTCCAAGTTGATCCAATCAGTTGTGTATCCTTGAAGAAGAACCGCATTGAGAAAGACATGAAGTACTTCTTGAGCATGTCGCGGTTGTTCTTTTGTGGCACATGGTACATTCTCAAGAGCCAACAGTATCTTCTCATGGGGCACAGATCCATATGCCGTTTGCCAGATCAAGCCACCTACGTCCAGGTCTCTCTTTTCTCGTTTTTGCTTTTTGGATTGCGTTCCAGATGATTGTGGCGTGTTCTACACAGCAGTCCACGCCTGGGATTGCACCTTTCTGGACTGACACATCCAGAGTACTTGTTTTCCATCAGGTACTTGGTCAGCCTTGCGCCAAGGACAGAGAAGAAGATTTTCCCTTCGACGTTCAGTAGTGATATGGCCTGAACGGCTGATGTCACTTGAGTTGTGGCTTTTGGGATGTACACACCATCTGGCCGTCATCCATGCCGCTGATCTTCTGGTTTCTCCAAGCCGATCGCAGCAACGGCTGTGGAGCCACTCCCAGCACCTTGGGACACATTTCTTGTAAAAGCTGGTAAAGGTATTTCCCGTTTGGGGCCTGGTGATGATTTAGCTTTGGCTTGTCGACCACCTTCTTGATTTCCGCCAATGTTGGAGGCTTGCCATTGAACTGTTCCTCAGGGTTGGTTGGCCACACCAGACCTTGAATGTCGAGTGGTGCTTTGCTCTGTGAGTCAGAGTATGTTTTCCTCAGATGCTGCTCAAGAACTCCTTTGTCCACACTTAGGGTCCCAGATTTTGGCTGCTCAAACAGTGTTCTGGCAAACTGGAAGGGGTCTCTGAAGAAGCGCTCTTGTGTCTTCTTCTTTTTGCTCTTCCTCTTCCTCGCAGATTCCGCTTTGCTGAGGGCGCTGTGTTTTTCTTTCAGGTCTTCCCACAGTTTTTCCAAGCCTTGTTTTTCAGCTGGCAGTGCGGTCTTCATTTGCTTCTTGAGGTTGTTCTTTTGGACTCTGATCTTGTCCATCTTTTCTTGGTGTCTGGATTTCTTTGGAGGTGTTTTCTCTTTGGGTAGTTTTACTCCATAGGCGTCTCTACATGTGGCATACACAATGTCCCCATATGTGGCTAGTTTGTGTTCCAGGGTGCTTTTCCCTATCAGTGCATCGAGTCGTTGGACGATTTTTGCATCCAGTTTCTCCCAATCTTCAGTTTCGTTTGCTCGTGGCAGGTTGAGTTTCAGGCGCCTGGCATCGAGGGCCTGTGCAAATTCCTCATCCGAACCAACAGCGTGGATGTCCTTGGCACTGTGGTTTAAATCCTGGCCTTGGTCTTCCGACGTCTTATCTGCTGATGCAGTGCGCTGCTGCTCATTCAGATGAGTCTTCACACATCCCATCTTTGTCCTGTGGATCTTCATGCCACGGGTGGTAGCGAAACGCTTTCCACAGACACATGGGTATTCCATTTGGTCCATGTTCATAGTCCGTTTGGGATTTGCAGTCGTGATTGGTGAGCACCGATGGATTCATCATTCTCTCCCCCTTTCGGTGAATCCTGGGAGCATCTTTTCCTTTTATTCTTAGTAGCCACATGTTTAAGGCAAAGTGGGGAGCCAGCCCACAGAGCCCTTGGTTCTGGTCTTTCCCAGTGTCCTCGGTCTTTCCCGGACGTCCTCCGGCCTATTCCCGGAAGTCAATGGTTTACCCATGCATCAGTAGAAAGAAACTCGTGGAGAGCGTGGCAGCAGAGAGTCCTCAGAAGAGAAGCCCCCTTCAAGCAAGTGTTTCGGCTTAAAATCAACCATAAGAAACACATTCTACACCTATACCCCCACCCCCCTCCTCTCCCATTAATTCCAACCTGAACAAATGTTTCAATATTCCAAGAAAGCCCCTGAAGAACCAAATGTGGTTCTCTGAATTGTCTATGATGGTGATCGATATGAAGCATGAAGTGAATGATCTGAGTTACTAACTTTCGTATGAGTAAAGGAAATCTGACTATCTATCTGCATGCCTCTTTTCTTTGAGTGCCATCTTTGAGAAGTTAAACAGGAAAAAGGCTCCAGTCTCATAGCCTGATGGACATAGGGGCAGTGAACTGTCGTGAAGAGATTCACTGTGTAAGGGCATGGCATGCTGGAAGGTGGAACCTCTCTTCTTGTTGCCTGGAATCTTCCTGACCTGAATCAGGTATCCATTTACTACTGGGTGGTGATCATTTTCAAGCTGTTAATATCTGAACCAAGGACTGATTCGAACATAAGAAAGTCAGCTCCGCAGGTCAATGCTCTGAACTATTTGACTGCAGGCCCCCTCCCCTCCCCCCCCTTCCCCCCTCCTTTTTTTTTCTTTTCTTTTTTTGAGAAGTAATAAATTCCTAACACTTGAAATTGTCTGCTTGAAGAACATTGGATATATGGACCCTATGATATAAAAATAAGGCAAGGACAGCATCTTGTTGTATTGTTCCCAAACACATGACTAATGGTCACTCTCCTTGCGAAGTTAATTGCCCTCCCACCTCTACCCCCCCCCCTTCTTCTTCTCTCCCTCCCCCCCCCTTCTCCTTCTCTCCCTCCCTTCCCCCTGTTATTCTCTCCTTTTAACAAACCTCCTCCCCCCCCTTTCATCCAGCTAAAACTTGTGTAAAAGCCCTTTTTCAGAAGCTGTAAGAAGATAACATCCCTCACCTCCAAGCCCTCCCTTCCACTCCCTGCTTTGATCAAGTTTGGAGTAATGTAACTGACCATGATGTTGCCAAGGCCTCAAAACCAGAAGTATAATTTTCAGAGGTATACCGGATGTTTTCACCAGTATTAATGTAGCAGTATTTCCACACATGCTCCTCAGGTCCTAGTTTTCTTCACAGAACCAAAAGTTTTAAGTTGACTGACTTACTCTTTGTCTGAGTGTTAACAAATGCCTGTTTCTTTAAAAAAAAAAGAAAAAAAAAAAAGAAGCCAAGTCACAAGTGATTTGACAGAATGCCCGTTTCTTTAAAAAAAGAAAAAAAAAAAAGAAAAAAAGAAGCCAAGTCACAAGTGATTTGACAGACATTTTGAGTAGGTGATCCTTAGTCTGTTATGTCTTGTGACTGTCATCATTACAAAGTTACAAAAATAAAGAGTCTACTACTAGAGTAGTACGGAAAATCTTTAGTGAAGCAGGGAACACTAAACAGTAAATACCAAACAAGTATGGTAACTCTTGCTCCCATGACGACTTAAATATACACCCACAACTCTAAGCAAATGTCTCATAAGCAGCAATCGTTTGGAGTTATGGGCATGGACTTATGTCACTAAAGGGGCAAGACTTACCCTACTTGTTTGTTATAAACTATTCTGAGTAGCTATTTAGTTTAAAAGAAGAAAACCATGATAGGTAGGAGAACAAAAAAATTTCATAGCAAAAACAGGGTCAACCCACAAAGATTCTGAGGGCGTGGGAAGGAAGGGGGTGGGGGGGAAGGGGTAGTCAGCAGATACACACTATCTGGCTATTCATTCTGAAGTCCGTCTTAAGATGTTTAACAGTTTTCTACATCTACAATCTTCATCATCCCACCCTTCTCACCCCCTTCACCCCTGACTGAAACATCTGTCACATACAGGTCACTGTGCTCGGCTGCAGCACAGGATTTTTCCCCATGTACTCCAGCAGGTATTGCTGACTGGCAACTGCCTAAGTTTTTGTTTTCTTGTTTACAGAGCCAGTGCCAGCCTTCCCATTTAGCTTTCTTTTTTGTCACTGGCTTCTGATTCAGAAACAGTTTTGTTCTGCTTCTTTGATGCCATTCAACTGCACAACTGAGACATTTCTGCCATTGGCATCACATGACTGCCCGTCTTGAGCGTCCCAAAAGTAGGCGCAATGATCTTAGGCGAACAATACAATGAGAAATGAAAGCGCTGCTTTTGCAGTTGGCAAGACTGTAGCTTTTTCACTTGTCCTAAGCACAGTAATTTGCAGGTTTTAAACGTACAATGACAAATCCCATCACTAGGCAGGTCTGAACCACTCTACGCCTTGATCACAAGGTTATCAACTTTGTTTGACCCATTTGCCTTCTCCAAGTTCTAACAGGTTAATTTTTTTTTACTAAAGCGATCCCTTTTCAACCACTGATTCAGTCACAGCACTAAGCAAAAGAGCAGACAACTCAGCTTGCTGGGAGATTTCAACCTGCCTTGCAACGTTTAATTATACTTGGATCTTCAAACATAGGCTGCTGGTCTCAGGGTCTCTCCCCAGAAATACAACAGATTTAAACTTGGAATATGTCTCTGTTAAGATACCTTGGGTGGACCACCACATACAGGCAGCGTCTCAATCAGGACACCACAGCTCATCATAGACAAACATAACAAAGTGGCTCTGTCCACACAAACAAGAAAAATGAAAAGTCTGATGGAAATCCTAAGCTGCTGCTGAAGATTTGTGCACAGGCACGCAATCTTCTTCATGAAACCTCATTTTTCCCCATACCATGCCTCTCTCTAGTCTCCCCCCTCCAATTCATTATTCACGACTAGAAAAATATCAAATTCTGATACTGGCTAACAACAAAAAAGCAGTTATCCGGTTTTAAATGCTAACACAGTCAAGGCAAACAGAAAAAATACTATTCTTCTAATATCTTTAGTGACAGACAATAAACAATTTCTAAAATATATCATCATGCATATAGTGAAACATTGTGTTGATTCTAATCCAAGCTCACATCATTACCGTCTTCAAACCATGGAATTCATTAACAATATTAGCAAGTCCCTATTCAAACATGACTGAGAATCAGACGCAGAGCTGGGCGTGTATATGTGTGCATGTGTGTGTGTGTGTGTGTGTGTGAGTGTGAGTGTGTGTGTGTGTGTACGTAAGAGTGACTGTATGACTCAAACAGTGACAGGCAGGCAGACAGAAAGACGATTCATGATTGAAATAAAATTATCTGTTTATAGAATACATATGAAATACACATTACATTCTAAACTTCCTTCAGCTGCCGGCAATTACTGTGATATCCGCTTATGAATACATGCTTTTTGTTTCTTTCTTTTCTTCCTTCCTTTCTTTGTAACTTTTTAGATGACAAAATGAAAAGAAGCATATAATTTTCCAGATCTTCGACAAATCTTTTCACAAAAGGAAAAAAAAGAAGCTTACTCTCAAGAGGTGGTTCCCATGTAAATCTCGCACCAGGTGCAAGTAAAACGTATCCGAGTTGGGAATTGTGAAGTTTTGGCGGAACACGCTGACCTCAAAGTTTCGAGGTTTCCCAACAGAAGCGCCAACAGACAGGTCATTGGGAAATGTGGAAGGTCCATTTCTGCAGTCTGTGTATACAAACAAGATAAAAACACCCATGATATCAACAGATGAAAATCATTTACGAACGTGAATTCCTGCCTTTTTCTATAGATTTCATAAGTATTAATTGTTAAGTATTAATTGTTTTACTTCAAAATGCCCAGGTGCAAGTTGGACAAAAATCATAGGAAAGACATTTACATGAAAGGAGGTCATATGGGTAGGGGTGGGGGGGGGGGGGGGGGGGGTGAATGAGAGAGGGGGAGGGAAGAGAGGAAGAACCAAACAGTGCTGTAAAGCTTTTGCCCGTTTGTTTTTCTTTCCTCATACAAACACATGCTACATCATAAAATCTACTCTTGACTACTAGCCATTCTTCTTAGTAATATCTAAATAGGGGAATTTTGAAATAAGTGGAGATCAGACAGCTGTTTCCATCAGCCTGCAATTATGTACATGTGATCTTTCTTTACTAGAGAAATGGAGGGGGGAGGGGGCAGGGAAGAGAGAGAGAGAGGAGAGAGAAGAGAGAGAGAGAGAGAGAGAGAGAGAGAGAGAGAGAGAGAGAGACGACAAGGTAAGACAAAGTCTTTTGTTCGTAAAGGCCATAGCCCCTTAGAAAGGGGATATACACAGAATAACGCTACACAATACATTTCTAGCAGATGAAGAGAGAGAGAGAGAAGAGAGAGAGAGAGAGAGAGAGAGAGAGAGAGAGAGAGAGAGAGAAGAGATACAGAGAGAGAGAGAGAGAGAGAGAGAGAGAGAGAGAGAGAGAGAGAGAGAGAGAGAGAACGAAACGAACGAACGAACGAATTTTATTTTAAGAGGGTAGTGGATTAAGCATGAATACTTTTTTACATCCAGCCCTCTGGGCAAGAAAAAAAAAAAAAAAAAAAAAAATCGATATATAGTAAAAAAGCAAATCAAACAAATACATGAAAAAATGGAACAATTCCTTGCATGGGAACCTTTGACAAAAAGAAGAAAAAGAAACCAGTGAACACCACCACCAACAACAACAACCACAACAACGAGAAAAAATGATCAAGGCAAGAGGTTGAGAGAGAGAGAGAGAGAGAGAGAGAGAGAGAGAGAGAGAGAGAGGAGAGAGAGAGAGAGAGAGAGAGAGAGAAACCGACCGACTGACCGACTGGCGGAAGAAAGGCAGAGATAAAGGAAGAGAAATACAATGAAGCACACATGGATAAACACCTACGAAAACCTTTGAAAAAAAAACCACATTAATGGCACAGGATGATCACTGCAATTTGCGTAAAAATGAGTCAACTTCCAACATCACATATTTGTTAAATTGAGAGAGAGAGAGAGAGAGAGAGAGAGAAGGAGAGAGAGAGAGAGAGAGAGAGAGAGAGACAGAGAGAGATGGAGAGAAGAGAGAGACAGGGAGAGAGATGGAAGAGAGAGAGAGGGAGAGAGAGAAAGAGAGAGAGAGAGAGAGAGAGAGAGAGGAGAGAGAGAGAGAGAGACTGACAGGCAGACAATACAGACAGACAGATAGACAGAGAATACAAGGAGCAGCAGAATAAAGACATAGAGATGACGGAAAAAAAAAAAAAAATTAAAAAAAAAATTTGAGGAAATTGGATACAAGATTACGATCCAAAAATACCACAGAAGGTTAGCTATAACTCAGCATTAGATATTTATGATAATGTGTTTTAAAAGTAGATAAGCTACTTTTATTTCTTATGTCACAAGGATTGCATTCCAAAGTTTACCACCTGAATAAACTAAGGAAGACATAAATAGATCAATTCTGGGCGGGAATGGATATCAAATGTTTATTACGAAAGGTGTTTTAAGGAATTTGGTACGTAGATAAGGAGGTGCGAGACTGTTCATTATTTTGTACATGAACACACCCTTATTGAAACGACATTTAGACTGAATGGGAGAATCTCAAGTTCTTTATAGTCTACAACTTGAAGAGATGATTTAAGGAGTACGATTTTTAGTGAACGTCTATACAAACGCACCAGTGGTTTCAAGCAATTGTGACTGGCCATGTCCCAGCAAGTTGAAGCATAATCAATATCAGATTGTATATAGGCATGGAAAAATAACTTCTGAGAATGTTGGTCAAGGAAATGCTTAATTCTGTTTAACTGAAATATCTTACTTGAGATCTTCCGAGATAAAGCAGAAACGTGATTAGACCAAGATAGATTGTTATCGATAGTGAGACCAAGTAACTTATGTGAATCAATTTCTTCTATAATCTGATCGTAGAGATACAATAAGATAAGATAAGATAATGTTGCTTATAGCCCAGCCGACCGCAGAGGGCACTCAGGGCTGTCACCACGTTAAATCAACTCACCAGTCATTTAAAAAAAAAAAAAAAAAAAAAAAAAAAAAAAAAAAAAAAACTTTCAAAAAAATTTTCCCC
>CM031595.1:60110187-60143703 GCA_018398815.1 Conus ventricosus | reverse complement strand
GGGTTGTTTCATTTGGTTATTTTCTTTGTTTGGCCTAATGTTCGGCTCGTACAATTCATCCACGCCCTTGTTGTGTTGGGGAGGAGATTTTGCCGGCAGCGATGTTGATGCAACTTTTGCATAAGAGCGGTGAGGCGTTGCGAATGATGTTTCGGTCGATTCGGTCTGACTGGCGACATTTTCCCGCTTTTCGTTATCTTGAGGTTCGATTCAATTATTTTGGTCTGTTTTTCAACTATTTTCTCTAGACTCAAGATTCGTTCGCTCAGAGTCATTATGAGAGCTTTGAAGTCGTCAGTGTTACTTCCCGCTTCTCTTTTCGGGCTGTCTTCTGGGGGGCCTTTATTGTCGGCAGGCGTACCGGACATTTTTGTTTGGGTAACTAAACGGTCACCCCCCCGCTTCGAACATTCGATTGGCTGTTACAGCCCGACTGAACATTCTGCAAACAGCTGTTACTTTTTCCATTGGCAAAGTTGATGGCTTACCTCTTACATTTCTTGTTTTTGTCATCCTGGTCATCATTTTCTTTAACTTTACAAAAAAACTCAGCTAGCTTCTGCTCTAGTTGTTGACCGTGGCCGCCATCTTGCGTGTCCGCCATCTTGCGTGTGTGTGTGTGTGCATGCGTATGTGTGTAAGTGTGGGCGTGTGTGTGAAATGCGTGAATGTTCAGAAGATGACTTTGGATCAAGAACAAGAGCAATCAAATACAACATATATGTGCACGCACACACACATAACAATAAGAACAACTCCTCCCCCTCACACCCTCCCTATGTACACAGATATACACACATACGCACACACTCACACTCACTCTCTCACACACACACTCATATACCAAGGCTTGCACACTAACGTCCGTGGACTCTAATTAACAAGCTGGCATCACCCCACTGATGAACACACACCACGCACACGCGGCTACAGTATGCGCTGGGGGCCCTGAGAGATTCAAAGTCTTATCTCAGTTGACATGTGTTTAATTATTTGCGTCTGTTTATTGGAAAGGCCCAGTATGAGTTTGCACCAATCTCCAGGAGTCTTCGCAGTATCAGCCTTGAGATTATTCCAATGTTTGTTTGGTTGGTGATGTTTCTTGCTCTTCCGTTAAGTCTGATGTGCAGCCACTTCATCTCTTGATGTTCAGATCTGAAAGATGGTCTGTGGTATAGTGGCTTTGCTCTTGTTTGCTTTAGTGATTTTTCAAATTTCTTATCACATCAGATCGGCCAAGCTGTAATCCAGTTCTAATCGTTTCTTTGCCAGCCAGTGTGTCTGCTCTCTTGTTTCCTTAACTCCAGCATGTCCAGGGCAGTACAATCTTTAAAAGTCTCTCCAATGGAAGGCGGCATACTCAGGGATGAGAACAGATTTTTAAAAAGCAGAGGAGATTTTTCTGTTGGGGTCTGGGGGCAGAGCCTCCAGTGGGTCAAGGGGCAACGCCCCTGCGGGGGTCAGGGGCAGCGCCCCCTGAAGTTTGAAGCATTTTTTTAATATATAAAGAAAAATCCACATTTAAAACCATCAAAATATGTTTCCAGCCTTCAATTCAAACCTCAAATTACTGAGGGTTTTTTTTTCTTTTTTTTTTGTTTTTTTTTTGTTAAACATGCAAATGGATTTAATACAGGGCTCTCTGCGTTTGTGGCTGGTCGATTTACGTAAGAAATGGGTTTTTCCGAAAATTACCTGCCCTTGGCCCTGGTTCTATTATTAGTAACTAGACGTCTAGGTTTTGTTTCACAACATAAAGTCAAATGACGAATGTTTCAGCTAACTGAGATAGTTTGAAACCCTTGCAAATGAATGATAAAATATAACAAAGAAGAGAGCAAAATCACCAACACTTACTTTCCAAAGTTTAATTGTTCTTCAATGCAGCGACACGCTGCCTGTGAACCAGGCGTTTCATGTGGTCAGCAATCGTAATGAACCACGACTTCCCCAAGCTGATTTTCTTGTTGCAAGCTAGACATAACCCTGCTCGTCACTGCTTTTGCATATGCACTCTAACTCTAAATCCCACACACACCTCTTCCTCGAGCCAGTTTTCTTTCCAACGGTTGGGATTTTTTTTTTTTTTTTTTTTTTTTTGCGATTTCGTTCGACGCCATGAATCACAGATGATACTCGGTCGATCGGGGCTGTAAAGCGATGTGCTGTGGTTGGCCGAGTCAACCGAATAAAAACCACCCATTTGGGTAAAAAGCCTAGGGTAATCTCGCCGGAGGCGTCTCGCCGAGATTGGGAGCAAAGAAATCGCGATAGCTTTTTTTTTTTTTTTCGGCGGAGATTTTTTCAAACGGCGGACATTTTTTTTAAGACGGCGGAACGGCGGAGAACGGCGGAGCTGTTCTCATCTTGATTACTTCATTCCGAGCAAGGGCTTCCAATTCCACTTTTAGTAAGAGATAAGGAGAGAAAGAGAGGGGAGAAGGGGGGGGGGGGGGGGGGGGGGAGAGAGGAATAGGGAGAGGAAAGAGAAAGAAAGAGAAAGAGGGAGAGAGAGAGAGAGAGACAGAGAGAATACTTACCAATGTATGGTGGAAGGGTGAACACAGTTTGTTCCACAAGTCCTTGATATTCTAAATCTGATGGTGGGGGCAAGCTTGTAAGGTAAGCCAGATGTGTTTCAAAGCTTTGCGCTTGGTAAGGGAATATTTCAATGGAAAAGTGATAGTCCTGCACACAAACACACACACACACACACATACCACATACACTGAGCACAAGCATATTGACTTAATGCTATAACTATTTACACAACTAACAGACATACACACCCTTGCCCACACACACACACACACACACACACACACACACACACACACACACACACACACACACAACACACACGCACACACACACACACACACACACACGCGCACACACACACGTGCAAGTTTGTGCATGCAACGATAATGACGTATTAGATTAGCAAGAATACTAGATTAATCATTTCACTACAATTACCTAGAAAATGCATTAGGACTTCTGATTACGCCTAAATATGCATGCATCGCTCATGCTTTAGAAATTGACAGGTCATGGCATGCTCAACCATCGGGTCCCTGACATTCTGAAAAGTCCTACATCGAAAACGCAAAAAAAAAAAAAAAAAAAAAGAAGAAAATTAAGTGTCCAAGCTCAACTGCCCGACACAAAGATCTTCTGCTATGAAGAAGAGTGGTGTCCCTTCAGCCACTGGATGCACCCCTTCTCTCCTGTCCCCATTCCATCACTTCTTTTGTTTTCTCTTCATAAATCATGACCTTTAACATCTTTGAGAGTGTGGCTGACACTTGGTGCCCAGAATCCAAGACAAATTATGACTAGAAAGAATGCCTGCTCTTGTCAAATGTGAACAGAAATGCACGTGATTAAAATGTCAGCAATAGGTGACCCCTGATAATAGTTTATGACTCCTGAGAATTATGATTAAAAAGTCCTGGACCCACAAGATACTGAATTACCCAAAACCCTGTACATATGTAACAGTTTCAATCCATTTGGCATATATACACTTAACTTTACTGTAAACATTCAGCCGTAAGGGCAGAAAAAGTGGAAGAAATTTTTTGATTAGGGTGTAGGTGCAAAGTACGAACAAACTCTATCCTGCCATGAAAAAACGCAAGACATTCCAGATGAAAGCACATCATACAGAAAAGCGACCACAAAGGAAACAAAACTAAGCATTTATAAACAAAACATGCAACAACGCTTTTAATGGACGTACAATACAAACGAAACAAATAACATACTACACAACCTTCCACATTAAAACATTTATACAAGCAAAAACTAAATGTAGATTAACCCCCCCCCCCCCCCACCCCCACCGATACTGCTCTTACTCTTTCATATCCCCGGCAAATAAAACTATTGTTTTATTAATATCACTAATATGCAAGAAG
Organism: Conus ventricosus; assembly: GCA_018398815.1. Lineage (NCBI taxonomy): Eukaryota > Metazoa > Mollusca > Gastropoda > Neogastropoda > Conidae > Conus > Conus ventricosus. The sequence goes on along the minus strand of CM031595.1, from coordinate 60,139,780 downwards.
TTTTTTAACCTGACATTTCGATTGGTGGTTGGTGTTTTTTTTTTTCATGTGTGTGTGTGGTGTGTGTGTGTGTGTGTGTCATGCGCGCGCGCGCGTGTGTGTGTGTGTGGTGTGTGTGTGCATGCACATGTGTGTGTGTGTGTGTGTGTGTGTGTGGTGTGTGTGTGTGTGTGTGTGTGTGCAAGTGTGTGTCTGTGTATGCGTGTGTAAGTGAGTGAGTGAGTGTGTATGTGTGTGTGTGTGCATGTGTGTGTACATGTGTGTGCGTCTGTTTGTGTTTGTGCGTGTGTGTGTGTGTGGTGTGTGTGTGTGTTTGTGTGTGTGTGTGTGTGTGTGTGTGTGTGTGCGCGTGCATGCATGTGCCCAGGTGCATGTATGTATTGTGTGTGCGCGTCTGTGCATGTGTGCCTGTGTGCATGCATGCGAGTGAGTGTCTGAATGCATGTGTGCATCGCCGTGTGTGTGTGTGTGTAGTGTGTGTGTGTGTGTGTGTGTGTGTTGGCTTTGATTACCTGAGTATGCCTGTGCCTATGTGTGTAAAGTGTTTTGATCTTTTGGCATACACTACATATATATATTATTCACACAAAAACAGAAAATAAAAAAAAGAAAGAAAAGATAAAGTTGGAATGAGTTCATCCACAGAACCCCACCACCCCCACCTCCCCTGTAAAATTAAGTAAAGGTCTTCACATTAGTGTCACTCGGTCATCTACATTAGCACATGTGGAATATTCTATAATACAGTTTTTCTTTTGTTGTTATTGTAATTAACTGTATTTTAATTTGTGTATATAGTACACTCACTACGCTGGCTGTCAGATCCACATCTGCAAGTCTATCAGCCGCAATAAATTTTAACCGCTGCCCACACGCACATGCTTCAGGTAGAATCCTTTCAGGTGTTCACGACTTATGGCTGAAAGAGAAACCCAAAAGCTTTAATAAGTTCACACTTTATCTTACAGCTGAAAGAAGAGCAAAAAAAAAAGCCTTAAATTAATTCCCACTAATCTTAACAGCTGAAAGGGAAAGCTGATTTCAAAGCATCAATTAGTCCACACTGATCTTTAAAGTTGAACGGAAAGCCAAAACAAACAAAAAAAACCCTTTAATTAATTCACTTTAACACCATGCCGAGAGAGAGAAAGACAGAAAGCCTTAATTAGATTACACTAATCTTATGGCTAAAACTGGGGAACGCCAGAAAGCCTTAACTGGTTTTCCACTTTACTCTTCTGGTGGAGAAGGAAAGCCTGAAAAAGCCTTATTTAGTTCATACTAATCCTAATTAATTCATACAAACCATTCGGTTGAAAGGAAAAACCCCCAAACATGAATTAATTCTCAATAATTATAGATACAAACCCCACCGGGAAGAAGGTCCTTGCAATGTTGGGAATACAATGCCACTAAACTATAGATTCATCCCCAAATTAAACAAATACCATGAACAATGTCATGGTGGTAGTATAGTGTAGTGTAGTGTAGTAGTAGTATAGTCTAGTGTAGTGCAGTGTAGAGCATTTGTAGTGTAGTGTAGTGTAGTGTAGTGTAGTGTATGTAGTGTAGTGTAGCGTAGCGTAGTGTAGTGTAGTGGACTGGAGGAGAGGAGTGCAGTGTAGCGTAGCGTACTGCAGTGTAGTAGAATGGAGATGAGTGGAGTACTGAGGAGTGCTGTGGAGTGTAATGTTGAGGAGTGGGGTGGACTGGAGGGGAAAGGAGTGTGGTGTATGTGGTGTAGCGTACTGCAGTGTAGTAGAATGGAGATGAGTGGAGTACTGAGGAGTGCTGTGGAGTGTAAATGTTGAGGAGTGGGGTGGACTGGAGAGGAGAGGAGTGTGGTGTAGTGTGGTGTGGTGAAGCAAAGCGAGGCTGGCATGGTTTGGCACAGCGTAGTGTGGCATGGCGTGTGTGATGTAATATAATGCAATGCTGATCATGTTGCGCAGTGTAATGTAGCGTAGTGTAGCGCAGTGGAGCGGATGCAGCATGGTGGGTGTGGCATGGTGCGGCATGGCAAGCTTAGCATGGTGTGGTGTGATGCAACGAAATCTAATGCACAGTTGTGCATGCAGTGTAGTGTAGCGCAGTGTAGTGTCATGTAGTGTAGTGTAGTATACCATAGTGTAGTGTAGTGCAGTATATTACTCTGAGTACTCTAGTGTAGTTTGTTTTAGAGAAGTGTAGTTTGTTGCTGTGCAGTCCCCGTGTAGTGCAGTGTGGTGTAGTGATTTTCTTTCTTCCTTTTTAATGTAAAATTCCAGCAGCTCGCGTGAGAACAGTCTGCTACTATAATCTTTTGCATTTTCCCCCCCTGGTTATGAGATGCATATTTCTTTACCTGACAAAACTGATCTTTCATTTTTCTTTGGCATTTTTTTGACTTTGATGTATAATTTGGTTACTTTCGCTATGCACCACATAGACGGTGCAGGCACATTGTCCATCAACTGTCTTGCTGGGCACTTTCATCCAGCTTGACAGAATGTGCGTGCATGCTGTCAGACTTTTCCGCATGACAGCAACTGTAATCTCTAAATCCGCTGACATCTAACTCAAAAGTAAAGGATATAATTTTTAGAATCATTCCTCAAGCATTTCCCTGCTGTCTGCATAGTTTCTTCCTAATGAAAACAAACAAACAAAAAGAAAACATTGGCCAGTCGTTTTCTGTGCCAATTTGACTTTCATTTGACCAGTCAGAAAGTAGACAGTTGCATTCATCGTACTTGACTTTACCTAATCCTTCTGACCTTGGGCTTAAAATCAACCATAAGAAACACATTCTACACCTATACCCCCACCCCCCTCCTCTCCCATTAATTCCAACCTGAACAAATGTTTCAATATTCCAAGAAAGCCCCTGAAGAACCAAATGTGGTTCTCTGAATTGTCTATGATGGTGATCGATATGAAGCATGAAGTGAATGATCTGAGTTACTAACTTTCGTATGAGTAAAGGAAATCTGACTATCTATCTGCATGCCTCTTTTTTTGAGTGCCATCTTTGAGAAGTTAAACAGGAAAAAGGCTCCAGTCTCATAGCCTGATGGACATAGGGGCAGTGAACTGTCGTGAAGAGATTCACTGTGTAAGGGGCATGGCATGATGGAAGGTGGTACCTCTCTTCTTGTTGCCTGAATCTTCCCTGACCTGAATCAGGTATCCATTTACTACTGGTGGTGATCATTTTCAAGCTGTTAATATCTGAACCAAGGACTGATTCGAACATAAGAAAGTCAGCTCCGCAGGTTAATGCTCTGAACTATTTGACTGCAGGCCCCCTCCCCTCCCCCCCTCCTTTTTTTCTTTTTCTTTTTTTGAGAAGTAATAAATTCCTAACACTTGAAATATGTCTGCTTGAAGAACATTGGATATATGGACCCTATGATATAAAAATAAGGCAAGGACAGCATCTTGTTGTATTGTTCCCAAACACATGACTAATGGTCACTCTCCTTGCGAAGTTAATTGCCCTCCCACCTCTACCCCCCCCCCTTCTTCTTCTCTCCCTCCCCCCCTTCTCCTTCTCTCCCTCCCTTCCCCCTGTTATTCTCTCCTTTCAACAAACCTCCTCCCCCCCCCCCCCCCCCTTTCATCCAGCTAAAAGCCCCTTTTTCAGAAGCTGTAAGAAGATAACATCCCTCACCTCCAAGCCCTCCCTTCCACTCCCTGCTTTGATCAAGTTTGGAGTAATGTAACTGACCATGATGTTGCCAAGGCCTCAAAACCAGAAGTATAATTTTCAGAGGTATACTGGATGTTTTCACCAGTATTAATGTAGCAGTATTTCCACACATGCTCCTCAGGTCCTAGTTTTCTTCACAGAACCAAAAGTTTTAAGTTGACTGACTTACTCTTTGTCTGAGTGTTAACAAATGCCTGTTTCTTTTAAAAAAAAAAAAAAAAAAAAAAAGCCAAGTCACAAGTGATTTGACAGAATGCCTGTTTCTTTAAAAAAAAAAAAAAAGAAGCCAAGTCACAAGTGATTTGACAGACATTTTGAGAAGGTGATCCTTAGTCTGTTATGCCTTGTGACTGTCATCATTACAAAGTTAGAAAAATAAAGAGCACTACTACTAGAGTAGTACGGAAAATCTTTAGTGAAGCAGGGAACACTAAACAGTAAATACCAAACAAGTATGGTAACTCTGGCTCCCATGACGACTTAAATATACAGCCACAACTCTAAGCAAATGTCTCAATAAGCAGCAATGGTTTGGAGTTATGGGCATGGACTTATGTCACTATAGGGGCAAGACTTACCCTACTTGTTTGTTATAAACTATTCTGAGCAGCTATTTAGGTTAAAAGAAGAAAAACCATGATAGGTAGGAGAACAAAAAAATTTCATAGCAAAAACAGGGTCAACCCACAAAGATTCTGAGGGCGTGGGAAGGAAGGGGGTGGGGGGAAGGGTAGTCAGCAGATACACACTATCTGGGCTATCATTCTGAAGTCCGCCTTAAGATGTTTAACAGTTTCTACATCTACAATCTTCATCATCCCACCCTTCTCACCCCCCTTTCACCCCTGACTGAAACATCTGTCACATACAGGTCACTGTGCTCGGCTGCAGCACAGGATTTTTTCCCATGTACTCCAGCAGGTAATTGCTGACTGGCAACTGCCTAAGTTTTTGTTTTCTTGTTTACAGAGCCAGTGCCAGCCTTCCCATTTAGCTTTCTTTTTATACACTGGCTTCTGATTCAGAAACAGTTTTGTTCTGCTTCTTTGATGCCATTCAACTGCACAACTGAGACATTTCTGCCATTGCATCACATGACTGCCTGTCTTGAGCGTCCCAAAAGTGGTGAAATGATCTTAGGCGAACAATACAATGAGAAATGAAAGCGCTGCTTTTGCAGTTGGCAAGACTGTAGCTTTTTCACTTGTCCTAAGCACAGTAATTTGCAGGTTTTAAACGTACAATGACAAATCCCATCACTAGGCAGGTCTGAACCACTCTAAGCCTTGATCACAAGGTTATCAACTTTGTTTGACCCATTTGCCTTCTCCAAGTTCTAACAGGTTAAAAATTTTATTTACTAAAGCGATCCCTTTTCAACCACTGATTCAGTCACAGCACTAAACAAAAGAGCAGACAACTCAGCTTGCTGGAGATTTCAACCTGCCTTGCAAAGTTTCATTATACTTGGATCTTCAAACACAGGCTGCTGGTCTCAGGGTCTCTCCCCAGAAATACAACAGATTTAAACTAGGAATATGTCTCTGTTAAGATACTTGGGTGGACCACCACATACAGGCAGCGTCTCAATCAGGACACCACAGCTCATCATAGACAAACATAACAAAGTGGCTCTGTCCACACAAACAAGAAAAATGAAAAAGTCTGATGGAAATCCTAAGCTGTTGCTGAAGATTTGTGCACAGGCACACAATCTTCTTCATGAAACCTCATTTTTCCCCATACCATGCCTCTCTCTAGTCCTCCCCCCTCCAATTCATTATTCACGACTAGAAAAAACATCAAATTCTGAAACTGGCTAACAACAAAAAAGCAGTTATCCGGTTTCAAATGCTAACACAGTCAAGGCAAACAGAAAAAAATACTATTCTTCTAATATCTTTAGTGACAGACAATAAACAATTTCTAAAATATATCATCATGCATATAGTGAAACATTGTGTTGATTCTAATCCAAGCTCACATCATTACCTTCCTCAAACCATGGAATTCATTAACAATATTAGCAAGTCCCTAGTCAAACATGACTGAGAATCAGACGCAGAGCTGGCGTGTATATGTGTGCATGTGTGTGTGTGTGTGTGTGTGTGTGTGTGTGAGAGTGTGAGTGTGAGTGTGTGTGTGTGTGTGTGTGTGTGTTGTGTGTGTGTGTAAGAGTGACTGTATGACTCAAACAGTGACAGGCAGGCAGACAGAAAGACGATTCATGATTGAAATAAAATATCTGTTTATAAGAATACATATGAAATGCACATTACATTCTAAACTTCCTTCAGCTGCCGCAATTACTGTGATATCCGCTTATGAATACATGCTTTTTGTTTCTTTCTTTTCTTCCTTCCTTTCTTTGTAACTTTTTAGATGACAAAATGAAAAGAAGCATATAATTTTCCAGATCTTCGACAAATCTTTTCACAAAAGGAAAAAAAAGAAGCTTACTCTCAAGAGGTGGTTCCCATGTAAATCTCGCACCAGGTGCAAGGTAAACCGTATCGCTGTTAATCGTGACGTTTCGGCGGAACACGCTGACCTCAAAGTTTCGAGGTTTCCCAACAGAAGCGCCAACAGACAGGTCATTGGGAAATGTGGAAGGTCCATTTCTGCAGTCTGTGTATACAAACAAGATAAAACACCCCATGATATCAACAGATGAAAATTATTTATGAACGTGAATTCCTGCCTTTTTCTATAGATTTCATAAGTATTAATTGTTTTACTTCAAAATGCGCAGGTGCAAGTTGGACAAAAATCATAGGAAAGACATTTACATGAAAGGAGATCATATGGGTAGGGGGTGGGTGGGGGGGGGGGGGGGTGAATGAGAGAGGGGGAGGGAAGAGAGGAAGAACCAAACAGTGCTGTAAAGCTTTTGCCCGTTTGTTTTTCTTTCCTCATACAAACACATGCTACATCATAAAATCTACTCTTGACTACTAGCCATTCTTCTTAGTGATATTTAAATAGGGGAATTTTGTAAAAAGTGGAGATCAAACAGCTGTTTCCATCAGCCTGCAATTATGTACATGTGATCTTTCTTTACTAGAGAAATGGGAGGGGGGAGGGGCAGGGAAGAGAGAGAGAGAGAGAGAGAGAGAGAGAGAGAGAGAGAGAAAGAGAGAGAGAGAGAGAGAGGAGAGAGAGACAAGACAAGGCAAGACAAAGTCTTTTATTCGTAAAGGCCATAGCCCCTTAGAAAAGGGATATACACAGAATAACGCTACACAATACATTTCTAGCAGATGAAGAGAGAGAGAGAGAGAGAGAGAGAGAGAGAGAGAGAGAGAGAGAGAGAGAGTGAGAGAGTGAGAGAGAGATACAGAGAGAGAGAGAGAAGAGAGAGAGAGAGAGAGAGAGAGAGATACAGAGAGAGAGAGAGAGAGAGAGAGAGAGAGAGATACAGAGAGAGAGAGAGAGAGAGAGAGCGGAGAGACAGACAGACAGACTGAGAAAGAAACAGAAAAACAAAGAGAGAGATAGACAGACAGACAGACAGATGGAGAGAGCTGCATACATGTGTGTGTGGATCAGTGTATTTTTAGAAAACAAAATACACTGTCACCACTGAAACTGACAATTTCCATGACAAACTGATTTACCAAAAACAACTTAGAAACACACCAAACTGATTTACCAAAAACAACTTAGAAACACACCAAACTGATTTACCAAAAACACTTAGAAACAGACTAGTTTTCCATTTCGAAAAGCGTAAAAATTTCCATGATTTTCATCAGCTGAGAGGAAGCAGCTGTGCCCCCTCAAATTCCCTTACAACCCTTTTGCTCCCGCACCCTTCCCAGCCTACACCCCTTGCAGCTATTCAGCCATTCTCATGGGACCTGGCCCATCACCACCTCACTTACATCTTGCATCTCCCTACTCCCTCTCCCCCCTAAAATGTTCAGCTAGGTAAAAAGCCTATACAGCTCCTCTCTCCCTCTCTCTCGTTTCAAGTCTTGGTTACCCTTAGCCCTCCCATTTCCTCCCTTTTCTTCCCCTCTGATCATCAGTGCAGTCTTTGGCATGTTGTAGCTAGAGACACTGATCTTCAGGGTGTCTTAGCGAGACAGGAGGATGGAGCAGGGAAGGTGGGATGGGACGGGGGCGGATACAGTGAGGTGGGGTTCTGGACCAGACAATACCTAGTTTAGAGGCTAGTAAGCTTTAATTCTACACTCCCTGACATTCCCAACCCCCCCCCCCCTCCCCCTCACCCCCTCTCTCTCCCTCTCTGTCTTGTCTGTCTCTTTGTCTGTCTCCTTTTTCCCAGATGAAGACAGGGGAGTAGGAGTAGGACAGGGAGGGAAGGGGATAGAGATGCAGAGAAAGAGAGAGAGACAGAGAGGGAGGGAAGGAGACAGACCAACAGGGAGAAGGAATGAAACACACACTGCTTAACATATACATCAAGAGAAACATTGTTTATTATTTTTACTTAGCATCACATAAAGTACTTGTCAAGTGGAAACATTATCCATGATATATAGTTCTATGGCACCCTTCTGTTTTAACTGTTTGATTTAGCTGTAGCTCAGTGCTTCCACATTTAACAATTCATTTTCAAAGTTTTGGCATCTGCCTTCAGTCATTTTACTTTAAACTAATTAAAGGAATACTTTCAATTCATAAGATCATGAAAATTCTAAACTGTTCACAATACACTATATGATGATCATTTCACAGAAGTTGGCATCTTCAAAGAACAAAAAAAATAATGTTGTTATCAAATAACTCGCTGAATTTATGATTTTTGTTGCAAAGGAGCTAAAAAACCGCTATACAATATCATTTTTTTTTTATCCAGTCTTATTTACTTACGTGCTGATGTAAATACAGTACAGGTGAAGTTGGTTTCCTGAAACACAGAACAGAAACACCAGACCATGGAAATTGAACCTCACAATTATAACAGTTCGTAGTACTGCCAAGCACATAATAATCTAAACAAAAACACTGTAGAAGCTTATGTATGCCAGCACATGCACACTCAAGTGTGCACGTACACACACACATGCACCCATTGTAAAAAATTTCAAAAGCACAAAAAGCAACCACTTGCAGGTAGTGAGACACATGTACAAATTATTACTATGCCTGACAGTGACACAAGATACAGAGACAGGATGAATTCTTGGAAATGGTTAGGGGTTGGGGTGGGGGGTGGGTTGGGAAGAGGCATTACTTCTTGGAAGAGAAGATTACTTTCACTAGTTTCAGGGAAGTTTTATACTAAAATTGTAAAAAGTTTATTATACTGGGCACTTATATAGCGTCTATCCTCACAGACCAAGCTCTAAGCGCTTACAATAAACACACTACCTCACTCACTCAACGGGCTGCCTACCCAGGTAAGCCGGCTGAAGAGCAGCCTACTGGCGCTCATTCAGTCGTTTCCCGTACCATTCGTACCATTCATGATGAACAGCAAGAAGCCGAAGCATGGCAGAAGAAAGATGATGATTTGTTTTAGTAATATTAATAGGAAATGGGCAACATACATAAAAAAGAAGAAAAAAAAGAAAATCAGACCCCCCTCCCCCTTTCCCATCTTGTTCCCTACACCCTCCGCCTCCTCCTTCCCTCATAATTAATGATGAGAATGATGGAACTTCAAGGAAACATATTTTTGTGAAATCAATCAATCTTCTTTTCATTTTCTGTTGTACTTCCTCTAGTCTGTTTCTTTTTCTTTATCTCCACCCTCCCATCTACCAACCAACTATCATCCCTCATATCACATCCTTATCCTCTGTCTCTGTCACTGTGTCAGTCTGTGTGTCTGTAATTTTGGTCATAATGCTTCCTGCTCTATTTTTTTCACCACTGTGCCCTCCCCCTTTTCTCTCCCTTCTATTTATTTTACACCTTCTATCTATGCTACACTTTCATTTGCTTTCACTTTTGAATATGAACACTTTTAGAGTTTTCTATACCACTGACATTAGTCCAGGCTGTCAATTAATGCAATAAACATGCTGAAACTTTTTTTTTTATACATGACACAGACATGTAATATGAATGGTTAATCATGAATTATTACGACTTTATCATCGCCGATGATAAAATGCAGGAGAGACAAACGACTTAACCCGCCTGGAGAGTTACTCTCTGTTCACAAGAATCAGAGGGTCTCATCTGATAATGTTGTTTTGGTACTATGTTGATTTTAGCACACATTGAAGTGGGAAAAGCTTAGTGTACAAACAGAAGATGAGCATTATAATGATCTACTCTTGACAGGATGCAGGAGACAACATCATTTTTGTTGCCAGTGAGGTTGAAAGGTCTGACAGAGCTGAGGCGACAAAGTAAAAAAAACAAACAAACAAAAAGATGCTTAGCAGATTTTGGCAAAGTGGTGTTTCAAAATCAGTATATATCAACATCGTACTTATTTTTTTCTTCCTTTTTTGTAATATTACTGGAGATACTTACATAAAAAACTAATGTTTTGGGGGGGTTAGAATTGTAGAAATGTTCAACGTAGTTCTACTTTCAAAAATTTTCTTTTTTTATTTCAATGTAGAAAATTGTTCCTTAGTAATAATGGCTTTTATAAAAATGTAATGGGAACTACTGCTGGGGTATATATAGTGAGAAGGTAAATATCAACATACTTCATCTCTCATCTCCCGATTCTTCCAGTTGGGGGAAATTATCCTCTCCCATGCTCATCGGTCTTCAGCCCATAGGATGCATGCTATACTTACATGTCATCCATCAGCAATGGGGCTTACTGAACATCCAAAGGATGGTGTGAGATTCAAAGTGTGTGTAAATGCGTTTACACACTACACCTCTCTATATAATTACAGTTTCATTCAAAGGCCTTCTTCTTCTTCTTCTTCCAATGGGATGTTTAACCTGCCCCTGCCCACAGTCTTCACGTAGACTATTCTGGTACACAGGTTGCATGCATTGTGTATTTCGTGTAGTCGGTACTCACCCATCTTAGGACATGAGCATCGGGATCTTTAGAGTCCGTGTATGATCTTAGTGCATGTGACACAGACTAACCTCGGTTTATAGTCCCATCCAAACGACTATATGGGAATGGAGTCAGAACCAATGTTAACTCGGAGGAAAATCCCCCTATACCGAAATTCGAACCCGCAACCCCAGGATCACAGTCTGGCGCTCTACCAACTGAGCTATCCGCCTTTACAGTTTTAGACAATGCAGTCAGAACCAATGCAGACTTCGAGGAAAAGTCTTCGGTACTGAAACAACCCAGCTATGATTCGAACTTGCAAATCCAGTATCACTAGTTAGAATTACGAGTCAGTTGTTCTATCAACTGAGCTAATTCCCACCCCCATACATTGATTATGCTCAGCCCTGACCATCAAGGTTGGCTGGGCTATAAACAACATGAATTGATCCACTTAGCATTTCAATAGCGTTAGTTAAATATTCACAGAATGGTGTTTATGGTAAATCCGGCTAAAATACTTTTTTTACCATCTTATTTACTGGCTGATGTAAATACAGTACAGGTGAAGTTGGTTTCCTGAAACACAGAACAGAAACACCAGACCATGGAAATTGAACCTCACAATTATAACAGTTCGTAGTAGCTGCCAAGCACATAATAATCTAAACAAAAACACTGTAGAAGCTTATGTATGCCAGCACATGCACACTCAAGTGTGCACGTACACACACACATGCACCCATTGTAAAAAATTTCAAAAGCACAAAAAGCAACCACTTGCAGGTAGTGAGACACATGTACAAATTATTACTATGCCTGACAGTGACACAAGATACAGAGACAGGATGAATTCTTGGAAATGGTTAGGGGTTGGGGTGGGGGTGGTGGGTTGGGAAGAGGCATTACTTCTTGGAAGAGAAGATTACTTTCACTAGTTTCAGGGAAGTTTTATACTAAAATTGTAAAAATTTATTATACTGGGCACTTATATAGCGTCTATCCTCACAGACCAAGCTCTAAGCGCTTTACAATAAACACACTACCTCACTCACTCAACGGGCTGCCTACCCAGGTAGAGCCGGCTGAAGAGCAGCCTACTGGCGCTCATTCAGTCGTTTCCCGTACCATTCGTACCATTCATGATGAACAGCAAGAAGCCGGAAGCATGGCAGAAGAAAGATGATGATTGTTTGTTTTAGTAACATACATAAAAAAGAAGAAAAAAAAGAAAATCAGACCCCCCTCCCCCTTTCCCATCTTGTTTACCTCCCTTTCAATCACCATCCTCGGCCTCACAACTCTTCCTCTCCCTCATAATTAATGATGAGAATGATGGAACTTCAAGGAAACATATTTTTGTCAAATCAATCAATCTTCTTTCATTTTCTGTTGTACTTCCTCTAGTCTGTTTCTTTTTCTTTATCTCCACCCTCCCATCTACCAACCAACTATCATCCCTCATATCACATCCTTATCCTCTGTCTCTGTCACTGTGTCAGTCTGTGTGTCTGTAATTTTGGTCATAATGCTTCCTGCTCTATTTTTTTCACCACTGTGCCCTCCCCCTTTTCTCTCCCTTCTATTTATTTTACATCCTTCCTATCTATGCTACACTTTCATTTGCTTTCACTTTTGAATATGAACACTTTTAGAGTTTTCTATACACTGACATTAGTCAGGCTGTCAATTAATGCAATAAACATGCTGAAACTTTTTTTTTTTATACATGACACAGACAATGTAATATGAATGGTTAATCATGAATTATTACGACTTTATCATCACCGATGATAAAATGCAGGAGAGACAAACTGACTTAACCCGCCTGGAGAGTTACTCTCTGTTCACAAGAATTCAGAGGGTCTCATCTGATAATGTTGTTTTGGTACTATGTTGATTTTTAGCACACATTGAAGTGGGAAAAGCTTAGTGTACAAACAGAAGATGAGCATTATAATGATCTACTCTTGACAGGATGCAGGGAGACAACATCATTTTTGTTGCCAGTGAGGTTGAAAGGTCTGACAGAGCTGAGGCGACAAAGTAAAAAAACAAACAAACAAAAAGATGCTTAGCAGATTTTGGCAAAGTGGTGTTTCAAAATCAGTATATATCAACATCGTACTTATTTTTTTCTTCCTTTTTTGTAATATTACTGGAGATACTTACATAAAAAACTAATGTTTTGGGGGGGGTTAGAATTGTAGAAATGTTCAACGTAGTTCTACTTTCAAAATTTTCTTTTTTTATTTTCAATGTAGAAAATTGTTCCTTAGTAATAATGGCTTTTATAAAAATGTAATGGCAACTACTGCTGGGGTATATATAGTGAGAAGGTAAAATATCAACATACTTCATCTCTCATCTCCCAGTTCTTCCAGTTGGGGGAAATTATCCTCTCCCATGCTCATCGGTCTTCAGCCCATAGGATGCATGCTATACTTACATGTCATCCATCAGCCAATGGGGCTTACTGAACATCCAAAGGATGGTGTGAGATTCAAAGTGTGTGTAAATGCGTTTACACACTACACCTCTCTATATAATTACAGTTTCATTCAAAGGCCTTCTTCTTCTTCTTCTTCCAGATGGGGATGTTTAACCTGCCCCGTGCCCACAGTCTTCACGTAGACTATTCTGGTACACAGGTTGCATGCATTGTGTATTTTCGTGTAGTCGGTACTCACCCATCTTAGGACATGAGCATCGGGATCTTTAGAGTCCGTGTATGATCTTAGTGCATGTGACACAGACTAGACCTCGGTTTATAGTCCCATCCAAACGACTATATGGGGAATGGAGTCAGAACCAATGTTAACTCGGAGGGAAAAATCCCCCTATAACCGAAATTCGAACCCGCAACCCCAGGATCACGAGTCTGGCGCTCTACCAACTGAGCTATCCGGCTTACGTTTTAGACAATGCAGTCAGAACCAATGCAGACTTCGAGGGAAAAGTCCTTCGGTACTGAAACAACCCCAGCTATGATTCGAACTTGCAAATCCAGTATCACTAGTTAGAATTACGAGTCAGTTGTTCTATCAACTGAGCTATTCCCACCCCCATACATTGATTATGCTCAGCCCTGATATGACCATCAAGGTTGGCTGGGCTATAAACAACATGAATTGATCCACTTAGCATTTCAATAGCGTTAGTTAAATATTCACAGAATGGTGTTTATGGTAGAATCTGAAATTTGAGGAAACATTTTACCTCAGCTGTAGAATGGCAAAAATTCTGACATCAGAGTTAATCAATTCATGTAATATGGCCCCGGCATTAACTGGTCACAATCATGAAAGTAGACAAACTTCATAACATTGCGAACCCTTATTTTTTTTAATTCACAATACAGCTACCTATACTAAAATACTTGCAAACGACTTTTTACACCATTACTCAATGAACAAGCGACTGTCACGAGTGTCAGACAACGTACTGAGTCCAAGTTCTGAATCCTGAAATTCGCTGAATACTGTTGCGTGCGTCTCGTCATATGTATGCAACACATTGCTCAATTTGCTGCTTGCGATTGAATACTTCCGAACTAGTACAACAACTACTAGTAGTAGTCCTAGAATCCACCCTATAGTTTATCCGAGACGGTTCAAACTGTCAAAAATATGAATATATTGATGGTGAACAACCCTGAAATATGAAGGTGAGAGGAGAACTGCCGATGGAATTAAGATCTGTAATCAGTACAGTAGCTTACTGAGTACAAAGGACTAGCCTAGCCCAGGTTATAACTTTTTTACCTCTTGGTCTCCGTTGTAGAATCGAAACCCCTTGCAGCCTTGACTTGCCACAACACAACTTTGAAGAAGGCCTATTAAAATAAACAGTGTAATTCCCATTGTGATGATCACCTTATACTGTCAAAAAGACAAGATACTTTGGTGCTTTCCCATTCTTTTGTTCTTCGAATGAACATGCACCTTAACCGTTTGAGATTAGGCCTTGTGCCAGAACGGGTTCGTCGTTATATTTGCAACGTTGGATGGCACTCAACCGTTTGTTCCGGGTTCATAGGCCAAACACAGATTTTGACCAATCAGAAATCAGAAAATGAAAAGCTGTAGTCCCAAAGCACAAAACTATCTCAAACCTCATGAAAACATCATTGAGGTGTGGTTGAGGAAAAATAATCACTTTAAATTTACCAGTAGCTTAGATTCTAGACCTTGTCGAGAATTACTGGTACAATCCTTGTCGAGAATTACTGGTACAATCATCTGTCTGTCTGTCTGTCTGTCTGTCTGTCTGTCTGTCTGCCTGCCTACCTGTCTGTCTGTCTTCGTCTGTCTGTCTGTCTTCTCTCTCTCTCTCTACTCTCTCTTCTCTCTCTCCTCTCTCTCTCTCTCTCACCCCCCCCCCCCCCTTAGATAACTAACAATGCCTTTCTGTGTGTCTCTCTGTATATCCTTTTTGTTTGTTTGTTTTTTCGTAATTAGTTAATTTATTCTGTTTGCTGTTTCATCTTTTTTCTTTAAGTTCATCTGAGTGTCAATGTTCATGGAGAAACAACTCATCCAATGTTTGTTGTTGTTGTTGTTCTTGTTGTTATTGGTGTTGTTATATCTTTTAAGATCTGTATGTTGGGGGAACTTTGTAAGGTGTAGTCATTAGTAATGTTTAGTTAATTGCTAATCACATTTAATCCTTTAGTAGGGAAAGGGCCGGATGGAAAAAAGCATATTTTTGCTTATCTGTTACCTTTGGAAATAACGATTATAAATCTCTCTCCTCTCTCTCTCTCTCTCTCTCTCTCTCTCTCTCTCTCTCTCTCTCTCTCTCTCTCTCTCTCTCTCTCTCTCGCAAACAGTAGGCTATTATCAGCTGTTTCCCACTGACTTGAAATCAATTTTGATTATGATTACATTCTTATGTATTTGAACATGACTGCCCCATGAGTCCCTCTTCATTCCCCCACAGTCAGTGGTGATGATACTGTTAGGTAACTGATATGTTTCTTATAGGCTCATTCCCCAAAATGTGCTGCATGCGTGCGTGGAAGCATGCGTCCGTGCGTACATGCGTGCCTGCGCATGCGCGCGCGCATGTGCGTGTGTGCGTGTGTGTGTGTGTGTGTGTGTGTGTGTGTGTGGTGTGTGTGTGTGTGTGTGTGTGTGGTGTGTTGTGTAGAGAGAGAGAGAGAGAGAGAGAGAGAGAGAGAGAGAGAGAGAGAGAGAGAGAGAGAGAGAGAGAGAGAGAGAGAGAGAGAGAGAGAATGTGTGCGTGCATGCACGTGTATGTGTGTATGTGTATAGTGATGTTTCTTTTATGATGCTCTTTCCGAGGGTGTGTGTGTGTGTGTGTGTGTGTGTGTGTGTGTGTGCGTGCGTGCGTGCGTGCGTGCGTGCGTGCGTGCGTGCGTGCGTGGTGTGTGTGTGTGTGTGTGTGGTGTGCGGCGCGCGCGCGTGCGTGCGTGTGTGCGTGTGTGCGTGCGTGCGTGCAGATTTAGTGTGTGTGCATATTTTTCTATGATTATTTGAATCATCTGGATCACTGTTTTGTAAATCGGTTTCATATTGTGTAATACTGTTAATGTGTTAGAATCTTTAGTCCTCGAAGGGACAAAGGCAAGATAAAAAAAAATAATAAAGCGTCTTTCTGCTTGTCTGTTACCCTTGGGAATAAAGATTATTAATGAATGAATGAATCAATCAATCAATCAAGCAAGCAAGCAAGCAACCAACCAACCAATCAGTCAGTCGGTCATTAGTCTCTCTCTCTCTCTCTCTCTCTCCTCTCTCTCTCTCTCTCTCTCTCTCCTCTCTCTCTCTCTCTCTCTTATAATTACTCAGACATCTATGAAGCACTAGTTCCAGTCTTCGCCACCCATAAGCAAACGCACACCGTTACAATAGAAAAAAAAAGTGGTAAGCATCTCCCAATGAACCCGCGGTTAACACCAGAATCGCTGCAAGAAATGATTTTCCTGACCAACTCAAGGCAGCAAATTTATTTGACAAATACGAAGAGCAGAGAAACTTTGTTTCAAATGAGCCTGAAAAAGCCAAAAGAGAGCACTTCAGTCATATGATTACAGATGCAAAAACCACAGCGCACATCTGGAGGTCAGTAAACTGTGCACAAAAGAGTAGGCCAACAGATTGACAAAATTCAACAACATAATCCTTCCAGACAAATTTTACACACACTCTCTATCATCATCAGACACCCTTACTGTAGTTTCACACACAAAAGAAAATCTAATGAATATAACCTACATGTACGACTTCCCTAGTATCATTTTGGAAAAAAAAAAAAAAAAAAGACTTGGTTTCAGTGACTCACTCCATATTTCTCCTCTTGCTATACACGAAGTAGGAACGCCCACAGCGCATTTACAGAAAAAAAAATCCATGGGTCCTGATAACATACCTGCATGTATACTCAAACTCACTGTGCCTTACATTATTGAGTCTCGTGAATATTATTTATCCTTTGAAATTAATGTCTCCCCTCAAGCGTTCAAAATGCCAAAATGCCCCCCCCCCCCCCCCCCTTCCAAAATCAAATGATTCGTCGGATCCAAATAATTTCATACCTATATCCTTACTATCAGTTCTCTCCAAACTCTTTGATTCATTCCATTCTTTTAAAGAAACTGTCTTTCTATTTTGAACCATTCCTCGACAGTCTCATTATTCCGATCATACTTGAGTGACAGGATTCAGTATGAGCTTCTTGATGTGAGTCTTACAAGGTTCAATGCTAAGCCCTCTTTCATTCTGCATCTTCATAAATGATTTACCATTATCCATATCAGATGAAAAAGTTGCGATAAATTTTTTTTCGCTGTTGACTCGTCACTCCAAACAGATGGTAGTGATCTTGCAAATAATAGAAACATCTCTCAAAGAAAGTCTAAATGAAGTGTCAGACTGGTGTAATTTGAACTCAATGGTCATCCACTAGCCAAAACCAAATCTATGATTATAACTACCCCCAAAAGCACCTGCTAGCACCTCTGCCTGAAACTTCAGTTGAATGGTAGTTCTATTGAACAGGTAGATAAGCATCGTGTTTTAAGGGGTAATCATAGATTGAAAAAAAAAAGTGGCAATCTCATCTAAGATCATCATTAAGAAAAGTGATATCAACAAAAAAAAAAAAAAGACTGATTTCTCTCCATAGCTGCAAAGCTACTCCTTCCCGCCGTGGCTCTAAAAACAGATGGGGGAGGGGGGGGAGGGGAGGGGGGATGCCTCCTTCTTTGTTCTGTGTGCTCTGTGTTGGCATTTCGTCCAGGCGATTCATCATCATTAGCGGCATTCGTTTGGAGTTATGGGCGTGTCATCAATTTTGTCATGGAAGAAAGAGTTACCTTACTTCTTCATCAGAAAAGAGTTAAGCATACTAGGAAGGACCCGAGGTTAACATCAGAATTACTGGAAGAAATTATTCTTCGTGACCACATGAAGGAAGCAGATTTTTTAACGTATGCAAAGACTAGGGAATCTTTATTACAAAAGAAGTTGAAAAAGTGAACACAATACTTCAGTCAAATGATAACTGATGCAAAAAACCACAGCGATTATTTAGAGGGCAATTAATACTAATGTGCGCGTACAGCGTACAGATTCACAAAATTTGACAACAGACATCACTCCGGACACATTTAACAACTACTTTTTGTCGTTATCAGACATTACTTAAACTTCACAAACTTTAAGAGAATCCAATGAATATAGATATCCGACTTCACTAATATTGCTTTGAAAAACAAAAACTCAGATCTCAAAACTTAGCTCCAAGTTCCTCCTTCTTCTGTGAATAAAGAAGCTCACAGTGCAGTTAAAAAATAAAACGTCCATGGGTTCTGATATACCCGCATTTCTACTCACGCTCGATCTACCTTACACGGTTGAGTCATTTACATACAACAAAATATATCAGTTAAAACTGGTCTTCCCTCGAGTGTTCAAAATGCCCAAATGACCCCCCCCCCCCCCCCCCCCCCCCCCCCCTTACATACACACACGCGCTTGCGCGCTTGCGCGCTTTCAAAACTGAAAAATTCGTTGGTTCCAAATAATTTCTGACCTATGTCGTTCTTGTCAGTTCTATACTAACGCATCGAAAGATGCATACACACACGCGAGTTCATGGAGAAATAAAAAAAAACAAACAAAAACAACTGAGTTCCGGTCTGTTCATTCCTGCCACACAGCATTATCACGAAAATGTGGCTCGTGGCTTTCAAATACAAAGCAATCACAAACGACAGAAGTTAGTTTTCTTGATTCTAAAAAGACGTTTGATCTTGCTGATCACTCCGTTCTTTAAAGGAAACTGTCTGTTTATTTGAATCTTTCCGCAACAGGCTCATTATTCCCATCATACTTAAATGACAGGACTCAGTATGCGCTGCTTAATGGCAAAACCTCCTTCACAGATTTTGTTACGCACAAAGTCCTAGGAGTGTGAGTGTGTGTGTGTGTGTGTGTTACACCCCCATATGGCAGCTCAATACCTCCACATTTGTTTTCACGATTGACTTCCGCCTGTAGTCATTATGCATAGGTAGGTCTGATATGCCTCTCCTGCTGGTCCGTGAAGGTGTACATGACACGTCAAGGTCAGTCAGCCAACACGACCGTGCCCGTGTAGTGACCGGACACGGCCGATTCGTGATGAGTATCAGTCTACTGTGTTTCTGGTCAGAGCTGATCTACGTGCAATGCGTGACAGGGGTTGCAGGACAGGACAGTGCTCTTTCTGCTAAGTGGGAAGATTTCACAGGTCTGTCGGGAAAGTGGAGATACGGTGTGTGTGTGTGTGTTGTGTGTGTGTGTGTGTGTGTGTGTGTTGTGTGTGTGTGTGTGTGTGTTGCAGGGGGTTGAGGGTATATTGTATGTGTGTGGTGTGTGTGTGTGTGTGTGTGTGTGTGTGTGTGTGTGTGTGTGTGTGTGTGTTGTGTGTGTGTGGTGTGTGTGCGCTCGGCGCGCGCGCGCGCGCGCGCTGGTGTGCGTGTGCGTGTGGTGTGTGTGTGTGTGTGTGTGTGTGTAGATATGTGAAAGTGAGTGAACTAGAAGGTGTAAATGGGTGAATCAATGTGTGCGTATGTGTGTGTGTGTGTGTGTGTGTGTGTGTGTGTGTGTGTGTGTGTGTGTGTGTGTGTGTGTGTATGTGTGTGTGTGTGTTGTGTCTGTGTGTGTGTGTGTGGGGTGTGTGTGTGTGTGTAGCGTGGGGTTGAGGAGGTATGTTTGTATGTGTGTGTGTGTGTGTGTGTGTGGTGTGTGTGTGTGTGTGTGTGTGTGTGTGTGTGTGTGTGTGTAGATTTGTGAAAGTGAGTGAACTAGAAGGTGTAAATGGATAAATGGGTGAATCAATGTGTGTGGTGTGTGTGTGTGTGTGTGTGTGTGTGTGTGTGTGTGTGTGTGTGTGTGTGTGTGTGTGTGTGTGTGTGTGTGTGTGTGTGTGTGTGTGTGTGTGTGTGTGTGTGTAGCAGGAGGGGTTGAGGAGTATGTTTGTGTGTGTGTGTGTGTGTGTGTGTGTGTGTGTGTGTGTGTGTGTGTGTGTGTGTGTGTGTGTGTGTGTTGTGTGTGTAGATATGTGAAAGTGAGTGAACTCGAAGGTGTAAATGGGTAAATGGGTGAATAAATGTGTGTGTGTGTGTGTGTGTGTGTGTGTGTGTGTGTGTGTGTGTGTGTGTGTGTGTGTGGGGTAGATATGTGAAAGTGAGTGAACTCGAAGGTGTAAATGGGTAAATGGGTGAATCAATGTGTGTGTGTGTGTGTGTATGTGTGTGTGTGTGTGTGTGTGTGTGTGTGTGTGTGTGTGTGTGTGTGTGTGTGTGTGTGTGCGTGCGCGTGCGTGTGCGTGCGTGAGAGAGAGAGAGAGAGAGAGAGAGAGAGAGAGAGAGAGAGAGAGAGAGAGAGAGAGAGAGAGAGAGAGACAGAGACAGAGACAGACAGAAGGGAGAGAGAGAGAAGGAGAGAGAGAGACAGAGACAGAGAGGTGTTTTATTTTGTTTGATATTGCACACATTTATTGATGTATACAACATGTAACCTTAGATTTAAAGCTTAAGGGAGTTTTCGTCGACGGCTTGCTGTTAAACACACGAGTACACTCTGGTTGGTAAAGCCCTCCAGGGTCGAAACGCGTCGCATTACCTCCCCCATACCTTCGTTCCACTCATTCTGTGGCTTATTCACTTACTTTTTTTTATATTCTCCATACATTTGTTAAGTTTTGTTTGGTTGGAAAGGGCAGACAGAGGAAAGAAAAACAAAACACAGAGGGCTTAATATTTGCGGTCGACATGCACGTGGTAAGACTGTCTGCTTTTTTTTTTCTTTTCTAGTATGTAACACATAACACTGCTTAGGCTACTACTGGAGGGACTTCGAGCTTGTTCATCGCCAGCCTGTTTGTTTGTTTATCTATTTTCGCTTTGTTGCCATCTGAACAGCGGTGACACTCGATCTGGATACGTGCTGCGGGCAAAATAAAAATGCAGAACTTCATTAAGAACAGGTTCAAGCCACGGAAGAGTTATTCTTTCCTTGCCGATGGAATGATCTCCCCCCCCCCCCTCGCTCCCGTCTCTCCTTCACATATTGAGCCTATACAGGTGTTAGGCACAGTGGTATTGATTCATTTTTTCACAGCTTTAAACCACAAGGGCACAATTCTCTCCTTTACAGTAAGACCAGTTTCAATGACCACCCCAGCCCTCCTCTCCCCACTCCAACCGCATGTCCCAACAGTACCATTCCCACCTCTGTAGATTGAAGAGATTCAGGGACGACTTCTTCCATTACTGGTTAATTCTTTTCCATAGTTCCTATCTTTCCAGTTAAATCATGATGGCATGATTCCTGTCTGTACAGGTTTAAATCCTAATAGCGTGATTCCTGTATTTACGGGTTTAAATGGCATGATTGCTTTCTTTACAAGCTCAAATCCTGATAGCACGATTGTTGTCTTTACAGGATTAAATTCTAATTGCACGATTCTTTCTTCAAAGGTTTAAATCTTAGTGGCACGATTGTCTTCTTTACAGGTTTAAATTCTCACAGCTAGACCCAGCCTTTACAGGCTGAAATCTTAATGGCAGCATCCCTGTCTTTGCATGTTTAATTCTCATGACACGATTCCTGTTTTTACAGTTTTAAATCTTGTGGCACGATTGCTCTTTTACAGGTTTGAATCCTCATGGCAAGAGTTCTGTTTTTGAAGATTAAATACTCATGGCACAATTCTTATATTTACAGGTTTAAATGCTTGTATTTACAGGTTTAAATTCTAATGGCACAATTCCTATATAAAGGTTTAAATGCAAATTGTATGATTGCTGTTTTTACAGTTTTAAATTCTCATGGCGAGATTCTCATTATCAAAGATTCTTGTGTTTAAAGGTTTAAATCCTAATGGCACGATTCCTGTCTGTACAGGTTTAAATGCTGATGACACGATTATCGTCTTTACAGATTTGAATCCCAATGTCACGATTGCAGTTTTTAAGGTTTTAAATTGCCATAGCGAGATTCCTTTTTTTCTTCTTCCATAGGTTTGAATTCGCACGGCAGATTCCTGTTTAAAAAAATCGTGGCACGATTTAAGTCTTTACGTGTTTGAATCCTAATGGCGCGATTGCTATCACTAAAGATTTAGATTCTCATTGGAAGATCCCTGTGTTTAAAGGTTTAAATCCTAACGATTCGAGCTATTCCTGTTTGTACGGGTTTAAATCTTAATGGCACGATTCCTGAGTTTGCAGGGTTGAAGCTTACTCGCGCTGTTTCCGTCAATACAGGTCACGAGGGCTTGCAACACCTTCCTCTACGATATAAGTCCTCATGGCATGTTAATCCTGATGGCATAATTCCTGTTTTGCAGGTGTTATTCCTCATGGCGCGATGCCTGACTTCACAGTTTTAAATACTAATGATATGATTGCCGCCTTCACAGATATAAGCCTGATGGCACGATTCGTGTCTTTACAGATTTAAGTCCTAATGGTATAATTCGTGTCTTTACAGATTTAAGTCCTAATGGTATAATTCGTGTCTTTACAGATTTAAGTCCTAATGGCATAATTCGTGTCTTTACAGATTTAAGTCCTAATGGTATGATTCGTGTCTTTACAGATTTAAGTCCTAACGGTATGATTCGTGTCTTTACAGACTTAAGTCCTGATGGTATGATTCATGTCTTTACAGATTACTAATGGTATGATTCGTGTCTTTACAGATTTAAGTCCTAATGGTATGATTCCTGTCTTTACAGATTTAAGTTCTAATGGTATGATTCGTGTCTTTACAGATTTAAGTCCTAATGGTATGATTCGTGTCTTTACAGATTTAAGTCCTGATGGTATGATTCGTGTCTTTACAGATTTAAGTCCTGATGGTATGATTCGTGTCTTTACAGATTTAAGTCCTGATGGTATTATTCCTGTCTTTACAGATTTAAGTCCCATTGGTATGATTCCTGTCTTTACAGATCTAACTCCTCATATTATGATTCCTGTCTCTACAGATTTAAGTCTATTGGTATAGTTCCTGTCCTTACACATTTAATTCCCAATAGTATGATTCCCGTCTTCAAAAGTTTAAGTTTTAATAGAACCAGTCTTGTCTTTAAGGCTTTAAATTTGAAGTTTGCGCTCTCGCGCACGCACGCATGCACGCACGACGCACGTACGCACGCACGCACGCACGCACGCACGCACGCACGCACGCACGCCGCACGCCGCACGCACGCACGCACACACACACACACACACACACACACACACACACACACACACACACACACACACACACACGCACGCACGCGCGCGCGCCGCACTCACTGAATCATTCTCAAAGCTCCTGTCCGTGATTTAAAACCAAAAAAAAAAAGACAGGGTCGTGACGATTGGGCGCTTTGGTGGTTTAAACTGCAACTTCAGGTTTATCCAGGGCTTTGTTTTGCCCAAACAGGCGCTTGAAATAAAGCAAAAAAAAAACAAAAAAAAACAAAAACAAAACAAAAAAAAACGAAAACAAAAACAAAACAAAACAAAAAACGCCGTCTATAGTTTACATGACTAAGCGTTTGTTCCTCTCTTAAACACCCGAACAGCTAGAGGAAACAATGCACACAATTCTTCCTCTTCTTCTTCTTCTACTTCTTGTTTCTCTCCCCCCCCCCCCTCCCCCTCCCCTACCTTCGATAGGGACTCGAGGAGTGGGGTGTTCTTTCATTATGATCTGTATTCCCGCTTGCTGGAAATTCTATGCGATGTAATTTCCTCTTTCGAGACATGCTGTCTGACTCTTTTTGTTCGTTTTTTTTTCTTTTTTCTTTCTTCGTTTTGTTTTGAAAGCAAATCTTAAATGAGCCAGGAAACAATTTTTTTTTTGTTGTTTTTTTGTCGTTCATTTCTATCAACTTTTTGTTTGGGGCTTTGTAGTCTCTTTGCCTGCTTTTGTTCAATAAAGACTTTGAAACGTTTTCCCCGGTTTGTTACAACGTATAACAAGCTATATCTATTGTCTTATGGTTTGAATCAGTGGCGGCGCCGACGATTAGGTGGAGAGAGTTCGTGTTGTTTGCTAATATGGCTCTTTTTGTATGGTTTTAGTTGCAGTGAAATTCTTTTACGAATGTTTTTTTTCTTTTTTTTTCTTTCCTTCTTTCTTTTTTTTTTTAACTCTATTTATTTATAAACGCATTTAACAAGAAAAGTCTATCTACCAAATGTCACACAGACAGGCTGGCACACTCAACATGAGCTAGCACACACACACACACACACACACACACACACACACACACACACACACACACACACACACACACACACACACACAGCAGAGAGAGAGAGAGAGAGAGAGAGAGAGAGAGAGAGAGAGAGAGAGAGAGAGTCAGTTCGATACTCCCACAGTGCGATATTCACGGAGTTCGATATTCCCCCAGTTCGATACTCCCCCAATTGGTTACTCCCTCAGTTCGATACTCCCACAGTTCAATAACCCCAAGTTGGATACTGCCCCAGTTTGATATCCCCCCTAGTTCATATACCCCCCCCCCCCCACCCAGTTCGATACACCCCAAGTTCGATACTCCGCCAGTCCGATACTTTCCCAAATCGATATTCCCCCAGTTCGATACTTCCCCAGTTCAATACTCTCCAAGTTCGATACTCCCCCAGTTCGGTACCTCTCCAGTTCGATACTCCCCGAGTTCAATATTCCGTGAGTTCAATACTCCGTCAGTTCAATATACCCCCAGTTCGTTATTCCCTCAGTTTGATACTTCTCCAGTTGCATACTCTCCCAGTTCAACACTCCTCCAGTTCAATACTCCCCCAGTTCAATACTCCCCCAGTTCAATACTCCCCCAGTTCAAACTCCCCCAGTTCGATACTCCCCCAGTTCAATACTCCCCCAGTTCAATACTCCCCCAGTTCAACACTCCCCCAGTTCGACACTCCCCCAGTTCGATACTCCCCCAGTTCGATACTCCTCCAGTTCGATACTCCTCCAGTTCGATACTCCCCCAGTTCAATACTCCCCCAGTTCAATACTCCCCCAGTTCGATACTCTTCCAGTTCGATACTCCTCCAGTTCCAGTTCGATACTCCCCCAGTTCGATACTCCCCCAGTTCGATACTCCTCCAGTTCGATACTCCCCCAGTTCGATACTCCCCCAGTTCGATACTCCTCCAGTTCAATACTCCTCCAGTTCGATACTCCTCCAGTCGATACTCCCCCAGTTCGATACTCCTCCAGTTCGATACTCCCCCAATTCGACACTTCTCCAGTTCAATACTCCTGTTCGATACTCCCCCAGTTCGATGCTCACCCAGTTCGATATTCCCACAGCTTGTGTGTGTGTGTGTGTGTGTGTGTGTGTGTGTGTGTGTGTGTGTGTGTGGTGTGTTGTGTTGTGTGTGTGTGAGTGAGTGTTGTGGTGTGTGTGTGTGTGGTGTGTGTGGTGTGTGCCTGTGCCTCTGTGTGTGTGTGTGTGTGTGTGTGTGTGTGTGTGTGTGGGGTGCGTGCGTGCGTGCGTGCGTGCGTGCGTACGTGCGTGTGAGTGTGTGTGTGTGTGTGTGTGTGTGTGTGTGGAGAGAGAGGAGAGAGAGAGAGAGAGAGAGAGAGAGAGAGAGAGAGAGAGAGAGAGAGAGAGAGAGAGAGCGTGTGTATGTGTGTTGCACACACAGTCTCGTCAAGGGAGAGGGAGATTTCGAGCAACAACACACAACTAATTCGTCGTATTTCTTTCTTTTATTCTCAAGCCCCTTTCCTTCTCCATATCTCTCCTCTTTTGATCCATCAGTCTGCCCCTTCCACTTCAAATAATAGCTGTCAAAGGTCTTTGTGTGCGAAGGGTATAATAACATTATTCACGCGGCTTGTAAATTCGTTTTCCTCCCTACTATCACATTTCACCAGTCATCGCCATTATGTTGACAGAGCTAGCGTAGGGTCATGACCTTGGACGGCCTAAAATAGCTTATTGACGTTCAGAGAGAAAACTGGCCGAACTGGGATTTGCATGCAACACAATCTTGGTGCGTTGGTTTTCCTGGCTTGACAGCCGTCAAGTCACAGCAGGTAAATCGTTAACGCGGGGGTGTGTGTGTGTGTGTTTGTGTTGGGTGGGAGGGCGGCGGGGGGTGTCAGCCTTTCATATTCCCCCCCCCCACCTTTTTTTTTTTTTTTGCTTCTTTTTTTCTGTTTTCTTTCATTTTTATCTTTTGTTTAATGGAGTGGGACTTCGGGGCCTCTGTGGTTTTTCCCACATCTCCCCTCCCCCCCCCCTTTTTTTTATGACTCTGCAATCATTCTAATTATGCAATGTCCGTGTAACATTTACAGATAGACACTCCACAATGCTGATTTCATTTTGTTATTATCGTTGTTACTGTTGTTAATAACAATAATAACGACAACAACACTAAAATAATGGATACTTACATAGTGCACTGCTCAGAAAACTCCTCTAAGTGTTTGACGTGACTTGTGTGTAACATGCACATGATGTCCTAGGCATTGCAATATTACACACATGCACACTGAAACGCACCTAACAAACTGGGCATATGTGGATACGTACAAACTATACCAGTCAACTAAACAGGACAAACCCATACATCAGCGTTTGACTGCATCAGTAGAAAGATGCCATGAACACAAGTGATCCTATGCAAGTCCGTATTTTCTTCTCTTCTTCTTCTTCTTTTCTTCTTCTTCTTCTCGTCCTCCTCCTCCTTCTTCGTCTACTGCTTCCTCCTCCTCCTCCTTTTTTTTCCTCTTCTTTCTCCTCCTCCTCCTCCTCCTCCTAGATCCTCCTCCTCTTCTTCTTCTTCTTCTTCTTCTTCTTCTCTCTCCTCCTCCTCCTCCTCCCCCTCCCAACGCTCAGTGGGGGAATGAATGGGATAGTGCATTGAAGAACAGTTCACCACATTCCTCCACTCCAGTTCTGTCGGTTGTGAGCCACGGCCCGAGTCTCTGCTTCCCCGTGTTTCCTGGAAACGTTCAGTTTTTTCCGCTGGTTTAATCTGGATAGTGCAGTGCATGTCTTCGCTGCCCTTGAGAGGATTATCATTATTATTATTATTATTATTATTTATCATTATTATTATTGTTGTTATTATCATTATTATTATTATTTATATTAAGAGTACTTACATAGCGACTATCCTCGGCTACAGACCAAGCTCTAAGCGCTTTACAACACAATCTCTCGTTTACACAACGGGCTGCCGATCTGGGTAGAGCAAACTGAAGAGCTGCCTGCTGGCGCTTCATTCAGACGTTTCCCGTGTCATCCAGTCATTATTTTTCACTCAATTTCCTTTCTTTATTCTGTCGAATTTTCACACAGAGTGCATGCTACGTGTAACGTGTCATCCATACCAACGCCAAACTGGCCTTGTCTTCTGAAAGTTGGTGATAGGATTTTACTGTGTGCAAGATGTTATGCGTGCGTTCACACACGGAACCTCGGTTATAGTCTCCTTCGAAGACCGTTTGGATTCCCAACTGCTAAGACGGATCACAGGGATTGACGGATCACAGATAAGACGGATCCAGGTGACCTGTTGAACGGATTCTAGCTTCGAACCATGGATAGTTATAGTAGTTCTGGTGGTAGTGTTGCTGGTGGCTATAAGCTTGGTCTTCTTGATGCTGATTTTGATGCCCTATTTGGTTCACGTTTCAACCGGTCGTTCAAATGCTTAGAAGGTTCTTTCTCCACTGTCTGCCAGGCCATTGACGTCGTCCGCACATGAAAGGTTTGTGCTGGTTCTTCTTTCCACCTGTGCTGCCTGCACTGACATGATCTTTTTTCGACTGCATCAGTCACGATAAGCTGCAGAAATATGTGACGAGAGAGGGAATTAGAAGGGTACCGGGGATTTACACCTCAGAATTAACATTGGTTCTGACTCCATTTCCCACACAGTCCTTTGAATGAGAATATAAACCGAGGTTCCGTTCGAGAACACACGCATAACATCTCGCACACAGGTAAAATCCCATCACCAATTTTCGAAAGAGAAGGCCAGTTTGGCACTTGGTGTGGATGACACGTTACTCATAGCATGTACCCTTCCCGAAGTTGGAGTATGGCTGCCTTAATGGCAGGATAAGAAAACGATCATTATACACAAAACTCCACTCCCTTTGTTGGGCAGATGGGCTTAATCCTTGCCTGTCTGTACAGGGAGTGTCCGCAGGAGTATCAGCCTGCGTGCGCAGGTGGAAAAAAAAAAAAAAAAAAAGACAGAAAAGAAGGCGGCCCTGACGAACACCAAGTGAAGTATGGAACCATTCTCCAGTCAATAACCTGCATGATCCTTGGCGCTAGTCGCTTTGGAGTTCCCTTGCCGGATGGCGGGGGTAAGCTTCTGCCCGGTGTTAAATGTCTTCCTTGGTAAGGAATTCCAGACAGGCAACTTTAATTACAGGGACATGCACTGTTGGGAGTAAAGACTGGGCTGACTGGTCACGACTGCGAATGTTGTTGGATGGTGTTGTTGTTGTAGTGTTGTTGTTGTTCCTGTCTGTGCGTCTGTGTGTGAGCGCATGCCTGTCTTCTACAGCCTCCGTGTGTGTGTGTGTGGTTGTGTGTGTGTGTGTGTGTGTGTGTGTGTGTGTGTGTGTGTGTGTGCTGTGCGTGCGTGCGTGCGTGCGTGCGTGCGTCGTGCGTGTTTGTGGGTGCGTATGTGCGTGCACGCCTGTGGTGTGTGTGGGGTGTGTGGTGTGTGTGTGTGTGTGTGTGTGTGTGTGTGTGTGTGTGTGTGTGTTGGACGGTGTACCAATACGTCCACGCACAGGAGAACATCAGAACCGGCGTTCGGAGTGGACACCGGTCAGGAAGGCAAGGCAACGACAATAAATCCGCGGGACAGTGACGGACAAAGTAAAAAAAAGAAAAAAAAAAGACCAGACTAATGCAGACTGAGGTCACCTCGTCAGTCGCGCGTGACCTAATTCAGCTCCTGGTCGCAGACTGACTAACCGGGCGCAACCGGAAATCGCGAATTTCTGTGACTATTAAACTGAGTGCATGTCGAAAAGCTAGCCTGGAATCTTCTGAAGAAGCGATTTATACCTTCTGATGCATGCTGTGTAAAAAGCGTCAGTACGTGCGGGGGGTGGGCGGGGCGGAATAGCTCAGTTGGTAAAGCGCCGCATTCGTGATCCTGGCGATCCTGGGGTTACGAGTTCGAATCTCCGTCAGGTGTTCTGGACAACAGGGAGATTTTTTTTTTTCCAACGGCGTGAACATTGGTTCTGACTCCATTTCCGAAAGTGTCCTTAGAATGAGACTATAAACCGAGGTTTCGTGTGTGACTGCAGACGTGCAATCATGCACACGTTAAAATCCCACCATCTACTTTCGTACGCGAAAGCCAGTTTGGCCATTGGTAGGGATGACACACAGCATGACTGTACTCTCCGTGGATGAAAAATGGCTGAGTGACT
>CM031595.1:60100187-60102687 GCA_018398815.1 Conus ventricosus | reverse complement strand
CCTCCCCAAAACTGGAGGAGCCAGTCAAGATCCGACGTGCCTTCAAGGAAAAGGGCTAAGAGGAAAAAAAAAAAAAGGGAGGGAAGAGGTGGTAGGAAAGGTGGTGGCTGTGATGGTGGCGGTGGTGGTGGTACGGGGGGTGGGGGTGGATCGCGGTCAGGAAGTTGAGAAAGGGTGTGTGTGGTGTGTGTGTGTGTGTGTGTGTGTGTTGGTGTGTTGTGTGTGTGTGTGTGTGTGTGTGTGTGTGTGTGTGTGGTGTGTGGTGTGTGGGTGCGTGTGTGTGTGTGTGTGTGTGTGTGTGTGTGTGTTGTGTGTGTGTGTGTGTGTTGGGTGCGTGTGTGGTGTGTGGTGGTGTGTGTGTGTGTGTGGTGTTGTGTGTGTGTTTCGTTCGTTCGGATAAGGGCTAGCAAAAAAAAAAACAACAACCCCAAAAAACAAACAAAAAACAAACAAAAAAAAAACAAAAAAAGGGAGAGAAGAGGTGGTGGGAAAGGGGTTGTGGTGTGGTGGGGTGGTGGTGGTGGGGTGGGGGGGGGGGGGGGGGGGGGGGGAGGATCCGGCGGGTTTGGGGGAAGGGGGTTGGGGGGGGGGGGGGGGGGTAGTGTTTGTTGGTGTCTGGGTGTGGTGGTGTGGGGGGTTGGGGGGGGCCCCGGGGTTTGTGTGGTTGGGGCCGGTGGTGTGTGGTTTTTGGGGGTGTGTGGGGGGGGGGGGGTGTGTGTGTGTGTGGTGGTTTTGGGTGTGTGTGTGTGTGTTGTTGTGTGTGTGTGAGGTGTGTGTGTTGTGTGTGGGGGGTTTTGGTGAGTGTGTGTGGTGTGTGGTTTTTGGGGTGTGTGTGGTTTGTTGTGTGTTTGTGTGTGTGTTTGTACATGTGTTTTGTGCGTTCGTTGTGTGTGTTTTGTGTGTTGTGTTGTGTTTTTGTGGTGTGTGTGTGTGTGTGTGGAGGTGTTGTGGGCGGGCGTAAGGGGACCGAGGGTAGGCATGAAGGTTCAGATATTACAGAGATCGGAGTAAACACACAACACACACAACAACACACACCCACAACACACACCTCTCCTTCTTCTCTTCTCTCTCCCCCCCTCACACACCACACAACCAAAAAAAAACAAAAACCAAACACACACAACACCACACAAAAAACCCCACACACACACACACCACAAACACCACAAAAAACCACGCACACACACACATACACGCACGCCGCACGCACGCACTCCACGCACGCGCACCACCACACACACACACCACCACACACACCCCCAAAACACACACAACACACACACACAAAAAACACACACAACACACACACAACCACCCACCACCCACCACAACGCACGCACGCACCCCCCACAACCCAAAAACCACACCACACACACACACAACCCCACACAACACACAAAACACACACACACACACCACACACACACACCACAATGATGGCGTTTTCTTGCATCAATGATCAAACAGCCGACTGGAAAGCACTGACCTAAAATTTGATGTCCCGATCGTTCAGTTGGCACGCCCCCCCCCCCCCACCCCCCCTTTTTTTGTGACAGAGGGGCAGTAAACGAAAGGGGGCAATGTTTAGAGCAGATCATCTCTCAGAAAAAGGACGATTTGGCTGGTTGACGTGTTTTTGGTCGCAGCACACGTGTCGTTTATCTCCCGTAGACTTGCAACACCTGGCCCAAAAGGGTTTAAAATACTTTTTTTTTTTAAAACCTGTGCATACAATGTAAAAAAAACCCCCAAAAACCCCAAAACCCAAAACACACCCCAACACCACCCCCCCGCACCCCCACGCACCGCAGAGCGCGCGCGCGCCCCACGCCAGCAACAAAAATTCTGATTCCTTTTGCTCGTTTGTTCGTATTTAAGCCTCGCTGCCGCCCCTGACTATTTAGGACGGGGCCCAAAGTAAAAAAAAAACCCCATTCAAAAAACAACAAAAAAACAAAAATACAAACAAAAAACAAAGGGAGAGAGAGAGAGAGAGAGAGGAGGAGAGGGAGGAGAGAGAAAGAAGAAAAAAATGACGTCAATACATCAAACCCAATACACAAGCGGGGTTGAAATTCGCAATTTTTTTCTTCCCTCAGCGGGAATAAAAGATAAAAAACCCCTTTGTTTTCAGCAGAATATTTTAAAAAAACTACAGAACCTCTTTTTTTTCCTCAGCTTGTTACGCAAAAAAAAAAAAAAAAAAAAAAAAAGAACGCCCCTTTAAAAATTTCTTTTCTGAGCAAAATAGGCAAAATCACAAATCATTCTGTCCCCTTTGGGAAGATTAAAAAAAAAAAATCACCGCACTTATGAAAAAAAAAAAAAAAAAGAAAAAAAAGGAGACCCCCCCCCCCCCAAAAAAAACAACAAAAAAAAACAACAACAACAACAAAAACAAAAACCCAACCTTGTTTAGTCTTTTAGAGGATTTTCGCCAAGACCAATGAATCTACTTTTTCCCTGTCATGCAAAAACCACTAAAACCCATTTGACC
>CM031595.1:60070005-60100087 GCA_018398815.1 Conus ventricosus | reverse complement strand
ACTACCTATGCACACACGCGCACACGTCTTATTTGAACTACCATACTCCAAACCATGGACGGCTGATTTATACGCCGATCAGTGACAGGGGGGAGTACACTTAAACACTCTGGAATCTAACGGCATTTTCATTCACATAACATCAGATTCATGGAGTATAAACGAATCAATGGTTTAAGCAAGGAATCAGTACAGAACCAACTTGAATAAGAAAACTGCAGAAATTATTAAGCAGCAACGTTTTGAAGTGATTTGCTTTGTGCCAACGAATGGAGCGCATTTCACGTAGATAGTCACATTTTTGAGTACATATAGAGAGTACGTTCTGTGCGGACAGAGTACTTTTTGCGTATACAAAATACATTAAAGGAACCATCTTGCCTGAGAGTCGAATGGCATACTACACTGGTGAAGGCTTGTCTCTTTGGGGCATAGGTCTGCCTTTCGTGTTTCAAGAGCGCTAGCGGTGATCAAAACCACTTGTGTGTACCGGACTTTATGAGGCAGTCGCACAGAAGCTTCATGGGTTCTATACCAAGAGAGGGTGCGGTTGGAGGAAGTCTTGGATGCTAAGGTCATGGGTTGTCCTTAACTCCTGGAGGCGGTTCATTGTTTCACCAAGGGCTGCACACTCGGTGAAGACATGTTCGAGTGAGGCATCACTCCCACATGTGCATTTGAGGTGAAAGAGGACGCTCCTCTGACATTGTGTTCTGATCCTCCGAATCAGCTGGAGATGTTTCCTGGAGAGTTTTAGCCTTTGTTCTTGGGGAGAAAATAAAACCATCCGTGTGCCTCACAACGATCCTTCAACCGTTCATTCCACTTTTCGAGAATCGTGGCCCGTGCTTTGATCACGAGGTCTGTCTGGGATAGTTTGAGATCGGCGAGCATGCTGTTCTCTATAGCGTACAAGTCGGAAGCGTTTGTTTGCATGCCAGCATGGGAAGGAATCCACATAAATGCAAGGTCCGTGCCTTTACACATGACGTGATGTGCCATTAAGAGTATCTCCATCTGTAGCTCTTTTCTGAGTTTGGTTCCTGGCCTGTTAGAGCCCGTAGTAAGAAACGGGAGTCCGACAGGATGATCACTTCTAGAGGGGGTTGGGGCATGTCCTTCACCATGGTGCAGCCATGAGTATGGCGTGTAGCTTGGCTGTGAAGACGCAGACCCCTTCCTTAAAACGGTACCGCCTGAAGATCCCAGGTTTGGGATTTCAAAGGCACTTCCTGCATCCCCATTCTCCAGAACAAAGCCATCTGTGTAGATGTGAAGATGGGCGCTGTATCCTTTCTTCCAGCTGTGCGTTTGCCAGGGAGGCAACGGGGGAACGGTCTGCTACTATCTGTGGCCTTTTCATCCCCAAGGAGCGTAAGCCATGCTAGGCATGGGTTCTGCCTGTTTGGGTGTGATCTTGCTTTTTTTCCAAATTTCTGTCGTCTGGGAGCGCAGTGATCTTATACGTTCGTATAGCATGGGATTTTTCTCAGCCATATAACGACAAACGGCCATTTCGTCGGGCTTGGGGTATGTACTGAGTGCAGCTATGACATTTCTTGGAGCTGTCGAGGCACGGGCTTCAAAACTGGCGCACCTAAGCCGGCACTCATCCTCTAGTGGCAACCATCCCGCCACCTGGTAGACAAGATCATTCACAGCACATGGGTGCAGGCCCATGGCATGTTTGAGAGCTGCCAGCTCAACACTTTTGAGTTTGGACCACAGATACTTTGGGGCAGAGAAAAAGGCTCGTGGCCATAAATAAGTCTGGAACGTACCAGCACTTTCGTCAGGTGGATGAGACTGTTGGGTGTAGCCCAGGTTTTTCGTGTGAGGGACTTGATTGTCTCCACAGCCGGCATAGCTTCGTTTACTAACTGTCTGATGTGGACACCCCACTTCAGATCTTGGGTGATGGTTACAGCCAGGAACTTGACCTGTTTGTTCGGCTGTATCACGTGATGACCTCCAATTCGAATGGAGTATTCATCACGCTGTTGTTGCTTCTTGGCAAAGACCATGAAGACTGTTTTTTCGGCGTTCAGTTGAAACCCATTTCTTTGCAAGCGTGCCTGTATTGTGTCTATGCCTCTTTGGAACTTCTCCATGGACTTAGACTTTCCGACAAGTCTGTGGTCTGTCCAGATCGTCAGATTATCAACATACAGGGATATTTTTAGGTCATCAATTTTCATGAAAATATCATGCAGCATGACGCTGAAGAGTATGGGCGCAATTACACTGCCTTGTGGTAATCCCATGTGCAGGCGGTGCATTTTCGATGTGGCCGACCCTACTTTCACTGCCATTTGTCTGGAATCAGAAACGCTTCTATGAATTGATAGAGGCGGCCCGTGATGCCAAGTGACTGCAGTTTTTTCAGCAGTCTGGCATGGCACAATGTGTCAACTGCATTCTTGATCTTGAAGAAGGTGGCAACGGTCGTTTTCGGAAAACGTTGCCTTTGGCCCTTCTTGACGTCCTCGAGCAATCTCACGACATGTTCCATACAGTCGCTGCCTTTCCGAAATCCTGCTTGGACATAGTGGCAGTATGTCGTGTCTTTCAAGGTGATATTCAAGTCTGTTTTGGACTATCCTCTCGTACACATTGCCGAGATGAGGAGTCAGTTCCATCGGTCTGTAGCTTGTTGGGAGCTCTGATGGTTTACCATCTTTTGGATGGCCACTACGAGGGTTTCCTTCCAAGCCTTCGGTATAGTTCCTAATTCCCAACATCTTTGGTAGAAATTAAGGAGTACCTCTACCATGATGTCTGGGAACGGTGAATCATACGGTATGATATGGGATCCGTGCCGGTGGCTTTACTGGCTGCTTCAGGCTACCTGATGGCTGTCCTCAGCTCCCCAATGGTGAGGTCACTATTGAAGGGGCGGAGTCAACATCCGACGCAGGTAAAATAAATTTCCCTTGTCCTCAAGTCTGTATTGCATCATTTCAGCCGGGAGATGATCTGTCTGACTCACTCTGGAAAAGGTTTGAGCGAGGGCATCAGCCTTCTCTTGTGCGTTTTGAGTTAGCTGGCCATTGACGAGGAGAGGTCGTTCAGAAGGGCGGGCACATCTCCAAAATGTCTTGATCTTGCTCCACATCTCGAACCATCTTCTGGTTCCCATACTTCTTCCATGCAGAAGCGTTCCCAGTGTTCTCGGCAAGCAGTGTCAGCCACACGTCTGCAGTGGTGGGTGGCTTCTTTCAAGGTCGCCTTCATTCTTTCTGACTTGTTTTCTAGGAAATTGTTCAAGGCGTGTTTTCTAGCTGCAGTAGCTCTGTCACACTCTTCGTTCCACCACTCTGGCGTGGAGCTGTGTTTCCCTCTGGCCCTCGGGCTTTCTTTGGGATAGCTGTATCGGCTGCCCTGAGAACCATCTCCCTAATGTTCTTATAGTACACATCGATAGACTGGTCTACAGGTCGTTCATCTCGCATTCTACTTCCAGTTCGAGCTCAAACAACACCCAGTATGCTTTCTCCAAGTCGAATTTTGGGCTCTGATCATAGTCTGCAAGGGCAGGCTCCTGATCGCCAAGTACAATATGCAGTGGTAAATGGTCAGACTGCAGAGAATCATTGCCCGACTCCCATTTTGCATCGAGGCAGAGGTCAGGAGTGACCAGTGAAAGGTCGATGGCGCTACTGCGTTGGTTTTTGTATCCAAGCCTGGTGATTCTCCCATCATTAGTAAGGTTAGATCGGAGTCCCTGATGGTGGTGGCCAGGTGGACCCCCGTGTTCGTGGTCTGCCCTGCATCCCACAGTCGGTGGCTGACGTTGAAGTCCCAGCCACCACCCAGCTGCTCTTTTCTGTGTCTAGGCGTTTCAGCCATGCCACTTGTTCCTCATTTGTGCTGCCACCAGGATAATAGACATTGACCAGGTTGATCTGTCTGTCTCCTTTCATAAGTATACTTACTGTACACGTGATGAGTCGGCATCCTACTTCACCCGTAGGCAATTGGGGTTCGGCGTATGTAAGTCTTCTGTTGACATATTAGCGACCATGATTCGGTCAACTTCCTTTCCTACCACCGGCGGGTAGTGAACCCTTCCAGAACTGGAGGGTCGCGTCTTGTATCCAAAGACTGGAGCATCAGTACATCTACCCTAGGCTGGTTCTGCAGATAATTAATAAGGAAACAAACCTTGGTGCTTATAGCTTGGCAGTTCCACTGCAGGATGGACATTTTTCGTCCTTGCTTTGAAGGCCGAAGGGACACAGAAAGGCATCTAAAGACTTTTCGGATTGACCTGCCGATTCCATCAGCTCTTCCTCGGTCATTTTCTTCTTCGTTTTGCATCATGGCTCAGCGATTTTTGTGTTTGTTCAAAACGTCTTTTTCTGTTGTTTGCTTGCACGTCCAGTGTGTTGTCTGTGGATTTTGCTGCTGTAATGGAGGCGTTGAATTTCCCGTTTTCATCAACTGCGTCCAAAACGGCGCCATCTGAAAAAAAAAAGAAAGAAAAAATATAACATTACTGTAGAAGACCTGACCCCCAAAAGACATGTATTTTCTGCCAGCTTCTTCTTCCTTACTGAAAATAATTAAACTGTTTTTATAATATTTTCATCTATGAGTGTTCGGTAATTCAATTTTGTTTGGTTGACATTCGTATTCAAAGGGTCGTTTCTGGGGGACACAAAATTGAAATAATGAAAAATTGTCAAAATGAATCAATACTTTGCTCAAATACTCATATCTTAAAATCTCCCCATTGATAGTTATCCATTTACCTTTTTATTTAAGAAACGGAAGAACAAACGTGGAGTATTATTCAATTTCCTCTATATATGACAGTTAAAATCGCAATACCCATACCAAAACATGTAAGAATTTATTCCACGTTAAAAACAAAACATTATTTCAAACTGATAAATTACAACACCAAGAACAAAGACGCAAACTTGTCTACATACAAATATCATTAAAAAAAAATGAAATAAAGAAAATCACGTTATAGGTGCACTTGTTAGGTAAGCAAAGATAAAACACCCCAATAAATCAGGAGTGCTGAGGCAGAGTACGGAATATCATTTTTAGAAAGAAAATCTGCGGTCTCTTGATTTTTGTTTAAATTATTTTACAAACAGATGATTTTATGATGACTTATTCCAGGCCACATATTTTTCAATTTTAATGGGATACCTCAATAACAAAAAGAAAAAAGAAAAAAAAAGTTGATGTGGATGGGTCAATGCGCAAGACAATGAAGAGCAACCCTGTTGGAACGGGTTAATTTAGAACCGTTGCCCGGAACCACAGAGCTCATCAGCATCATTGACATGGGAATGATCTGGCGGCTCGCAACCCAACACCAGAGGACCGTGAGGCCAGGAAGCGAGACGGCTCGGTCTACTGTTGGAGCGACTACCTGGATAAATCTGTACCATCATCTTCTCACGTCACAAACTTGCCAGCCCTACATCGTCCTTACAACGACAAGTATGACATATCCCATCAGCATCAGGAGATGAGCATGACAGAGGGAAACAGGAAAAACATGCACCATACCCCAAATGTTTTTCCCCGAAGCCTCACCAAATTTTTCCCAGGAGTAGCTGAATTAAAGGCGCTCATGCTCAGTTCAGGAAACAAAGTCAGACTGCAGAAACCGTAAAAGAACATATGAAAACTCAAAGTTGCGGGCAAATGTGTGAAGTATCTATTGTGAAGGAGACACAGCAGTAAACCCCCGCCACAGGTATGGAAACAGAGACCATGTCTACAGACATGCAGAGGGTGACCCCAATCATGATCTGCGTACGAAAGCTCAGGAACCGGAACTCAGGGGGCCGTTGTGTCGACAGTAAGAATTGTAAACTGAATCCAAGTTTTTCTGGAAATGTGATAGAAATAAAACGAATATGACTGTAAACCCATTAGCCCCCTTGAGATGGGGGATGGGGAAAAAATTACAGTAAAGCACGTAAAAAAGGCAGATGTCTAGATTCTTTATTTTCGTACGGGAAAAATTATGGATAATGTCCAGTTTTAAAACTTTTCAAGATCAAATGGTGTAACTTTAAATAAACAGAGCTCTTCATAACTCCAGTACTGTTGAAATAAAACTTAAAATTTTTTAAACCCTGACAAGGCAAGTTTTTTTTCACTAAGAAATTTGAAAGAAGCTCATAAAGAACTATGTGTCCCACTATACTTTTAATCGAGAAACTTTAAGAGAAAGATATGATATCTAAGGGACTTGGGGGGGGGGGGGGGGGGGGGGGAGCAACGTACAGCAATATAACAACAATTTAACAAATCCCAGCAAGAAATTACAAACCCCCCGAACTCTTAGTTATAAAACTTTTTGTAATGAGACTTGGGTGATTAATCATAAAGCGACAAATGACTCATTTCCGATTTGCCAGCATAGCTTAGAGCGGGCCCTTCATGCAGCCACAGTTCCTTAAGGCGATGGAAGATTTTACATAAAAAATGGATCACAGGGAATCTTCTGAGTTGTCTACAGGACTTTTGAAAAGGGTTTCGGTCCCGTCCACTTAGATGGCTTCTTGTAAACACTCAGTCCCCATGGAGTAATCCCGCAATTATTTTAACATGGATTTCAACATTCTTAAAACATTGAACATAGTTTTAGAGTTGCAAACGCATATTCCTTAAAAACTAAGTTTTAAGCAGTACCCATCAGGAAAAAAAAGTTCAGGGCCCCTCATGTTTACGATGTTTTATCAACAATTTACCAAACGTTTTCCGTTTGTCATTGCAAAATCTTTGCGATGACACAAAACATTGTAATCTGAGCAGCCTTGCTCATGTGTTGCGGTCAGATATAAGCAGGTTAACGTCTGGACAGATACATGGAATTTGTCTCAAAGTACATAAGTGTAAAACATTATAAAATCGGAAGAAACACCCCGCATGGACTATACGATGTGGTTGTCTGATAAAAAGCATATATTAGAGGTTAAAAAGACGGAGTTATTTTTTATGAGAACTTGAAATTTGACATAAATACACAATACAATCACAAAAGCAAACAAACGCTTGGATTGACAAAAAGGGCATCTTCGTACATGAATAGAAATGCATTCATTAGATTATTCAACACATTGTTAAAGCCAAATCCTGAAAACGGCAATGCGATTTGGCATCCATTTTTATAAAAAGAAGTTTGTTACAGTTAAACAAATTAAGAGAAAGGCAACACTGATTAAATACGGTATTCGGGAAGGAGCATATGTACTCTGTTTTGTCTGTGTCCTTGACGGTAACTAACCCCTCTCTGGTCAAATTTTGCTTAATTTTCCGCCCTCAGTCAACTCCGTTTTGAAACTTAAAACTACAGTAGTAACATATTGGTATACTGACCTCCATTGCCTGTGCCAACACTGTCTTCAAGAAATACACACACGTCTTCCATGTCTCAAGTCGCTGGCTTAAATGCAGACCCAGAACTAACAACTGAGCCAGCGACTCATTTATGTCAACAGGAAAGGATAAGAAAAGTTAGGCTAGTAAGCTAATGCCAATGAATGCGAGCTTAACTGAGCTGCAGCACATTTCTGAGCTTGATTTAGCTACAGCGGGATTTCCAATCTAATTTTAGCTACAGCGAGATTTCCAATCTAATTTTAGCTACAGCGCATTTCAGTCCCCCCCGTGGGATTGCGGGGTGTGCCTATGGAGATGGCACTGCTAGAATTCAGCGTCCCTGCAGTCACCAGGCATGTCGTAAGAGGCGACTAAGGTGACACTGGTCCTCCAGGTTGGGGGTTGGGCACAGGGCTAACAACCCTGTCCCTTAAAAAATGATTGTTACAGAAACCAATACCAGAGCATTCGACACGGATGGCGACGGCAATGAAGCACACCAGGCAACTGGACTGATGACGGACGACAGCCAAACCCGAGAGGGAGCTGGCGCCCCGATGGTGGATTTACTGAAGCCGAAACAGAAGATGAGGGTGGGGTGCTGGAACGTCCAGACCTTGTACCAGACTGGCAAGATGCCCCAACTAGTCAAAGAGTTTGACAACTACAGCCTGGACATCTTGGGAGTCAGCGAGGTCAGATGGACCGGCACAGGAAAGAGGAGACTGGCGTCAGGACATACCATTGTCTTCTCTGGAAGATCAGATAACCAACACTATGAGGGAGTAGCACTTCTCCTCAACAGAAAAACAGAAAAAGCATTACTAGAATGGAAACCATTTGGACCAAGACTTTTGAAGGCAAGATTCCACTCCAAATACACCAAGCTGACAGTTCTAGTTTGCTACGCACCAACCGAAGATGCAGATATAGAAGCCAAGGATGCATTTTACGATCAGCTCCAAGCAGCAGCGGAGAGTATTTGCGCCCATGACATGATACTGATCCTTGGCGATTTGAATGCAAAGATGGGCAGTGACAACATCGGGAGGGAGCATGTTATGGGCAAAACATGGAATTGGTACCATCAACGATAATGGAGAAAGACTAGCAGACTTCTGTGCAGAGAACAACCTGTTGATTGGAGGCACCCTTTTTCAACACAGAGATGTTCACAAAACAACTTGGACATCACCAGACGGGACCACCAAAACCAGATAGATCACATCATAGTCAATCGGAGATGGAGGAGCTCCCTTCAAGATGTCAGGGCCTACAGAGGAGCAGATGTTGCCAGTGACCACACCCTTGTGTTGGCCACCGTTTCCCTGAAACTACGCCGAACACGAGGAAGACAGGCACGTCAGCAGAGAATAGACTCTGACAGACTGAATGAGACGCTCACCAAACAAGCTTTTGCTGTGGAAATAAAGAACAGATTCCAGGCGCTAGGGGAACAACAAGAGTTGACAATAGACAGCTTCAACCAGGCCTTGCGGGAAGCGGGAGAAAAGGTACTAGGCTTCCGCCGAAAGAAGAAGGAAGAGTGGATAAAGAAAGGAACCTGGGAAAAGATAGATGAAAGAAAGCTGACAAAGCAGAAGATCAACAACACCAGATCAGAACGCTTGAAAGTGCAGCACAGAAAAGATATACAGAAATAAATAAAGAGGTAAAGAAGATGACAAGAGCTGACAAGAAGGACTACATCGAGAAACTGGCAGACGAGGCAGAGGAAGCAGCTGGTAGAAATGATCTAAAAAACGCTGTACAAGATAAACAAGCAGCTAAACAATGGGTTCCAAAACAATGATGTACCAGTAAAGGACAAGAATGGGAAGGTCGTTGAAGGAGAGGCAGAAAAACTACAGCGCTGGAAAGAACATTTCGAGTCAGTTCTGAACAGACCAGACCCCCCTCAGCTAGCAGATATCCAACCGGCAGGTATAGACCTGGACATCTGCATCGATCCACCGAGCCTAGAAGAAGTGACAGCAGCAATCAAAACCATGAAGAACGGAAAAGCACCAGGGGCAGATGGGGTAACAGCAGATATGTTGAAAGCAGATATTAATGTGACAGCCCCTATTCTGACGGAGATCTTCAGACAGGTTTGGGAAACGGGCCAGACCCCTGAAGCGTGGAAAACTGGTCTTATCTTCAAGTTGCCCAAAAAGGGAGATCTTGGAGACTGCAACAACTGGAGGGGCATAACACTTCTTTCTCTCACTAGCAAGGTATTTAGCAAGGTTGTGATGTCAAGGCTGACGGAAGCCCTTGAGAGGAACCTTCGTCCACAACAAGCAGGCTTTCGCCCTGGACGATCCTGCTCAGATCATATCTTCACTCTGCGCCAGGTTCTGGAACAGAGCAATGAGTGGAACACGCCTTTGTACATCAACTTCATTGACCTGGAGAAGGCATTTGACAGCATCCACCGAGAGTCCTTATGGAAAATCCTGAGACACTACGGAATCCCTGCAAACTTGTCCGGGTCGTTGAAATGCTGTACAGTGACTTCAGTTCACAAGTGATCTGCAACACAGAGCTCACAGACGCCTTCAGTGTCAGCACGGGAGTGAAACAGGGCTGCATCCTATCGCCTTTCCTCTTCATCCTGGCCATGGACTGGATTATGAAGAACGCCACAGACAGAGAGAGGAGGGGAATCAGATGGACCACGACAATGGTAGCAACAACAACACTGGAAGACTTGGACTTTGCTGACGACATTGCCCTGATGTCACATCGCTACCAAGACATACAGGAGAAAACAGATGCCATGGCAACAACAGCTGGAAACCTTGGCTTGAAGGTCAACACCAAGAAGACAAAGAGCATGAGAATGAATGCCAGAGTCCAAGACAACATCAAACTGAACGGAGACGAAATTGAGGAAGTTAGCGACTTCACCTATCTTGGATCCAAGATGTCTAATACAGGGGATGGGGAGGTGGAGATCGGGCTCGACTTGCAAAAGCCAGCCAGGCCTTTGCCTCACTCAGGAGCACATGGAAGGCAGGGAATATCCGCCTGAAGACCAAGTTACGAATCTTCAAATCAAATGTAATAAGCACCCTTCTTTATGGATCAGATCATGGAAGATGACCAAAACCATCAGCAACAAACTAGATGTCTTCCAAAACAGATGCCTCAGACGCATTCTACGCATCTATTGGCCGAATACCATCACCAATGAAGAACTCCACCAAAGAGCAGAAACTGAACCCATCTCAACGCAAGTAAAACGAAGGCGTTGGCGATGGATAGGCATGTGCTCCGCCAGCAGACAACAGCCATTTCCAGAATCGCCCTACGATGGACTCCTGATGGCCGAAGAAGAAGAGGACGCCCCAAGGAAACTTGGAGGAGAACAGTGGAGAGGGAGATGAAGGAAAATGGTTGGACATGGGGCCGTCTGGAACGTGTTTCAGCCGACCGACATCAGTGGCGGCTCTGGTCGAGGCCTTATGTGCTACCAGCACAAGAGGACTAGATAGATAGCATTTCAGTCCCCTTGCACAACAGTCATCTCCATCGACATGTCTCCTTGTTCTCTACGTGAACAACTTAAATACAGACAGAGAACGAAACAACTGAGCCAGCGAATTATTGATGTCAGCAGGAAAGGATAAGAAAAGTTAGGCCAGTACAGATGCCAATGAATGCGAGCTTAACTGAGCTGCAGCACATTCTGAGCTTGATTTAGCTACAGCGGGATTTCCAATCTAATTTTAGCAACAGCGCATTTCAGTCTGCCTTGCACAACGGTCATCTCCATCGCCATGTCTCCTTGCTCTCTACGTGTACAACTTAAATACAGGCCCAGAACGAACAACTGAGCCAGCGAATTATTGATGTCAGCAGGAAAGGATAAGAAAAGTTAGGCTACTAAGCTTATGCCAATGAATGCGAGCTTAACTGAGCTGCAGCACATTTCTAGCACATCCACACCGACACACCTGCGCACGCACACGCAAACACATAAGAGCACAAATGCACACACGCACATGTGCACATGCCCACATACAAAGGCACACACATAAACACAGATATGTACACATGTAGCTTAGATGCAGATACGTGTGCTCACACAAACCCACACATTACACATACAAACATACACACAATATGCACACGCACTTCTGCACACGCACACACGCGCGCACATACATGCAGGCACACACATGCCTTCGCGCGCGCGTGCACACACATACACACACACACATACACATGTGCCCACGCACACACATGGGCCCATGCCCACACATCATACACACACGTGCGCACGCACACACACACACACACACCACACACACACACACACACACGAAAGAACATGGTAGGCAGGCACTCGAGGGCTGACCAACGCGTTGGGCTCATGCGTAGGTAAGACATCCGCCGAGTCGTAGCCACGAGACCCTCTTCTTGAATTGTCTCATCTTAGTTGTTAATTCATTAATCCATCAGCTTCAAATCATGCGTAGTGTGGTCTCAAAACTTAGCGAATGTGGTGTAGCGTATATGGACTAGTCTGCACGCAGTGACGCCTCCTTGATGAAACTGAAACTGAGCTGAGCTTGATTTAGCTACAGCGGGATTTCCGATCTAATTTTAGCAACAGCGCATTCAGTCCGCCTTGCACAACAGCCATCTTTGTACGCATGTCTCCTTGTTCTCTGCGTGTACAACTTGAAGGCCTAGCCTACTGCAAGTCCGCACAAGCTTATCGTGACGGAACAGTCTATTGTGGTCTTGATAACGATGGCGCGCAATTGTTAGGGCTGCCGCGGTGATGGTAATTTTACTTACACCCCTCCTTGAGGGATAGCGATGTAGGCTAACTACACACTGCACATGATTTAAAGCTGATGGATAAATGAATTAATGACTAAGATGAGAGA
Organism: Conus ventricosus; assembly: GCA_018398815.1. NCBI lineage: Eukaryota > Metazoa > Mollusca > Gastropoda > Neogastropoda > Conidae > Conus > Conus ventricosus. The sequence goes on along the minus strand of CM031595.1, from coordinate 60,087,827 downwards.
ATTTAAGAAGAGGGTCTCGTGGTTTCGATTTAGCAGATATCTGGCCTACGCATTAGCCCAACGCGCTGATCAGACCTTGAGTACCAATCTAACATTGGTTGTGTCATTATTATCATTGTAGGCTATATGCGTGTGGTTGTGTCATTATTATCATTGTTATGTGTGTGGTGAGTGTACACATGTATGTGTATGGGGTGTGGGCACGGGCCTCTGTGTGTGTGTGTGTGTGTAGGAGTGCAGGGTGTGTGTGTGTGTATGATTGTGTGTAGGCCTATGTGAGTGAGTGTGTGTGTGTGTGTGTGTGTGTGTGTGTGTGTGTGTGTGTGTGTGTGTGTACGCATATGCGCCTGTGCGCGCTTGTGTGTGTGTGTGTGTGTTGTGTGTGTGTGTGTGTGTGTGTGTGTGTGTGTGTGTGTGTGCGCACGTGCGTGCGTGTGTGTGTGCAGAAGTGCATGTGTGTGTGTGTGTGTGTGTGTGTGTGTGTGTGTGTGTGTGTGTGTGTGTGTGATTTGTGGGCTAGTGTGAGCCTATTTGTACATATAGACCTATTTGTACATATGTGTGTGTGTGTGTGTGTGTGTGTGTGTGTGTGTGCCTTTGTATGTGGGCGTATACGCATGCGCGTGTGTAATGGCGTGCGCTTTTGTGTGTGTGTGTGTGTGTGTGGCATGTGCATGTGTGTACACGTAGGAGCGAGCACATGCACGCACGTGTGTGTATATATGTGCACATGCGTGCGTTCGTGTGTGTGTGTGTGTGTGTGTGTGTGTGTGTGTGTGTGTGTGTGTGTGTGACTATGAACGGTAACACCGAGTCTGAAAGTGTTCAATTTTTTTTTTCGTTTGGAGAAGCACAATTGTAATTGGGGATTTTGACTAAACTATCATCCTACGAAATTCAGATTTTCCGATCTAAGTCCTGTTAAAGACATAATTTCTGATATAAATACAACTGAAACTGCACGAAAACTATTATTCGTGGTCCGTTTCTACAGAATATTTTCTCTTTGAAAATTATATCAAAAGCAGCCGGGCGGTGACATTCCTTTCAACATGAGAGAGTTCTCTTTCCCCACTTACTTTGCCTTTCAGTTGGAGAACGGAGGACGTAAAGCATCAACAACAACAAAAAAGGGGGAAAAAGAAAAAAGAAAAACACACACACACACACACAAAAACAAACGATAATAAACAAGAACAACGTAAAAGGAACAACTTTCCGATTCATAAAGAACGTTGTTTGATGTCCGAGTCTCTGCGTGTCTCATTATTACTTTTTTTTCCCCTCCCTTGAATTGTTCACGTCCACCAACTCCTCTCTCTCCTCTCTCTCTGTTCTGTCGTGATCAGTCATGAACATGTGTGTGTAGGGTTGATGGAAAGGAGTCGATAATTGTGCGAGGTTTTTTTTTCCCCCCTTTCCACACTTACTTTGCCTTTCAGTTGGAGAACGGAGGCGTAAAGCATCAATTAAGAAAAACGTAATAAATAAACACTATGAAAAAACCCCCAAACAAACATCTGAAAGCCTGCCGTTTCATGACGAAATGCAGAAAAGTTCATTTTTTAATTTTATTTTTTTTTACTTTGGTTGATACATCTAGTCAATTTAACAGTATTATTACCAGATAGAAAAAAAAGATTAAAAAATACTGGTTTTAGTAATAAAATTCGACGGACACACACGCGCGCACGCACACACACAATTTTTGAATAGTGTTTGTGGCTTGGCCTTCGCTTGAAGTATGTAGACCCTGTGTGTGTGTGTGTGTGTGTGCGCGCGCGCGCACGCGTATGTAGCAGATTGATAGCACTCCCGAAGTCATATTTTCGATCATCATTAGTCGACACGAAGTACTCATCCAGTTTTGTTGGGTTGCGATTTATTGTAACATATACTTATTTGTCTGACCGACGGAAAAAGGAAAACAACCATAAAGCACACACACACACACACACACACACACACACACACACACAGAGAGAGAGAGAGAGAGAGAGAGAGAGAGAGAGGAGTATGCCTGTGAATTTGGCTCATGAGGGGCCCATCTGAGTGACGTCACCTTGTCAACGTCATTTCTTAATAGTGCTGTTCAAAAAACAAACTGTAAATGCTGGATGTAAGTTTATGTCGCGCGTCGCAAAGTGGTAACTAAACGCAGGGACAGCAAGACAAGTTAAATGCAACAGTGCTTTGTATGCTGCATGAAATGTGATTATGCATATATACCAATGCTTCCATAGAAAATCAAGCAGAACACGATTCTGCTTATTGATACAACACGTGATGTGAACGGTCTTGTGAGTGAGCTTGCGTAAAATTGGAAAGTTAGCTCTGAGAGGTGATTTAGACGGAAAATAAAATTTAGCCTTTCGAGTTTTCCCGTGTATGTGATTAGCTGCTATTTTTAGAATTTCAATTTCTCCCCACCACATGGACAACAAGGGATGAGTCATTTTTCGTTCTTTTTTTTTCGTTTTTCGTTCTTTGTTTGTACTGTCCCAAATGTTAAATGTGATTTATTTTTTCGCCTGAAGAAGACCCAAGTGGTTGAAATGCATCGTGTCTTGTCATGTGCTTTGTTTTGTCAATGTCATTGGCGGTAAGAAACAAACTCTTTTTCTAAATTATGCTATTTTTAGATGAGACACCCACACTGCCGCTAGGCAGCATTCGTGTATTTGTGATTGCCGTTATATTTGTAAAGCAGGTGGTTGTGGTTTCCCTTTTTTCTATTTTAACTTCCCCAGATAAATTATGGTTACCTAGGCCTGAATCTGACTTGACTTGACTTGACTTGTTCAACGATTGAGACCTGAAAGGTCTGTTCGTTGATCCTCTTTAAAACTTGTCACTCAGTGACTGTCATGCGTGGCTTGCAAGCTGAGTGACTAGTTTTACTTAAATTTTGGTTCATACAGGCGGGGTAAATGCCTCCAGTGGTGGTCCAGTCGACCCTTAAAGGCACTGGTGGATGGCGCTGTTACAACCGCCTCAGGGAAACTGTTCCTGGTAGACACTACTCTGTGCGCAAAGTAGTTCCCCCTGAGGTCCAGTCGGTGTCTGTTCTCCAGTTTTAGAGAATGCCCACGGAGGGCCCTCCCACTTGCCAATGTCAGTTCGGGTTCGCTGGACTTCATAGTATCCATGGAGGTACTTGAAAAACCTCAATCATGTCGCCCCTGAGTCATCGATGTTCCGGTGTGGGCAATCCTAGGGCTGTCAGCCTCTCTGGATACGTCATGTTCCTCAAGGATCCCAGCAGTTTTGTGGCTCGCCTCTGCACATCCTCAATGTCACTGCAAAGTGTTTTCTGATACGGCTGCCAACACTGTGTCCGTATTCCAGAATAGGCCGCACTGGGCTCTTGAAGAGCTGGACGAACATTTGCTCTGTTAGAAAGTCAAATGACCTCCCGATGAGTCCAACTATCCTGGTTGCCTTCCCAGTGGCATGTGCTACATGGTCCAAAAAATTCAGCTTGTTGTCCACCCATACACCAAGGTCTTTCTCTGCCACCGTTGCTGCCAAAGTCAGTTTCTTGGTGCTTCCGTCCGCTACTTAAACTGACATGGAGTATGTATGCCTCTGATTTTGTGGTACCATGCTTCATGACTGCACACTTTTGCGGATGAACCTTAACAGCCACCGTCCGACCACATCTGGAGTTGGTCCAGGTCGTCCTGCATATCCTGGATGCCCCTGAGCGGTGTCGCTTCTGCCATACAACTTTGTATCATATGCAAACATTTTCACCGCAGACTTTACAATCTGGCCATTGCTTTTAACTTTCTGAATATCGTGTGCGACCCCTTGTTGCCAAATTTGCACCAGGGCCAACAGACTGAGTCGCACTTTATTTTATGTTATTTTATTTTACTTTTTAACATGCGCGCTGGTGACCTACTCGTTTTTGAGTGAACCAGCATTTTAGGAAGAAGAAGAAGGAGGATGCGCCACAGCCAGGAACTCGTGTAGGAATAACAGGGTCGCAGCAGGGCGAGGAGGAAAGCTGGCTGTGCTTAAAAACAAAGTTCTCTGCTCAGAGAGTTTTGCATAATCAATCTATGTGAATCAGAAGTGTAAAATGCCGGCTATTCATCCAAATAAAAATATTTTAAGCTATTTGATATATTATCGTGTGTTGGGTATATACAGTAGAAACTCGGTAAACTGAGTTAAAAGAAAAATCACTATTCTGCCAAAGGAAAGAGAAACAAATCACGACAAAACATGACGTGTTTCGACCTCTTTGGTCATCTTCAGGCAAGACAACATTCAAGACAACAAAAACGAAGAACGAACAATCACTTCTCCCCTCAAACTGGGCGCAAGATGTAAGTGGAGCAACATCTGCCAGTCTTGCCATGCACTCTCTACCACTTCATACCATTACAGAATAAAATGACTTTGGTGATTGTATTCAAGACAAGGTTTTTATGGATATAACCTGTCAGCTGTCCAACCTGCACATTAGCCAAATTTGCCATAAATCTTTTGAGTTCTACTTAACATTGTTCATGCCACTATTATCATTGTATGGGGTGGCTTGCGTGTGTGGCAAGCCTTGGGGGGGGGGGGGGGGGGGGGGGGGGGGGGCGTGGGTCCATGTATGTGCCAATGTACGCAGTGCGTGTGTGTGTGCGCATACTTGTGCATGTGCATGCACGTGTGATCTGAGGCTTGTGCGAGTTAGCTTCAGCATGCAAATGTGTGCACATTTGTGCGTGCTTATGTGCTGTTTTATATATCTTTCTGTGTCATGTTAACTTTCTGTGATGAAGCATACAAAGGATCTGTTAAATATGTATGAAACATAGCCTGGATCAGTTAAACTGGGCAGACCTTGTGGTCTGTGTAGCAGTATGCACTGCTTAGAGTGTGGCTAGCCAAGGTCACAAGGCGAGACTGTTTTGTCTGGATCAGTGAACAGCAGAACTGTTGTCCTTTCCTCACCATGTCTACTGAGCATTATAAAGTCTTCACTTCAGAAAATAATATATGCTGCTACTGACCATGAACTGCATGATGTAAACTAAATGAGATTTTAAAAAGTTAAAAAATTTTGTACAATACCATGCAGTGACAAAGAGTGTGCATAAAATTAAAGCAAAACATGAATGTGATTTACACGAAAATGTCGTAAGAATTTCTATAAAAAAAAGGAGAAAAACCCCCCAACAAACCAACCAACTAAAAAAACAACCCAAAACAGAAACAAAACAACACACAGTCTCTCTTTCAAACACCTCAAAACACTGAGAGATGTAGAGAGAAATGAAGACAGCAAAATGCTTCAATGTTCTTTATTGATATCACCGAGAAAAAGGGAAGCTAAAAACAGACTGCCAACTGGAAATAAACATCCAGTATAACTGACTTCCATTAAGGTTTAAAAATCAGTTTTCTCATATGCAGACCATATTACACTGCATTTTTTTTACCCCTTCTGATATTGCCAAAAAGTGTAATTTTGCTCCCAGTTAAAGGAATGAAAAAAAGAAAAGGTAAAGAAGTTTGACAAGAACATCACTGATATTATTTTTCACAGTAAAAACCCACCAACATGTAAAAAAAAAGGGAAAAAAAGCAATTTTGTGCATTCGCCCGTCCATCCCGATATTAACATGACAGCAATTTCACTTTCAACAACTGTATCAAGCACAAAACTTATTTTAATTTCTATATTTAATATTGAAATAGATAGACAGATAAATAGATATATCAATTATATTGTTTTAAAAATTGCAACATGAAAAATAAATCCCAGCAACCAGCAGATAAAAGAATAAAATGAACAAGTAAATGAACAACTGAAATCAGTCTTCGTTTCCTTCAGTACTGTGACTGTGATAGAAATCCATGATTGTTAAAAACAGTGCATTACGATTCCCACTTGTGCTCTTCAGTAGCTCTCAGGAAGTTATTACACTGAAACAGCAGCTTAGGTACAGCTAACGCTGGGTGCCTCTTTATATTACATTGCATCTATCTACCTATCTACCTGTATATACTACCCATCTGTATGTACACACACACACATCTATGTACATGTACACACACACACACACACACAACGCACACACACATACACACACACACGTACACACAAATAAAATTCTATGTACTCAGTGGAATCTGGGATACCAATGGCTGTCAGAGGTGATTTCTAGCATTTTGATTTACTGAAAGACTATCCTAGATTTCCCCATATGAAATCAAATCCACGTTTTTCAAGTTTCACCCAGGAGAAAGTTTTTAAAAAAAAGGCAAATTGCAGAGCATTTCACCCTGTATAATTTGACTTATATTCGTGGTGTGTCATGTCTCTCTCAAGTCTCTGTGAATACCTTACCTGATGTGACCCATTTCTCATGCTTTCAAACATCTCCATTTCTTTGGGATGACGCGCATGACGCTTACGCTTAAATACAATGTTTCTAGCACAGATCTGCGGAAGGTTGAACAAAGACTTGCACCCGAGCCTTGAAGTTGGGTCCATCTTGACAATGTTCACCTTTATCCAAACAAAGGTGAGACTTAAATTTTGGTGCACAAATTTTGAATTAAACAGTTTGTCTTGGTCCCATTTCAAATCTTTGATGTGCTCCTTAAAACAAGCTTCCCACCCCAAGTCTCTTCAGAAGTCAGTTTTCAAAACCACCACTGACAGTGACACTGACACACTCCACAAACGCACTGTGCCTTGCGTTGTAATTGAGAGTTCATATCACTGTTATGACCCTGGGGTAGATAAGAATTCTCAAGTAGTGTTCAGCCAGGTGAAATCAGATTCTGAGGTTGTCATTGGAGAATCCTGGGTCTCAATTTACTCTGGGGTAATGAAATTGTCCTGCATCCTAGTTTGTGTACTGACATATGTCTATGTATATCCATCTATCTGGTGACAGCCCTGATGTGGCCCTTTGCGGTCGGCTGGGCTATAAGCAACATTATCTTATCTTATCTTATCTATCTATCTTTCTATATCTATCTATCTTCCATGTACGCGTATACTTACGTACGTATACACACATACACACAAATATATATATATATATATATATATATATATATAGATCAGTAAATTTAAATGCCTAAAATAATTTTTTGAGTGCTCAACCCCTTGGGGAGCAACATTAAAACAAGTTAAAAGAGGAGTCTTAAAACTATAGTTTTAAGACTCCTCTTTTAACTTGTTTTATATATATATATATATGTGTGTGCTGAACAAATAAGTGTTGGGGGAGGAAACCAGAGCTAGCTGACAATTCCTTTATCATTAAATATATTAGCAAAGAAAGATGAAAAAAATCCAAGGCGGCGGTGGGGGGGTGGGAGTGAGGTGTCAGGTCTGGAAGTGATGCGTGGGGTGGTGGTGAGGAAGGTACAGGAGAAAGATAATATGAAAGAATGAAAATGGAATGCTTTGAATGTATATGTCAAGTCTTTCATTAACAAGGCTCAATATAGAGACTAGCATATGACACAGTCCTGAATAAATGAATCATTTATATCACCCTGCCTACTCTCACATATATATATAAATTTATAGAGATTAAAGATAGATGGGTTCACATAATTATTGTTATAGTAAAAAACATGTTCCTTCCTCCCCTCATTGCCTCTGTGGGAAAACAGACATGGCCATGTGGTTGATTTGGATTGATTTAATTTTGAGTCTCTTCACATAGATGGTGATATTAGACCTTTAAAAAAAAAGTGTTTGTGTGTAAGTGCTTATTGAGTGCGGGGGGTGCATGCATTCCGCGCGTTATGTGTGTATGTGTGTGTGTGTGTTGGTGTGTGTGTGTGTGTGTGTGTGTGGTCGTGCGCGCGCGCACGGACACAAAGGCATGATAATATGCCTATTAACGACCCAATCAATAATTTTAAACTGATAAAATAAATTACAATAAATGAATGATAACAGGAACTCGAATTAGCCTTTGCTTTATCAATCATTTTGGGGCTGTAAAGTATTTCTTGTAAAGCCCCTAAAGGATTCAATATCTATCCTTTGAATATTATATAAAGATGTTAGAATGGGACATTCAAAAAGATTATGTTGAATAGATAATGGAGGAACCTCAAGTGAATCTACATCCTTAGAAAATTTGGTTTCCACGAGGTTTAAACGCCATCTTATAAAATTATACAAGGACCAATGATCTTTGACATATTTACACTTTCGTTTTTGCAGGAAAGTTTTTCATTGTTCTTACAATTTTCTAATAAGAGAAAGGATTTCATGTTTATCCAATTTTAATTACTTTCTGGATTTTTTCTAGTGCACCCTCTTTGCTTATTTATCAGCTATTTCATTTCCATAGATACCACAATGAGATGGGATCAGCCAAACTCTAAAAAAGTTCCTTTCGCAACATAACTGAATGTATATAAATTTTATATCAAAATTTAAGTCTTTCCTTTACATTTGCATCCTATTTGTATGCTATAAAGAACAGATTTAGGAGTCAACACAGATTAGAAATGCGTAAATTTGCCACATCAAGATCAGTTATCAGATAAGGCCTTAAGGATTGCATCTAGTTCAGCAGTGAAAACTGAAAAGTTCTTTCCAAAACAAAATGATTTCTGTTGATTTTAAATACGGGAATTTACAAAATCCAGCTCCTGTATAAGATTCTAAACTGAACCCATCCGTGTAGATTTTAAGTTGATGTGGATATGTGTTTTTCAATAAGTTCTTTTTGCCTCTTCTTCTGATATCAATTATTTTTGTCTTCTTTTTTTAGTGTTGTATTATCTATATCAAATTTTGGAGAGATATAGCTGCCCATCTGAGGGAACTGTGGGCATAGTTGGAGGTTTTGAAAATTGGTTGCAATAGCGATGTCTAAATTTTTTAAATAAATCATCAGTATAATTTCGAAATGGGCTGCAGGTAGATATATTCTGTGCCCTTTTAGGGAAAATCCCGATTTCGAATCAAGAATGATTTCTTTTGTTACTGATTTGATACGAAAGGGGGGGGGGGGAACAACTTTTCTTCCTGGTCTACATACTTGGTGTTGCTTGTTTGGTTGATCATCAAGTGACAAGTGATTAGATTCTTTATATGTTTTAAAAAGTATTAGAATGTACTGCGTACAACCAAGGGGTTTTTTAATAGCTTTACTGTCGATACTTTGTAACCGATTATGTAATGTTCGAGAAAAAAAAGCTGAAAAATATACTTCCTGTCCGTAAGTCATGTTGAACGAACCAGACTAATAGAAAGATGCACAGAGTTTGGGAATCTTGACCCACACGATTGAGCACAGATTATTTTTAGTAAAGACAGCTTTGTCTGGAATTGTTTATATAGATACTCAATATGGAATCTCCTTGTTTATTTTAGGAGTGAAATGTGAAATGGAACGCATAAGGATTTTACGTTATGGGAAATTGAAGAGTTTTATTTTCTAGCACAAGTTGAGGCAAATCTTTTTGGATTTTTTCCATTGTTGAAATAATCATTTTTGATGTCTTTTTTCTCCTGATAGTTCTTAGTACATTTTCGTTCATACTTTTTATTCAGTTTGTCAATTTCAATTTGACTATATTTTTGGATATATAATATGGTTCTACTTATTTGTCTGTGTTTTGAGTGTTTTGTATTCATCCACATTGCTATTATCTTAGGCCATATTGCACTACATGCTTTACTTTTAGACAGTATTTTAGGAAGATCGTGATATGAGAATTGTAAAAGAATAGGTGCTAATAATGGAGCCTGAGGGATGCCAATGTCAATATCTTTTTTAACGTAGAGTAAAATTTACCAACCTTGTACAAACTGATCTCTCAGATAAGAAAGTTTTATGAACTGATACATTGAGCATTAATCCCAATATTTTTCAACTTATAAAGTAAACTTGAAAGAATTGCCAGTCCAGACACTATCGTATGCTTTCTATTCTTTTTTCTTAATCAACGTCAAGATAAGTAGCAAGAGTACTTTTCTACCGAGCAAATTGTTTTTTAACATGACTTGCAAGTTTTACACAGCTGATCGATTGTACTTTACCTTTTCTGAAACCTGCTTGATTGTTTGGGAATTATGTCATTCTCTTGCGCAATATGTAAAATGCGTTTTTCAACTATTTTTTCATAGTATTTTTCCAACTGAGATGTTAATGATATTGGTCGATAACTATCAATTGCAGCCCTAGGTTTACATTGTTTTGGAACTTGGTTATTACCTCTATCCTCTTTCCCAAGGAAAGTAGGAAGAGTTCCATTTAACAACATTTTTTGGTTTTTTTATAACGACGTGTATGTTATTTGCTTCCAGAACAATAGGTTAGTGGCATAACAATTGTTCGAAATTCATCTATCCAACAGCTGTTATATTCGAGGTGAAGAAATTAGTGGCTTCTTTTAATTCTTTCAAATGTTATAGATGCATGGGTTAGGCGTTGTAAAAGTCAAGCGTGACCTCCCACGTTCAGGAACCTGTGACAAGCATGACAAACAAGGAAAACCAGGTGAGGACACCCCCCCCCCCGCCCCGTACAATCAAAACAAACAAACAATCAAAAATATAGGTCACAAAGTAAGAGGATCTTGGGAAGGACTTAAACTAAGGGGAAGGTGTGAGCTGGTGGCCCAGAATAACGTTCGTCCCTACACCCTCCCCTTCTCTCCTTCCCACCCTTTCACAATGTTGTGGAACGCCTTGTCACTATGTTCAAAGCGTTTGGCTTATGGGTTTAGATCCTTAAGATAATCTTCAACAACACACCCCACCTTTCCTCATCTGTCACGGCGCCAATTTTATACTTCTAACAACCAAACCTTTCGCCGTGTGTCCCACTTCTGGAGAGGAGGAGACAAAACAGAGCAAAAACCTTGCACTGGGGGCTCTGCATTATGAAAAAAATGATCTGATTCTTCACAGTGATGGGGGACTTTCGAGCTGTGCCACTATTAAAGTTGTTACAATGTAATAATGACACCTGTCCATACTAGAAGGGCATTCTGAAGAGCTCATGACTGTGTGAGGTTGAACTGTGTTGTGTTTCTGGTATGTGTTCTGACTCAAGACCTAATGAAATATAATGAGGGTTGAATTTTGGATTAGCCCAAATTTGACAGCTTCATGTTTGGGCTACTGTTTCATCATGTGTATCCATGTTTCACTGGAAGTCTGCGTTGTGCTGTTGTGAGCATAATTTTTCCAGAATAGATCCTGAAGCTGACCTTTGATTTCACTCTACTACCATGATTCTGCAACACCGCATTGAATGCTTTGTCCACAGCCCATTTTTAACTTCTTTTTTCCATTTTATGACAAACTGGTTGGACAAGTTATGGGGTGTCGACTTGCTGACAATACCAGACACAAACTAACGGATGGGGACTCAACTTCATTTTACAGTTCATGTGGGCTCATTTTTAAATAGTGAACAGCGGTGGGCCATGTAGGGCTGTAATCTTATCGAAGTCAACTCTACCAAAGAAAAGGAAAAAACAGTGGTATACTGAACTGTCAAACACAGGAAAAATACAAATGACAAAAACACTGAGCATGTTTCAACCTATTGGTTCTTCTTCAGGCAAGACTTACACATTAAAAACAATGGAACAAAGGACGTCTGTTTCTACATGTTGATATCCTGCCTGAAGAAGACTTAACAGGTTTTTTGAAACACATTTGGTCCGTTTTATCATTTGTTTGTTCCTTCGTTTGGTGGCTCTTTAATTCCATTTTTGCTTTTAACCTTTCTATATTTCTGCCTGCAAATCACCCCGCTTTTGATAAACAGCTCTCTACTAAGATGTTAAAAACAAAACAAAGAAACATAAAATGAAAAAGAATCTTGGTCAGCTCACTAAAACGGACTTTCTTAATAACTTCTTAGAATTGACTTTCAATCACCCCAACCCAACCCCACCTGTTAGAACTCAAAAAACAACTTCAGGCTGGGGAATTTTTATAATTATTTTATTTTATTTTATAGTGTTTTATTGATTGTGATATATTGCACGAATATAATTTTGATATAATATAATATTATTAAATTATGTTGTTCTCTTTATTTTTATTTGATAGATTTAATGCATATTAAATAATGATTAAATTCGTAAGAATATAGAAGATGCCTCCTGAACAGATTTTACATGGAGTTGCTGTAAAGGTGTTGATGTTTGAACAGCATGCATAGTCCCTACACTCTATAAGAAGATGTTTTATGTGGCTGAAGGACAAAACCCCTTGGCAGAGATATCAAGAATACTTATTCTCTAAGCAGTGTCCAAGTACGGAATGCCTATTGATTTATCAAAAGCTTCATACTTAGGAGTAAGCACTACCCTCTACATCAAACAAAGGGTTTGATCTTGTTTGGTACCTTCTGTCCACTTTTTCTTGTCCGTGTCAAGACGACCTGTCTTTTTGATTGTTTCTTCTCTCTTTTTCTAAATTTTATAGTGATTTCAATAATTTTGTGATGTTAATATGTAATTCTATACTGCTGGATATTTTTAAAGTCTTGTTTCTCTACAGATATAATTCCCATGGATAATTCATTTCACAATCTTTAGTCATAGAGCTGCGTAAACAATCATTATATGGAATAGGTATCATCTTTGTTTGGTGTGCAGATCTCTGCAAGAATGTCTCTATTTTGGAAGCTGCGGATGCAATTCATCCCAAGTCTGGCTTCCTATGACTAAATAGATGTTGTCATCTCAGCTTTGTAAGTTAACATTTCCTGTTGTATGCTGCAGGAGCGAGGCCCCCAACCATGATCTACACTTCCTCTTCCTTTGGAATGCTGAAATTCTGAGCCTTTGATGGACTCTACTGAGGGCTTTGGGTGAGGGCTGTGTATGGATTAGTACGGTGTGTTCACCAATCATTAAAACGTAAGCAGTCAGGGAGGGATTGGTGAAAGAGGTGGGGGGGGGGGGGGTGGGCAGACAGAAAAGAGGGTCTTGGAAGGGGGCGGGGAGGTAGGTGGCTAGATACACAGACTTACTTGACTTACATGTATACAAACAGAATGTTGGTTCTTCCAAGTGACACATCCAATAATAGATAAACAGTCCCAAAGCCTCGGAAATTACATACAACCTCGGCTTACACAAAAACCCCTTAATAGAAAAAAAATTCAACCCTCTTCATGTGTCCCACATTATATATTCAACATGGGGTTGAGTTCAACCTAAGGGTTCCACTACTTATTTACACACGCTCACAGCTACACAATACTAGATCTCAGCTAAGTGACACAAAGGGCAACTATCTATACTGTGGGAGAAGTCAGTTTACTACAAACATTAGACTTCTGGTGTTTTGGTCATCAAATACACACAATCAGGGGAATTATCTGTATCACATGCTGCTTACATATAGTACATCAATGTTATACTTTTACATGTGTTCACAACCAGTTATCTTTACAATATTGTGCTCTCTGTAAAAAAAAAAAAAAAAAAAAAAAAAAAAAAAAAACAGAAATAAAAAGAATATAAAATTTATCCATTCCTGCATACAGAAAGGAAGGAGATGTATAGTTAGGTTTACATTACCATTTTTGTAATCAGGTTCCTTCCTTCTGTCTACATATAAAACAATTGACAGGAGGTGATTGCACAAGAATGGGTGTGTGTGTGTGTGTTTGTGTGTGTTGTGTGTTTCTTTTATTCGTTTTCAGGATCGTGCCTTTTTTGGCACATGTGCCTTGTCTTACGTATTTTAATAAAAGAAGTTGGACACAGTCGTGGGGTTCAGCGATTTGGGGTTTTATTCATTTCAGTAATGTTCATGTATGTTTTGCATTACAGGCCTATCTTTAAGGCTTGTATTTACATCTTTGGAGCAAAAAAATCCAGAGAGGAGAAAACAAATTAAAAAAAAGAAGAAGAAACAATTCATCTAAAAAAATGACATGTGGACGGATGAAAAGTCTGCATAGAAAGTAAGCAGCTGCAATTGGTGGCAAGATCGGAGGGGCAAAAAAGAGCATTAGGTCATGTGTAACATAAAGTCATGGACCAATGCCCTCTTTTTTCAATTAAGCCTTTGTGTAATTAAGTTTTTACATTATCTCTCATTTCAACCCACCTGTCCACTCCTGCATGTGCTAGTCACGATTAAACATTCCATCATGGTGTAGAAAACAGTTCTTGGTGCTTGAGGAATGTCCAATCTGAGCAAATGGCTGTGGATAAAAAGGTTAGACAGACAACAGGTAAAAAAGAGTCTATGGTAGTTTAGGCTGTCTCATGATACACATGCTTTCACATAAACAACTAATCAGAATTGTCCTTCTTTAAATGAAGGTGTATCACACACTATAAACACAAGAACATAGTTGATGCAAATTTAAACACACAAATCTGGTATAGTCTGAACTTTGCAGTGTTCTGCAGAGAAACATTTGTAAATATAGAATAAAGTCAATTCAATTCTAAAATTAAATAAATACTTCAATATTTGTCATCTATATTCCAATGGAAATTGTCATAATTTGGTTCATTAGTTTCCTTCAAAGAGTTTTGATGATTAAACATTTATGTTTCATTCTGAAATTACATGTTCCAATGATTATGTTTTTCTGCGTATGTGGTGTTTAACTCAAAGTGGTCGACATCAGATATTGTAGTATCCTGTTCTGCTGTTGGAATACTGGCATTCAATGTTTTGGTTGATTCTCTGTATCAAACATGTTTCATTTCGGTCACCAAAATCCACCTCTTTTTCGCATTTTATTCAAAAATAAACAATACATTAAAATAAATAATAAACCCAGTCTAGTTCAGTATTCCAAACATTCTGGAAATTATTGTTGGACCTGTGTGAGTTGTGAAAAATGGAGTGATGGACCTTATACAATCTGTGTAAAGACACAGGCTTGCTGTAATGCATAAAAGACTAATATGAAATCCCCATGAATTATTGTACAGCCACCACAGATCTTGTTAACAGCTTGTTACAACCTTTTTCAAAACATACAAGGCTGGTAATGCAGGCATGCAGTCTGAACAATAACTTAACCAATACAGTTCAGAACTTGTTTGTTGGATTTTTCTCTGCAGATATAAGATGTTGGTCAATGATTCATGATCCACACACATCCCAACTTGTAAATTAAAAAACCCCTTTAGCCTGCTTTCTAAGTGCTCTTAAAATGTCCATAGTAATTGGGTATTACATGTTGACAGGTCAGGGACTTGGGACTGAAGGAAAGTGCCATGATGGCAAAACTTCCAGCATTCATGACATTCAAACAAACAATAACCAACATTAGAATAAAATAATTGGTTGTTTGTTTCAGTTCCAATTCAGTTAATCCTACCCCATTCCTACCCCTGAATAATTCGTGCAGGGGGTATGCTTAACCTCCATGCTTTCATGAAAAGGGCAAGAATACCTCTTTCATGAGGATAGATCTGTATTTACTCCATTTGAAATCCACACCAGAAAACCTCCATCCTTATGTCCAACTATAAAAAGGACCTTATGTTTCCTTGTCAAGTACAACTGCTGCCAATGAGAGGGAGGTAAAATTAACATGCCCTAACCTCTATTGTGATGTTTCTGGTAACTAGAAATAACTTGCAGTAGGAAAGGGTAGGGGATGTTAGCATTTAGATAATGGAGTGAAAAGCAGAACCTGAAGACACACGCGGGGAGAATGAAACAAAGGTAAGAAAAAGGGGCAGGGGAGGAATGGGACAGGCTCACGAAACTAAGGATTTCCCAATGACCCATATGCAATATATATATACAATACTAAATAACCTTAGTTGCTGGTTGGTGTATATTACTCACTGCAGTTTGTATTGTATTCCATTTTCATCCCAACTGACTCCTCTCTGTGAAATTTGGATTATCCCTGGATTGGAGAGCATATCGCCTTAGCTCCCACTCCTTTTTCTTTTGCTGCATGTTTTTGTTTAACTTATTAAAAGACTTCTGTCCACAAAAATTCTTTAAAGAACAAGTATACATATAGGTGTGAGAGTTTTGCTCTGCTTGTTTGTTGTTTTATTTGTTTAGTTTTTTTTCCCTGCTTCAACTGTATGTTACAAACAGGGACCTTGGTTTATCCATGCACAAAAGACCAGTACTAAGGGTACAGGTCTGGTGGCGCAGGGGAATAATAAAAAACCTGCCTACAAAAATCCAGCTATAGACTCATAACGTTCCCTTACTTGATGAGGTGTTATCCCACTAGGCCATCTTTCTACCATAACCAGCCACCAATAGCCTTACTGTTTTCTGTCAAAGCAATGTGAGCGTAAGCGTGTGTGCATGCGAGTGTGTACGTGCGTGTATGTGAAAGTGCTTGCATATGTGCGTGTATGTGTGTTGCGCACACATGCATATGTGTGCTGTTTTGTGTGCGTGTTTGTATATATAATGTGTGTGGCTGTGTGCCCGTGCGTGTGCGCGATGTGTACACGCACCATAATTAACTTAATACAGTATTGGATAATCTTTGTAAAATCTGAAGATTGTCTGCTCGGATCACTTTCTGCAACTTAATTCTAATAGGCATTAACTTTAAACCTACAAAATGCAATGGAAAGGTTGCGGGCTACTGATTAAAGAAAAAAAAGAAACCATTCCAACATGGGAGGTATTTTCATTGGTCATGTAGCTTACGTGTGCAGATCATGTGTCATTCATCTGATTGTATATTTTTCTTCCTCCTTGTTGTTTTTCATCACCCTTGGATTTCAGGTTCAAAAAAGCGAGCTGTACAACTAATAAGCTCCAGGCAGATAATATACTAGCATCCTTCATACTAGTATGACTGGCACTGATGTGTGGTTTAATCTTACAAGTCAGCCTGGAGCTGATGCCAGGAAATGTCTATGGAAACCAGTAGTTGAACACAAACCTGTTCTAAAAAACCTGAATTTCAAGTCCAAACCACCACCAAATTCTGTAAAAAGTTTAGCTGGGCTATATACAGCCATGTGTGCTGCGCCTGTTTTTGCTGCAATCTTGTCAAAGGGGGAATTATTATTGAGGTTTTTTTATGTATTTTCTATTTAAAGCTTACGTCCTTTGATTAGGATTTAAAACTTAAATAGCCCACTTCTGTCACAAAAAAAATGTAATGGAGTATGGAAGTTCCAGTCGGATCGCGACCCCACCACTCCCCCCCCTCAAAAAAAATGTTCATCTTGAAATACTTTATAACCGCCACTGCCCTAAACCTTATGGCATGGCAAGGAAAATTCAAATCCCCAAGGTCTATTGCAGTTTTGGGGAGGCAAAAGTACATATATGTACGTATGTAAATCGACAACTTTTGCCTGCACAAAGATGTACAAACTGATAGCATGTTGGGTTATGAAACTTAAAATAAACATCCTGTGTGTAACGTGTCAGCAAACAGCTTTTACAAATATAAAAATCAAACTTTTCAGGTAACACTGATATAACAGTTTGGACACTTTTTTTTTGGGGGGGGGGCAGGGTGTGGGGGGGTTGAGGGGAGGAAGAGAGAGAGGGGAGGTGGGGCGTAGTATACCTATGAATTTTACACAGGGCTGCTGAAGTTCTCCATCTGCTGTTTTACTGGAGCTGTAAATCAACTTTTTGGAAAATAAAATCAAAATACACTCGGAAAGAAATGGAGGGCAACCTTGTGTGAACTTTCAAAACTAAAACATACATCTCTTTTTACAGCTAAACCCTTGTAACTGCTAAAAAATCAGAATGAAAATTTTTTTTTTGGAGGATAAAACCAGCGCCAAAGAAATGATCTGTAATATAACTCTGTATCATCAGAGTATTCTCCCTGATATCAAACTATGGCCAACACTCGGTTCTCCATCCCCTCCTCTCCACC
>CM031595.1:60034255-60061755 GCA_018398815.1 Conus ventricosus | reverse complement strand
TCCTCTCTACAACTCGATATTGGCCATCAGCAAAGACCGTTGAATTTAAGCGATAAATTGCCTACCACGACCTCCATACAGCTTCGTAAAAATGTTACCCTAAAGGTGTTTTTTTGTGTGTTTTTTCTCTCTCCCCCCTAACCAGAAATTTTAAAAAATCCTTCAAGACTGTAAACTGAGGTTCCATTTGTAACGCATGCAAAAAATCTTGAAAAAAAAAAGAAGTAAAATCTTATCACCAACTTTCGGAGGTGAAGGTCAGTTTGGCCGTTGGTATGGATGACACGTTACAAACAGCATGCACCTAGCGTGAAAAAGAAATGAAATCGAAAGACTGATGTAAGAATGTTGAGTGAATAGTACATTGACCCAATGACATGGGGAACGATTGAATGAGCGCTGGTATGCAGCTCTGCAGTCGGCTCTACCCAGGTAGACAGCCCGTTGTGTAAATGGATGTGGATTGTGAAGCGTTTACAGCTTGGTCTTTACCAATGCTAGGCGCTATGCAAGTACTCTTGATAATGTTGATTGTGTGCTGCTGCTGCTGCTGCTGCTGATGATGATGATAATAATGATAACAATGATAATAACAACAACAATGCTTGACCCACATTCCATCAGACGCCTGTTCAACGGTGGCAAATTGAAGCCTTGTGAAGTTCACCTTGTCATCAAGCCCTTGTGCCCCTACTCCCTGGTCTTAAAAATTGTCTGCAATTCCTGCGCCTTGTGACTTAGCAGACGTGCAGTAAGTAGCGCATATGTGCACACTCTGAAACACACTGGGTGTGAGCCAGTGCGAATGAACCGGTGACGGCTGAGCTGTCGTCCGATCAGGTAGGACCTGACTGTCCGTGTTGGCTTCACCGAGACACTTGAGAGGATTGCAAAACCTCAATGCGACAAGCAGGACATGATGACGTATTATCCCAGCTTCCATGAATCATCCTTTTGCCCATAGACACCCTCAAACGCATTGTAATAAATCCTGTTCTGACCCGGAGCACTTGGTTTCGCCTGGAGTCGTTTCGCCTACCTTCATTTCGCCTGAAGTCGTTTCGCCTACGATTACTGTCATTTGCCTAAGCATTTTTACTGCACTAGTTGAATGGTTTTAATTCCGCCTACAATTTTTGGTGTGTGTGTGTGTGTGTGTGTGTGTGTGTGTGTGTGTGTGTGTGTGTGTGTGTGTGTGTGTGTGTGTGTGTATGTGCGTGCGTGCGTGCGCGTGTGTGTGTGTGTGTGTGTGTGTGTGTGTGGTGCGTGCGTGCGTGCGTGCGTGCGTGCGTGCGTGCGTGCGTGTGTGTGTGCGTGCGTGTATGTTGTGTGTGTGTGTGTGTGTGTGTGTGTGTGCGTGGTGCGTGGTGCGTGCGTGCGTGCGTGCGTGGTGGTGTGTGTTGTGTGTGTGTGTGTGTGTGTGTGTGTCTGTCTGTCTGTCTGTCTGTCTGTCTGTATGTGCGTGTGTATGTGCGCGCGCGCACGCGTGTGTGTTGGATAAGGTCAGCATTCAAAATTCTGTTCAATCGAGCATGTATTCGTTCATTTCTGACAATTTCTAACCCTGTTGTTGTTTGAAAATAAAGCATCGTTAGCGTATATGGACTAGGAAACTTGGGGTTCGAGTCTGTGAACGCGAATCTCGTAATCTCAATTCCGTCGTGTTGTTTATAAATGAAGTTAGTTGTCATTTTCCTCGACAAGCAAAAAGCATGCGCAGCACGAGCTGTGTACAGTGACACTGGTGAGATTCAAATTGACTAAGGAACGCAACTGTACCAACAGTATGGACACGCAGCGGAAGAAGAAGAAGAAGAAGAAGAAGAAGAAGAAGAAGAAGAAGAAGAAGAAGAAGAAGAAGAAAGTAGAAGAAGAAGAAGAAGAAGAAGAAGAAAAAGAAAGAAAACTCTTGTGGTGTGTGTGTGTGTGTTGTGTGTGTGTGGTGTGTGTGTGTGTGTGTGTGTGTCTGTGTGTCTGTCTGTTTGTCTGTCTGTCTGTCTGTCTGTGTGTGTGCGTGTCTCTGTGTCTGTGTCTGTGAACGGAATTCAGACACATGTTGCGTACAATGACTATCGACATCATGAGTCAAGGCTTGTGAATTAGGCGAAATGAACCCCAATCCTGTAGGCAAATGGAGAGTAAATAACACTCATTCGGCGAGGAGGATGACGTCGCTAAGATCAAAGGATCGGCTAAAGAACGTTAGGCGAAACGAGAGGCATCCCCCAGACCGACAGTCCACGAGATTGTCTCTACACACTGAGCAGCTGCTCTTCAGCAAATCCGGACTTGTCGGTCAACTTCGGACGTAAGTCTTGATTTATTTTTAGCGTTAGATAAGGACACTTAAAGGTATTGAGCAATGGCGTCCCCTGACTTTCAAGGGCTTCAGCCACCGTATCCACATCCCCGCCCAGTTCTCAGCCACTCAGAATCGTTGTCCGATGGCAGGAAGAGGAAGTGACGTGGGAAGGAACGCGGCCAAACATTTCCATGTTCAGATCGTGCGTATATGGACCGGAAGTGAATTTCAGGTTGGTCTTGTTGACAGCGAGCGAGCGACAGCGCATGCCCCAGCTGACCTCTTCGTTTCCGGACCGAAGACATGTCTTCGGGAAGTTTATTTCTATTGGCTTCCATTGTATGACCTGTTGTAGACATTCTTGGAGTTCACAAAATGTTTGCTATAAGATCTACAACTGCATTGGTACTTAGAAAGGAGGTGGGAAGGCAGAAGGGGGAGAGTGGAGGTAGACTCTCGGTCAGTTTTTGATTAGTTCCTCTCCAAGCCTATCGAGAATAAGTGAACAGCAAAGCAAAGACAAGAAACGGAGAAAGTAAACATGCAAATAATAATAAAGCACATAAATGAAGGTGTGAAACACAAGTGTGGTTGTGGTGGTGGTGGTGGTGGTGGTGGTGGTGGTGGTGGTGTGTGTGTGTGTGTGTGTGTGTGTGTGTGTGTGTGTGTGTGTGTGTGGTGTGTGTGTGTGTGTGTGTGTGAGTGTGTGTATGTGTGTTGTGTGTGTGTGTGTGTGTGTGGTGCGTGGTGTGGTGTGTGTGTGTGTGTGGTGGTGGTGGTGTGTGTGTGTGTGTGTGTGTGTGTGTGTGTGTGTGGTGTGGTGTGTGTTGTGTGTGTGTGTGTGTGTGTGGTGCGTGTGTGTTTGTGTGTGTGTGTGTGTGTGTGTGTGTGTGAGAGAGAGTGGAGGTGGATGATGGAGAGGAGAGAGAGAGAGAGAGGCTGAGGACGAGGAGTGGGGGTGGGGTGGGGGGTGGGGATTTAAGGCGAGGGCATGGGATTCGGAAATACCCAATTCCAGGCAAACAGGAAGCAGTGAAACATGTATTACGCCCACTCGCAGATCCTACTGAAACACTCAAATGGTCTTTGCAGGCTGGTAGCAGCCGGCACCCAATGGAATCGGTCGTCGTTATACAGTAGCACTTGACCTATTACAACTGTAGCGTGTAGCATCACTAACCCGAGTTGGCGGTACTTCGCGAAGGAAGTGACTTTGCTGACTTCCCTTGCTGACCTTTGTGTCCTAAATCAGTTCAAGACTGTGGTTTCGATCATAGTCTTCCTTGTGTGAGACCCATTTATGAGGAGACGGCCCGGAGAGTTTGTTCCATAGCTGATACAAAGTGTTCTACCGTAGCTCTCTCTCTCTCTCTCTCTCTCTCTCTCTCTCTCTCTCTCTCTCTCTCTCTCTCTCTCTCTATACACACACACGCGCCACACACACACACACACACACACACCACGCCGCGCCGCGCACGCCGCACGCGCGCACACACCACACACACACACACACACACAAGGCGCACACACACACGCACGCACACATACACATATACATGAACCAAAACACACACACACACACACACACACACACACACACACACACGCGCGCCGCGCCGCGGCCACACACACACACAAACACACACACACACACACACACACACACACACACACACCAGCACGCACCACGCACGCACGCACACACACACATGCACACACACACACACACCACCACCACGCACCACACACAACACACACACACACACACACACACACACACACACACACACACACACACACACAACACACACACACATTCACACATTCACACATACACACACACACACACATACACACACACACACACACACACACACACACACACACACACACTCACACGCACCACAACACGCATGCCTTTCTCTCTCTCTCTCTCTCTCTCTCTCTCTCTCTCTCTCTCTCTCTCTCTCTCTCTCTCATACGCGCACGCGCGCGCACACTCACACACACACACACACACACACACACACACACACACACACACACACACACACACACACACACATACATACACACACACGAATCAACACAGAAATGCAGGTATATGCTGATTTAGACGATGATCAGTACCATCCAGAAAAAAAACAATACGATGAGTCGCCAAGTGCAAAACATGATGGTTTTCCCCTATAGGGCGAAAAGTGGTAAAAACCCGGGGGAAGTGGGGGGGGGGGGGGGAGGGAGTAAATTTGGGAAAGCTCGGGCACGTAGTACTTCACCCCCCGAAACTTGGTTTCCCCAAACCTTTCAGACAAAGATAGAGACACAATACACGGGGAACGCACTTTTTAGACAGAAAACACACACACAAAAAACACACAACCACACACAACCCCCAAAAACACAACACACACAAAACACACACACACAACACCACACTGAGGCAGCCCCCGCGAGGGGTTTTCCCCAAACATCCTAAAAGAGACAGAGAAATCTGCGGAGAGAAAATTGGGCAAGACTGTCTCACCACGGCAAAAAAAAGCACCCAAAAGCTCACAAAAAAAAGACTGCCCGTAAAAGACGGCCCTTAACTCCCCAAAGGCCGGGGGGAAAAAACGGTCAACCCCGGGGGCACCCTTTTCGCCCGACAAGGGTACAACCAGCCTTGCCCAAAAAAAAAAACCCACCGGGTCGCGCCGGATGTTCCGAGTTCAAATCCGACTGGCAGCAAAAAATTCCCGTTCAACAGACAGGGGTTGGGACAATCTCCCAAGGGAGGTAACTGATTTTAGAGTGGTTTTTTTCAGTGAGAGTGCCCCGCCTTTTTTTCATGGGACAAATGCCTGAACCCCAATGCCCCCTTTCCGCCGGGTTTAAAGGGTTTAAAGGGAAAGAAAAAATGAAAAAAACAGGGGTTGCACCGGGAAGGCATGATCCAAAGTGCCCTTCAAACCGAACGCCCTCTGTAGATTTTTTTGCTTCACCCGTAAACAGAAAAAAAGGTGTTTTTTAATTTGCTGTAAAAGCCCGGCCCTTAAATTTTCCCATGATTTTTTTTTCCCCCCACAGGACGATCTGATCTCTCTGCGGTCGGGCGTGAAAGATAGCAAAGGATCTCCCCCCCGTCTCTCTGCTGTTTGTTTCGGGGGCTGCCCCAGAATCACCCCTTCGTTTTTTAGCCCCTTCTCTCTCTCCTCTCTCTCTCTCTCTCTCTCTCCTCTCCCCTTCTCTCTCTCTCCCACACCCACACACCCCAAAACCACACACCACACACACATATATATAAATATATATATATATATAAAAATATATAAAAATATATATTATATAAAAATTTATATATATATATAAAACAATGGTAGTAAATCCCAAGCAGAGTTTAAAAAAAAAAATGCTAAAACCGGTTTGGGAGCAACTTTTGTTAAAAGGAAAGGGTCTAAAACTATCTACAGCCCCTGTTTAAATTGCAATGAAATTTCATGGGAGGTGGGGGTCTGTGTCCCGGTTTTTTAATAATGCTTGTTTTGTCTTTTCCACCCACGTGCTGTTTTGTGTTTTTCGTGTTTTTTTGGTTCTTTTTCCCTGATGGGAATTTCCCCCTTGTGCCTGCATTTGGGTTAACCTTTTCTATCCTGTTTTTTAAAAAGTTGCCAGTTGGGGTTTGCATGTATGATTTTCTTTTCTTTGGCATGGGTTTTACATTTTTTTGAAATGTTGTTGTAGGGGCTGCTTTTTCCCTATGTTTTTTCCAGGATAAAATTGTAGTCAAATTTTTTTCCCTTTTTGAGTTTTCCCAGTGTATTTATAAAATTTTTTTTGGTTTTTTATCTTTCTTTGTTAAAGACTGTTTGTGGTTTGCAAATCTTTTTAAAATTTGGGTTTTTTAAAAAGAAAAAAATAAATTTTTAAACAATCTACTAAAAACTTTAACCTTTCGCCAAACCTAAATTGCAATTAAAAAGAATGATAGAACAGACAAAAAGGGTTTTTAAAAAACATGAGAAGGGAAAGCTTTTTTTTTTTAAACCCAAAATCCCAAGTAAAAAATTAAAAAAAACATAGACTTCAAAACATGGCAAAGCCCCAAACCAGCCATCAAAGGGACATGAAGACTTTCGGGGATAAAATGAAAAGTGAAAAGCCAATATAGAATTAAAAAAAATCAAAAATAAATTTCCCAAAAAACATCGTTGAAAAATGAAATCAAAAAAACCCAAAAATGCCCAAACAAATTTTTGGGGGAAACAAAAAAACCACAACTTCAACAAAATGGAATAAAAGAGAAACCCCACAGCTTCTCAAACAAAAACACCCAAAAAAAATTAAAAAAAAGCAAAATAAAACTAAAATTACAAAGAACTTTAAAAAAAAAAAAAAGGAAAGCTTGTGCCCCAATGGACTTAAGCGATAAGGGGGAGACAACAGCACAAGAGAACTTCAAAACACTTAAAGCCCAAAAACCCAATTTCCCTGAAAAACCCCAAACCCTGCAGATTGAAAAAACCCCCCCCATTTTTGAATTAGGAAAAAACCCACCCAAAAAAATTTCTTAAAAAAGCCATAAAAAACAAAAGGGGAAACATGAAAAAACCCCTCTGGAAAAACACATACAACCAAAAACAAGGGGTTCAAGAAACTCAAAAAACCCAAGATAAACCATTTTTTTATAACATTTGTTTTATAGTAGACTTTAAAACATCTATAGATGAAATTATCCCCAAAAAGCTAAAATTTTTTGCCAGCAAATACACGGGAAATATCGGGGGCAGAAATAAAAATCATTTTCCATACAAAAAAACTCTTTCACAGCAAAAAATGAAATCTGGACAAAAAGCGCAAAAAAAAATTCAACTTTTGATGTACAATGGGATGTTTTTTTGGTGCCGAAAATTGCGAACTTGTCGGGCAAATTATACTATCTAACATTTAAAAAAAAATTGGAAAACAAGTCCGGGGGGTCCCGGGGTGACGGCCTCGCTGCGCGAACACAACCCCAGAAAATTTAAAATTTAAAAAAAAAAACTGTGTAAAAACCTTCCCCCACCAAAAAAAAAATCCCCTTTTAGAAGCCCAAAAAAAGATAGTGAAAACCTAGATATAACTTTGACCTCAACCAGCACTATTTTAAAAACCCTACAAAAAACAAATGTACACCGTCATGGAAAAATCAAAAGTAACCCCCGCCTTTTCCCTACTAAAAACCAAACCCAGGGCCCTAAATAAAAGATTTTCCAAACCCTTTATGCAAAGAAACGCATTCAATAAAGCTGCAGCGAATACAAAAAGGTTACACAAAAGTGGGTACAAAATACAAACTACAATAAAATCCAGTAATGGGAAAGAGGGAGACAAAAAAAGAACAGGGAAAAAAAAGATAAATGGTACCAAACCCCCCTAAAAGACGGGCGGGGTGAAAACAAAAATTTGGGAAAGAATTCTTTTGAATCCTAAAAAATCATCATTCCCAAAAAACACAAATTTCCAAGATATTCAACAAAAAAAAGCATCAAAATTACATCCCATGTAAAGCCCAACCTTTAAAAAAATCATTGATTCAAACCCAAAAAAATGAAAAACACCAGAAAAACCGAGGGTGATGAAAGGAAATCCCGCAATTTAATTTAAGAAAAAAACATGCCCCTGAGCAACCCAAAAGCCTCTAAAAAAAGCATTGTTACCCAAACCACTGTAACAACCGAAACGCAGAGAAACATATATAGGGATCAAATGAAAACAAAAATTTTAAAAATAGATATGCAAACCCCCACCCCCTTTTTTAAAAAAAAAGAAAACAAAAACCAAAAAGAATTGAGTTTAAAAAAATCTGGAAGCTCAAAAGAAAAAGATAGACTACAATATATCCCGGAAAAACATAGAAAGAGCAGCACCATACAACAACATTCAAAAAAAATTAACCTATGACCAACAGAAAAATACATCATACTTTAAAACCCCCAATGGCCCAAATTTAAATACAGGATAGAATGGTTAAAAACTCAGCACAAATGGAAATTCCCCCTCAGTGAACAAGAACCAAAAACAACAAAAACACAGACAGCACAGATGAAAAGACAACACAAGCAGTTTAAACACCCGGGAGCCCCAGAAACCCCACTCCTGATGAATTTCATTGCATGAAAAAAGCGCTGTAGATATTTTTGGGGCCTTTCCTTTTAACAAAATATATAAAAAAATATATATTAAAATATATAAATATATAAAATTTATTATAAATATATAAATATAAAAAATTAAAATGTGTGTGTGTTTTTGGTGGTGTGGGGTGGGGGTGTGTGGGTGTAAAAAATTGAAAAAAACCCCCCCCCTTTCTCTTTTGCTTAATTGAAGAAATAGGGGGGGAAAAAAGCCCTTCATATTTAAAATTGCCCGGAATGGTGCTCGGAAATTATCCTTGGGGAAATTTTCTAGGTTTTTTTTTAAAAAATATAAATATATAAATTTTTAAATATATTAAAATATATTTTATATCTTTTATAATAGAGAGAGAAAACTACAACTGTGTGTGGTTTTTTGTGTGCGTGGTGCGTGCGTGCGTGGGGGCGTGCGTGGGTGCGTGTGTGTTGTGGTTGGGAATTTGTAAAATGCGTATGACTGGGGAAAATCCTTATTTATTCACGTGTTGAGAGATTAAAATTTAAAGTTTTGGGAAGAAACTCCCGTGGGCAAAGGTTACTAGGGGGAAAAGGGGGAGAAAGGGGAAAAGAGAGGAGCAAAAAATTTCCCTTTGGGGTGAATTTTAAAATGAAAGGGGAAGGGAGTTTTACGAGGGAGGGTATGTTGGTTACATTTGTACGGGCCCTGCTTTGGGAAAAGTTATGTGCAGGGGGGGAGGAAAGGGGGGGGTACAGGGTTTGGGGGGGTGAAACCCGGGGTACAAAATGACACAAAGTTCAAGAATGCTTTCTAATTTCTAAGAATTTGTTTTGTGCTATTTTCCCGGGAAATACCTTTCAGTTTTTTTTGTTTTTTTTTTTTGGGGGGGGAGGGGGTAAGGGGGTAAAAGGGGCGGGACCGGATTAAAAAGGGGAAAAAGAAGATCGGGGTCTGCCCCTATTCCCCTTCCCCCCCTCCAAAACCCCGCATCACCCCTCCCCCTTTTTCCTCTCCTCCTCTCTCTCTCTCTTTCCCCCTCCCCTCTCTCTCTCTCCTCTCTCTCTCTCTTTTCCTCCCCCCCCCCCCGTTCTCGCCTTCAACCACCCCCTAACCATCCCCCCCCCTCCATTCCGTCTTTCCCGCCGCACCGACCTTTAAGGGCGGACACGGAAGTCCGTTTTAAAAACTCTCCGTTTCCAGCACAGGGGCATGTTCAAGACAAAATAAAAAAAAAAACAAAAACACCAATGCTCCTAGCCAATGAGCCCCTTGGGTTAAACTGACCCAGAAAACCCAGGTCCCAAATGCTGACGACATGTCCCTTGCAAATGACCGCGGGGGAACAAGCCGGGGGAAAAAGGAACGCGGAAAATTGTTGTGGGGGACCAATGAGGGGCTGTAATGGGTGGAAAAAACCTTGACTTTTTGGTTTTCCAGAGACGGGCAAAGATCATCAGGGACTGAAAAGGCGGGAAACCCAAACGGGACTTGTTCCCTCTCACGCAGGAACCCAGGGACGGGAAACCCAGTTGTCCCGGTGGCTCCCTGTTCTCCAAGTTTCCCATCAAAGGTTTTCTGTTTTTAAATTTTTCTTGGCTATTTTTTAATTTTTGGATGATGATGTTTATTGATTTTAGGCCGTCGTGGAAACCTGTTCCCCACCCTTTGGGGCGATGGGGGCCTTTGTGCCCTTGGATAGCCCCCTTGGTAATCACACCCTTTTCCTTTCCCCTCAGTCCGGTGGGGGGGGGATCGTTTGTGTTTTTTGCTGTTGCGTTTTCGCCGTTTTTTCGCCCAAAAAATTTTTTTTTTCCCTTTTCAACACTTTTCCTTTAAACCCCAACCCAACAACCAAACCTTATCTTTTCCACGGGGCATCACCGGTCTTGTGAACTTCGTTCTTTTTTGGTTTTTATCTTGTTTTTTTTCCACTTTCTCTTGACGGGTTTTCCCAAAACTTTCGGTCAGTTTTCCCCTTTTGCCCTTTTCGGGGAATTTTTTTTTTTCCGAAAAAATCTCTCACATCAGTCACATGCGCGGGCCTCTCCCCCTCCTTAAAATAAAAATTTTAAAAACCTTCCATTCCCTTCTGCTGATATATACAAATAGTCCCGGTGCTTTTTGTTCAATATTATGGGGTTTTTTCAGTATTAATAGCTTGCATGGCTTTTTTTTATTCCTTAATAGTGGCTTTTTCTGTTTCGGGGGGACGTGGGTGGCGGGGGAGGGGGGGGGGGAAGGGAAAGGGGGGCGGGGGGGGGGGGGGCGGGGGGGGGTGGGGTCTGACCGGTGGTACGCGGGGATGTGGAGCAAAGGTTGGGGATTTGCATTGTTGCGTTTTTTTTTGTACCCCTGTTTTTTCTTTGTCCTTGTTTTTTATGTTTTTCTTGTTTAGGGTTTTAAACATCTGCAGTGTTCGCTTTTAAGGTAAAATTTTATTCTTAATAATGGAGAAGAAGGGGGAAGAAGGGAAGAAAGGAGGAAAGGGGGAGGGAAAGGAAAAGGAAGAAAAAGGGAAGAAAAGAAGAAGAAAGAAAGAAGAAAAAAAAAAAGGAAGGGGGGGAAAAAGGTGGGAGAAGGGGGAAGGAGGAGGAGGGGAAGGGAAGGAGGAGGAGGAGGGAGAAGAAGGGGGGAAGGGGGGGGAAGGTTTGAAGGGAAAAGGGGAAAAGGGGAGGAGGAGGAGGGGGGAAAAAGGGGGGAGAAAAAGGGAAAAAGAAGGAAAGAAAAAGGGAAAGAGGAAAGAAGAAGAAAAAGGAAAGAAAAAGAAAAAGAAGAAGAAAAAAAGAAGAAGAAAAAGAAAAGAACAAGGAACAAAAAGGGAACCCAAGAACAAGAACAAAAAGAAAAAGGGAAAAAGAAAAAACAAGAAGAAGAAATGATAAAAAAAATTAGCAGCAAAAAGCAGCAGCGGCAGTAGTAGTAGAAAGTTATAGTAGAAATTAAATAATTTGAAATCCCCCCAAATTTGCTGTATTTAAAACTGAATTGAGAACAAAAACAGAAGAAAAAATTTCCAAATATACATAATAAAATTTTAACCATACAAGGGAAACCTGTGCATTAAATGTGGATAAAAACCCCCCTTTCAGGGGTTTAAAATTTACTCCTACTGGGTCATTTGCAACACTCCCCGCTTTTTTTTGTAAAAGTTTTTTTAAATATAAACCCATTTTCCCTTTCAGTGTACAAATAATCTTTACGGGACTTCCAAAAAAAAACGCAAAAAAATTGAAAGGCTATTTTTCGGGTGAAAAAAGGGGTTGGGGAATATCAATATTAAACCCCTTTGTGGAAAATTTTGTTTGGGTCCAAAGATCACATGCAGTAAAAAAATTTGGGTGGGGGAGAAAACACATTTCCCGGCATTGGAGGGTCAAAAAAAAAGGGGCCAAAAAGGGTTTCCCTGCATGTGAGGCAGTCCCCCCCCATGCAGGGGGCAAAGTTAACCGCGAAAAGTCGCGGGGGCATGCCCCCTTTTTAAAAAGCCGCGTTTACAAGGTTCAGAAAAACGACTTGCCGTTGACGCTCGGGAGTTTCCCAAAAGATTTACGAGCAGGGGGAAAAAACGCAATCTTTCCCCTGGGGCCTCTGGAGGCTGGGGGTGGATGCCAGGCGGTCAAAAAATTTCTTTAACGTCACTTTCTAACCATCTATCGTCTGCGCCCCGCTTGCGAGTCACTGGAAAACCTGATGTTCGCCCCCGGGCCGGGCCCCTCCCTCGGGTCACCACCCCAAAAAGAGGATCGCCATTTTTTTTTCAACCCCCCATCTGGGGGGACGGGGGGCAAACACCCGCTAACACTGCTGGGACGGGTTTGCTGGGAATTTTCCCAGCAACGAATCGCCCCCAACACTGTGCGGCGGAGTCTTAGGAGAACGGGCTGGTTTTGTAGGCGTCCTCACAGAGGTCCGGTTTACTAAACCCCAAAAGGACCCCGGCAGGCGGGGGCGTGGGCAAAAGCCCGAATAAAATGGCGCAGGCAGCAGGGGGGAGGGCTTTAACTGTTCTCAGATGAAAACCCCTTTTTTTGTTTTGACATGGGGGAAGGTCGCGCCCAGAATATGGCGTGGGCCCGGGTAAACGCTTTGTGATCCTGTGGGGTTTAGAGCGGAACCCCTGGGGGGGCCCCCGAACGTTTTTGATAGGGGGTTTGAATTGGCTTAAAACCATGTATGGGGCCAGTCATCTTTCGGGTTTTTGGGCCCGGGTCGTGGTTTGGGGGTTTTCAATGAAAAGGGCTTACTTTCCACCAGGTGCTCGACCCCTGTGGGCCCTTTTTTTTGCGAAAAACACCCAAACGGGGACATTCCAAAAGGACAAGAAAAAGGACCCCAACAGCCAGGGCCCCCCAAAGAAATTTTTTCCCGGCATAAAAAACGTAAATGGGCTGCCCTGGCCACCCCTCAGTCCGAAAAAAAACCCAAAACGAACTTTTTTGGGGATGAACTTGGTAAAGGGTTTTGGGCCCCCTGGGGTCCCCGCCGGGCCAGGGGGCCCCAATTTTCACCGGGCCCAAAGGTCCATGTTTTGGGGTTTTTGGTGTCCCAAAGGGGGACCCCACCCAACCCAAATGGTCCATTTCAATGAGCCGCAGGTGTCAGCAGTTGCCCATGCAAATGGGGGCCACACAGGGGTTTTTGGGAAATTCAAGGGGTTTGTCACTGCCCTTGGATTTTCCCCCAAAAAGGAAATATTGCTGATGACATTTTAAACACTTTAAAGGGTTTGTAAGGAATAAAAATCACTTTGGGAATTCTCGTTCCACTCTGTAAAATTTGTGACCAAAAAAAAAATTTCCCCCCCAAACCCTTTAAGCTTTTTTTTGGTTTTCGGGGTTTTTTTTTTGGGCCCCATTTTATATAAAATCGGGGCTAAATTCAGCACGTTTAGCTTTTTTTTTGACCCGTCGATTGATTATTTTTTTTAAAATAAAAAATAGATTAGAAATTAAAACTTTATGGGGCCTAGGTGTCTGCTGCTTTGTGATTGCTTTTCTTGAGAAAAGTTTTTTTTCGGTCTCGGGAAAACTGTGCTACTCCCTCAGTTGATAAACCCCCTGAATCCACCCCTCGCACCCCCTTAAACCCAAAAGCTTTTACCCATTTTTTTCCCTGTGGGTCCGGGAACATTTGTTGTGAGGGGGGGGGGGGGGGGGGGAAAGGAAAAAAAAAATTTTCCGGGGGAAAAAATTGCGGGGTTTTTTCCCAAATTGCAAAAGAATTTCCCTTTTTTCTTCAGTTTATGTATCATTCAAATGGATTTGATTTGTTGATATATGTTGTTTCTGAAAACGCCCCGCCAGGTTTAACAAAATTTGGGGGTTTTTGGGACTGTCTGCATTACGATGGAGACGCCCCAGGCCCCTTGTTTCACGTTAAATTTTTGGGCCCTTTTTTTTCTTCTCCTCCAAATAAAACTGTTAAGCTGTGATGGGCCACGTGCCTGGGTTTTAAACCTACCGGGGTTTATTTGCCCCATAAAAACGGCAATTTCACTCTGTCGAAGCAGTTTTTCCCACGGGATTACCTCCCTTGCAAAAATCTGAACTTGTTGTTGCTCCCCGGGAAAAGCCCCCTTTAGACCCCGGGCCCTTTGCATTTAAATTTGGAAAAAAATTCCCCTTCTTTTTTTTCCGCAATCAGTGTGTGACTATTGCGGTGCAGGGGGTTTTTTAAAGCGTTTAAAGGGCCCGATGTATTACCCACTGTTTACTTTTGGGGCCCCAATATCCGTAAATAAAAAACTTTATTTGGCTTTTTTATTAAAGAGGAAGTGAGGTTCTAAACGAAAAAACCCACAATGCGTGAGAAAGTTGGAAAAAAACTTTTCGCTTTTTGGCTTTTCTTTTCCCTTTTCCATCTCTGTTATCAACACATGTAAACCCAGGTTACGGGGTTTTTCGTCGATTCTCCAAACTTTTCTTGCGTTTTGGTTTTTAAAACCAGCCGCCTTCCCCCTTTTGTTACACGCGTCAGCAAAGGTTTTCGTAAAAAGGGTTTGTCTTGAAGAGTTTGGGTTTCGTTTTCGATTCATCCAGGTGGCCCCCAAGGGGGTGCGGATATTTCCATATACGCTGCAGCCAAACCCTTGCGGGGCCTGTGAGCCAGGGAGTGCAGGGATTACAGATGGTGCTTTTCATTTTTTCCCACGGGGGGGCCCGTGGTCAAAAGGGCGTCCAGCGTTTACCTGGGGGCCTGGGGGTTGTGGGGGGTCAAAAACTGTTGGTGGGGGTGGGTTTTTTTTCGACTTAAAAACCCTTCTTTTCCCGCTTGATTGGGATAGGTGTTGTTTTAAAATTTCCCCACCCGCACTGCCCTCTTTCAGCGCACTTGTAAACTTTTGATTGTTTGGTTGTTAAAAAAATAAAATTTTAAATTTAAAAATTGGTTTTGACTTCGCTCAGGGCAGGTAAAGAAGAGGTGATGGAAGGAGAGCGATGAGCTCTGCTCTTCTTCATCCCGTTTCTGGGGCACGGTAAACCTTTAACCCTTTTTTTCCCCCCCCCCCCGGTTTCCACGGTTTATGAGTTTTCCCAACCCATTTCCCTTTTATCACTTTTTGGAAAAAACCACAGTTCCCTTAAAACCCCACGTTTTTCCATTTAGCGTTTTAGTTTGATTCTCCAAATGTGACGCTTTTTTTTTTTTATAATAAAAACATTAGGGGACTCACTCCATTTCGGGTCCCCCCAAAAACCCACACACCCAAAACCCCCACACCCCACCCATAATTATATATATTTATATATTTATATTTGTCAATGTTTTTAAAAAGGAAGGTTAAAACTAAAGGTTTAAACCCTCTTTTTTAAACCCTTTCCCTTTTTATCTTCTTTGACTTTTGTTGCTCCCCGGGGGGGGTCGAGCATTTTTTAAAAATCATTTTTAGGCTCTTTGGTTATTTTCCATATATTTAAATTATTTATATATATATATTTATATATTATTATTTTTTAATATATATATTTTAAATAAAATTTAAAAGAGGAATTTAAAACTATCTACAAAATTTTTTTTCCCAAAGCGTTTTTGCGCTGTCTTCAGGAGGGTTTTTTGGTTTTTGGCCCCCCGCCGATGTTATATTGCGTTTTGGGTTTTCCCGTTTGGGTTGTTTGCACGTGGGGGTTTGTTTGCACGTTTTTTTTGGGGGGCCCCTTTGGGTTTTTTGTTTTGGGTTTTGTTCACTAAAACGTTTTCCTTTTTATGCTGAAATTTGGTTTCTATTTTTGTTTTGGTTTTTTAAAAGGGGCCAAGTGGGGTTTTTGCATGTTTTAAACCCATTTTTCATTTAAAACTTTGGTTGCCCCTTTTTTGAACTTTGCTTTTTATGGTGATGCTCTTTTTTGATTTTCCGGGGTTATATTGTAGCTTGTTTTGGTTTTTAAATTTTTCCCAGATATTTTCCCAAAGTTCTTTTTGGGGTTTTTTATATTTTACTTTTTTAAAAGGGACTGTTTGTGGTTTGCTTATTGGTTTTGAAGTGGTTTTCAGTAAACCCTATGTATTTTTCTTTTTCATTTTCTGAGGGTCACATTTAGCCTGTTTTTCAATTTTGTTGTGGGGGACATTTTTTGTTTAGGGGGGCACTGCTCCTTCTGGTGCAATTGGCAAGATTTCCTTTTTTTCCCCTTCTTTGCTGTTTTGGGATTTTAAATTTTGTTTGGATGAAATAAATTAGGTTTTTGGGGTTTGGGGAAAAAGGGAGTACGATTTTTTTGACGTGTTTTTTTTAAAAATTTTTTGGGGGCCCCGTTTGTGTTTTTTTGGAAAATTTAAAGGTTTTAAAGGTTTTTTGGGGAAAATTTTTTTCCCCTATGTTTTTTTTTGGTTTTTCACGTCGAAAGGGGGGGTTTAAATTCCATAGATTTTTTTTTTTCCTTTTTTTTCTTGCTTTTTTTTGTGTTGTTGTTGGGTGTTTTTTTAATTTGTAATTGTATCCACTTTTTTTTTGTGCCCCCTGGTATTTTTCTGTTTGAAAGGGTTGAAACTTTCTCACTGCATGGGCAGGTTTTGTTTGTCTCTTGGGTTTTTGCCATGGGGGGTTTGGGCTTTAATACCCGATGGTGGATGGTTACCCTTTTGGGGTGTACACAAAGAGGTGTATGTTTTGGGGTTTTTTGTATGGTTTATATATGTGATTGTTGGTCCAGTGGGTTTTGTCTAAAGTAGTTCAAATTTCCTTTTGGGTTTGTTCAATGGTAATCTTTAAGTTGGGGGTTTTGGAAGAAATTTTCATATATATTAGGGGGAAAAAGCATTTTTTATCTGCCCCGTGGTAGAAAATTTTGCCTAACTAAAAAATGGGCTTGGTGGGTTTATTGGGGGAAAAAAAAAATAAATGCCCTTTTCAAAATGAAACCGTCAGGAAGCTTTAGTTTTCAAGGGGGAGACAATCCCCCAATAGGGAGAAAAATCCTAATAAAAACCCTGGGGCAGATAACCCAAAATTTCGAAAAAATGTTTTTTTCTCCCCAGTGACCGCGGAAAGTGGGGTTAAAGTTTTAATCCCCTGCCTTTTTTGGTTTTAAAAAGAATTTCTATTTCCCCCAAAAAAGGTGGTGTGCAATACCGTAGTATGTTTTTTTTTAGGGTTTTTAAAAAAAACCCAAAAAGGGGCCCCCCCTAAGAAGCAAAAACTTTAAAACATAAGGGGCAAAACTTTTTTTTATTTTTTTCAATTTTTCTTGGGAGGCATTGCCCAAAACCAAGCTGCCTGTTTTGTTGCTGGAATGGTTTCTTTTGGTATTTATTCCCTTTGGGAAAAACCCGTTTTTTAGTTTGTTGTATATATATTTTAGCCACTGAAAAATTTTCTTGAGTTATGGAAACAGCGGCTGACCCCCTCCAAACTGTTCCATATTTTTGATCTCCCCTTTTATCC
Source organism: Conus ventricosus (assembly GCA_018398815.1). NCBI lineage: Eukaryota > Metazoa > Mollusca > Gastropoda > Neogastropoda > Conidae > Conus > Conus ventricosus. The sequence continues at coordinate 60,044,458 of CM031595.1, read as the reverse complement.
CTTTTTGGATCCCCAGGCAAAAGGCTCAAAGTTTTTCCCCTACTTTTTTACTGTTTGGGATAAGGGTTTTAGTTTTTTAGAAAATTTTTTTCCTTTCCCCACTTTCGTTGTATTCCATTTTCTATCCTTTAAAATGGTGCTTTTGGGGGGTTTTTGGGGTTTGGGTTTTTTTTTGGAAACCCCTTTGGGGGTGGAAACCCCCACAGAATTATTTAAAATGTGGTGGGGTCTCTGTTTTGGGACCCGGGGGGGGCAGAAAGCAATCGGGGCCCTGTCTCCCTGGTGAGGCCCATCCCGGGGGAAAAGGGGGGCTGGGGGCGGCTTTTCAGATGGGGTCTGCTTCAGATGGGGGTTGCGATGGGGTTCCCGGGGGGAGTTTGTTTAAAAAGGGGGTTTTTTATTTTTGTGGGTATATTTTTCCCCCCTTATTTCATTTTGTTTTTCCCCTTTCTCTAAAAAAATTTTAAATTTTTTGCAGGGTTATTATTTTTAAAGACGGAAAGAATTGTTGGCCCGCATTGTTTTCCCCCCTTTCTAAATTGTTCCCGCCTATTTATTTTTATAGATAGATAGAAGATTATAAGAAAAAACAAAGGGAAAAAAAAGTTTTGCACAAAAAAGGGAAATGCTTTTATCGGATTAAAAGGGATCGTACGGTAAAAAGGTTCCCCTTTTATTCATTTTTTTTTCCTTTTTTATGTCTTTGTTTTCTTGCCCTGGGGGAGGGGAGTTGCAAAAAAAAGAATTTTTTTTTTCATGGAAAATTTCTTTCCCGCTGGGCGGGCGGTGTGTTTTGGAAAGCGCGGGGAGCGTGCTTACGTGTGTGTCTATCTCTCTGTTCGTTCGTCTTGAAGGGGAAGTGCTGATTTTCCTGGGACAACCCCCACCCCTCCTCAGGGCTCTATTTCCCCCTCTTCCCCCCACCCCTTGGCCCCTCGCACTCTCTCCCCCCCCGCGATTTTTAAACGTTGGTGTAATAGCGAATTTTTAAAAGGGGGGCTTGAAAAATATCTGGGAAAAAAGTTTAATTTACGGGGTTCGGCCTTCCCAAAAAAAAGGAATTTCCGCCCCTTCCCCCCCCCCTCCTCTCCCCCCCCCCCTCCCCTCCCCCAACCCCAGCCCCCCTTTCCTTCCCCCCCCCTCCCACAGACACACACGCTGGCCCCGTTCTGCGGACCTTCCCCCCGTCGGGGTTTTTATGTTGTTGGGGGGGGGAAGAGCTCTCCCTAAACCCATTGGCTGGTTCTCCCCCTCTGCTTTTCTCTGTGTGTGTGTGTGTGTGAGTGAGTGTGTGTGGTGTGTTGGGGAGGTTTTGTGTTTTTTGTTTTGTTTGAGTGTTTTGCACGCTTCTTCCTTTCCCCCTCCCCCTCCTCCCCCCCTCTCCCCTCCCCTCTCCCCTCTCTCTCTCTCTCCTTCTGATTTTCCGGGCTGCCGGGTTTCCTGTCTGGGCGGGTGCCTTTTCCCGTCTGTTGGATGTTTTTTCCAGTTTTGGGGGTGTGTGTTTTTTGTTTGTGTGTGTTCGGGGAAATCTGCCCCTTTAGACAGGAACACATAACGATTTTCTTTCTCTTTCTATCTTTTTTTGCAACGTCTTTTCTATGACCCGGCGTGGATCCAAAATTTTTTTGGCGTCTTGACTTTTAAAGGGTTTTCAAGACTTTTTGGGCCCTTTTTAAATTTGGTTTTTGAAAAATTTTCTTTCCATTCCACCCTACAAAAGCCAATGTTATTTTCAAGTTTTTCTAGGGTTTTTTGTTTTTGGGTTTTTCTTTGTTTGTTTGTTTTTTTTTCATTTAAGCCGATAAATTTGGGTGTTACCTTTCTTCCACCTTTGCTTGTTCCATGAAAACGGCAAGTCACTCTCGTCGAACGCAGTCTGTCGCACAGATTACCTCCCTTGCAGATCCCCGAACATTGCTGATGGCTGCCGTGAAAAGTCACCCTAGACCCCCGGGCACTGCATTATCAAAGTGAGAATTCCCTTCATTCTTTCCAGCAATCAGATGACGTGACTATTGACGGTGTATGGGGTAAAGCGATAAAGGCAGCATGTACTTAGCCAGATTACTTTTGTGGGCCCATATCCGTGAATTGAAAACATTTATTTGGCTTGTATTGAAGATGAGTGAGTTCTGAACGAAAAGAACACGAATGCGAGAGCAAGTTGGTAAAACTTATTCGCATTGACGTTTCTTTTTCTCTCCATCTCTGTTATCAACACATATGAACCAGGCTACGTGATTCGTCAGATTCTCCAAACTGTCTTGCGATTGGTACTTGGCACAGCCGCCTTACCCTGTTGTTACACGCAGTCAGCGAGGTCTCGTAATCCCCGGTTGTCTTGAAGAGCTTAGAGTTTCAGATTCAGATTCATCCAGGTGGCCTCACTGGGTGCGGACTAGTCCATATACGTTGCAGCCTATCTGCAGAGCTGTGAGACCAGAGAGCGCAGGGATTACAGCTGGTGCATCATATTTTCACACACGAGGGGCCGTGGTCAAATGCGTCCAGCGTTTACCTGTGGCCCTGATGGTTGTGGGGTTTCCAAAACTGTTGGTGGGGTCGGGTTTTTTTCGACTTGAAACCCTTCTCTGTCCACGCATGATTAGATAGGTGTTGTATTGAAATCCCCAGCGCACTGTCCTCTTTCAGCGCACTTGTAACTCTGATTTTTTGGGTTTGGTTAAGAAAATGAAATAGGTATCTGACTTCGCTCAGGGCAGGTAAGAAGAGGTGATGGAAGGAGAGCGATGAGCTCTGCTCTTCATCATGCCGTACTCTGTGCACGGTGAACCTTTAAGCACTTCTTCTACGGTCATACGGCTATGAGATTTCAACCATTTACCTATATCACATTTTTGAGAACCACAGTTCCCTTAAAACACACACACGTTTACCATTAGCGATTTAGTTTTGACTCTCCAAATGTGACGCTTTTTTTTAATAATGAAAACACTTAGAGACTCACTCCTTTCGGGCTGTTCGAAACACACACACACACACACATATATATATATATAATTTTATACACAACAAACTAATAAATTCCAAGGATAAGTACCGCACCGTTCCAGCAACTTACAGAGCAGCTTGGTGTTGCAATGACTGCAAGAATAAATTGAATTATAAACAAAGCTTGCTCTTATGTCTTAGATTGAAGAAATAGGGGGAGATACGCATTCATATCTGCAGTGGTAGATGATTCTGCCTAACTAACAGTATGTGCTTGGGTGGGTGAATGGGGAAAAATAAATAAATGCTTCTCAAAATGAGCCTTCAGCAAGCTTATATTCTCCAAGGTGGAAAACATCCTCCAATAGGAAGGGAAACTCACTAACATATAACTCCTGGTCATATACCGATATTTCGAAACTTGGTGGTTTCTCCTCAGTGACCGCGGAAAGTGGTAATTTGACTCCTCTGCCTTTTCAGTTTTAAGAAGAATGCAATCCCAGAAAAGGTTGGTGTGCAATACCCTAGTATGTTTGTTGAGTTTTCAAAAAAACCAACCAAAGGTGCCATCTAAGAAGCAAAAGAAAATCATAAAAGAGCAAAACAAGTACATTTTCTTGTGAAAAGTAGAAAATATAAAAAGATATCCTCTAAGACACAAGTGCTGAGGGCCAGTTCTTGGAATGAATCCGCAAGGGAGTAAAATACAACAACTAATAAATTCCAAGGATAAGTACCGCACCGTTCCAGCAACTTACAGAGCAGCTTGGTGTTGCAATGACTGCAAGAAATATTGAATTATAAAACAAGCTTGCTCTTATGTCTTAGATTGAAGAAATAGGGGGAGATACGCATTCATACCCGCACTGGTAGATGATTCTGCCCAACTAACAGTATGTGCTTGGGTGGGTGCTTACTTACTTACTTAATCCTCTTCGCTCCATCGGGAGCATAGGGCCTTCACTGCAGATTTCCAGCGTGTGCGGTCTTGGGCTGCCCGCTTTGCCTCACCCCCGGACAGCTTGATGGAACTCAGCTCGCTGTTTCAGCGTCCTACGCCAAGTTGTCACTGGGCGGCCTCGCTTTCTCTTTCCTTGCGAGTTCCAATCCAGTGCCTGCCGTGCGATGTTGTCCGGGCCTCGGCGTAGGATGTGTCCGATCCACTTCCACTTTCGGATTCTGATGGTGTCTCCGATTGGTCTCTGATCTGTCTGGCGCCATAGCTCCTCATTTGCAATTCTGTCAGGCCACCTGATGCGGGATCCGCCGCAGGCATGTGTTATGAAGAACCTGCAACTTGCGCTCCAGCCCTTTGGTGAGTCTCCAGGTCTCCGAGCCATACAGCAGCACAGGTCTTACATTGGTGTTAAAACAGTCTCAGTTTGGTGTGAAGACGGACGTTGCGCTCCTCCAGATGGGCTTGAGGGTGGTGAAAGCAAATCTTGCCTTGGTTATTCTGGCCCTGATGTCATCATCAGTACCTCCTGTCTTGTTGACAATGCTTCCTAGGTAGGTAAATTTCTCAACATCTTCTATCTGTTTTTTCCCCCTAGGCGAATTGCTTCAGCCTGGCTTGTGTTGGCTCTCATGTTCTTTGTCTTCTCCGCGTTGATCTCCAAGCCAGTTTACTGGCTTGTGCTGCGGAGGCTCTCGGTCTTCTTCTGCATGTGGTGGAGGGTGTGGGTCAGCAAGCTGATGTCGTCCGCGAAATCCAGGTCCTCAAGTTTCTGCATGAGTGTCCACTGGATCCCGCATGTGGGTTCATCGCTGTCCTCAATCACCCAGTCGATCACAAGAGAGAAGATCAGCAGTGACAACATACATCCCTGACGTACCCGTGTTCACTGTGAAGGTTCCGACACACTCGTGTTGTGGATGACGTGACACGTTGTGTCTTGTACAGGCTCTGTATGATTTTTACCATCTTGAGTGGAATTCCATAGTGTCTCCAGGATTTTCCATGTTACTTCTCTGTCCACTGTGTCGAATGCTTTTTGAAATCGATAAAATTGATGTAGATTGGTGACTGCCACTCAAGAGACTGCTCGATGATGATTCGGAGCGTGGCTATCTGGTCGACACATGATCTTCCTGCTCGAAATCCTGCTTGTTCGTCTCTCAGCTTTTCGTCTACAGCTGCCCGATCCTCTCTAGGATGATTCTCGTGAAGATCTTACTAGGTAGTGACAGCAGCTGTATCCCTCTCCAGTTCTTACACTCGCTGAGATCTCCCTTCTTGGGTATCTTGATGATGTAACCCTTTTTCCACTCTTTCGGCACTTCTTCCTTTTCCAGGCCTCTGAAATAAGTCCATCAGGATGTCTGCCGCGACCGTCGGTTCTGCCCTGAGCACTTCCGGTGTGATGTTGTCAGGTCCAGGGGCTTTCCTGTTCTTTGTCTTCCTGATTGCTTGAATGATTTCTTCTTTGCTGATCGGCCCTAGTTCACATCCAGGTCTTCTCCTTCCTCGATGAGTGGTGGTGTCTTGACTGGCGTACCGCTGAGTAGCTCGCTAAAGTGTTCCCTCCATCTGTCCAGCTGCTCTGTTGGTTTGCTCAAGATGTTTCCATTCTTCCCTTTCACTGGTCGGTTTGTGTTGGTTTCCTACCGCCCAGCTGCTTAGTGATGGTGTAGAGGGTCTTCATATCATTCTTCTTCCGCTGCTTCCTGTGCTTGAGTGGCCAGTCCTTCTACATGGTCTCGCTTGTCCTTTTTGGCACTCTTCTTCACTTCCTTGTCTCGTTTGCTGTACTCCTGTTGAAGACGTTGTTTCTGTGCTCTTGTTCTGGCTTGGATCTCTCTCTGTTTGGTCTCTCGTCTCTCTTCTATCTTCTTGATGTTTCTTCCGAGATCCATGGTTTGTGCTGTCGTTTCCTGTATCCTAGCACTTCTTGACTGGCTTCATCGAAGGCACTCCTCACTCGCTCCCATTTCTTTTCCAGCGAGCCATCCTCCAGGTCTGCGAGGGCCTGGAATCTGTTGTTCAGGGTGATGACAAACTCCCGTCTTCTTTTCTTCTGACTTCAGCTTTGTGGTGTCAAAGCGTGGGTGCCTCTGTTGACCTGTATCTTTGTTCCTGGCAATCTTGATCTTCAGCTTGCCCACCAGAAGTATGTGATCTGATCCCACATCTGCACCCCTGCATGCCTTCACGTCTTGTAGGGTCCGTCTCCATCTCCTTGAGATCGTGAAGTGGTCTATTGGTTTTCAGTGCTCAGGTCTGGTGATCTCCATGTCACTTGTTTATCTTGCGGTGTGGGAAAACTGTTCCTCCGATGATGAGGTCGTTCATTTCACAGAAGTTTGTAAAAAGTTCTCCGTTTTCGTTGATTGTGCCCAGTCCTTCTGTTCCCATCACATGTTCTCTGCCACTATTGTCACCGCCAACTTTGGCATTCATATCTCCCATCACTATGATGACATCTCTTCTGGGCAACTTATCCAGTACAGCTTGTAGTTGTTGGTAAAATTCTTCTTTGGTGTCTTCTTCAGCCACGTTGGTTGGGGCGTAGCACTGTACTATGCTGACCTTCTGAAACTTTGAGAAGAATCTAGCTGTTAGTATTCGCTCGTTGACCGGTTCCCATTCATCAGGCTCTTGCTTGCTTTCTTGGTCAACATGAGTCCAACTCCATTTCTGTGCACACCCCCCTCATCCGGCGGTCCTGAATACAGCAGTTGGTGGCCCGATGCTAAGGTGACTTCCCTGATGACGTCCATCTCACCTCACTCAGTCCGAGTATCTCCAGCCTGTACTTGTCCATCTCTCTAGCCACCTGAGCTGCTCTTCCAGTTTCGTACATTGTTCGTATATTCCATACTCCAATCCGTGAGGCGGTCTTGGAGGAGAGAAGTTTCATCAGCGGGTCAGCTTCTTCTTGACAGAAGGTTGGCTGGTCCGCTTCATATACTCTCCTCCGGGTCGTTTCCGTAGATCCTTTGAAATTTCTGCAGTGTTGGTTTCTGTAGCAAGCATGGTTTTTACGTGGTGGGGTTGCTAGCCCCACGCACAACCTTCCTCCTTTTTCATCGCGGGCTAGACCGGCATCGGCGAGTTTTGGGTGGGTGAATGGGAAAAATAAAATAAATGCTTCTCAAAATGAGCCTTCAGCAAGCTTATATTCTCCAAGGTGGAGACATCCTCCAATAGGGAGGGAAACTCACTAACATATAACTCCTGGTCATATACCGATATTTCGAAACTTGGTTTCGAAATATCGGTATTTGACCAGGAGTTATATGTTAGTGAGTTTCCCTCCCTATTGGAGGATGTCTCCACCTTGGAGAATATAAGCTTGCTGAAGGCTCATTTTGAGAAGCATTTATTTTATTTTCCCCATTCACCCACCCAAGCACATACTGTTAGTTAGGCAGAATCATCTACCACTGCAGATATGAATGCGTATCTCCCCCTATTTCTTCAATCTAAGACATAAGAGCAAGCTTTGTTTATAATTCAATATTTCTTGCAGTCATTGCAACACCAAGCTGCTCTGTAAGTTGCTGGAACGGTGCGGTACTTATCCTTGGAATTTATTAGTTTGTTGTATTTTACTCCCTTGCGGATTCATTCCAAGAACTGGCCCTCAGCACTTGTGTCTTAGAGGATATCTTTTTATATTTTCTACTTTTCACAAGAAAATGTAGCTTGTTTGCTCTTTTATGATTTTCTTTTGCTTCTTAGATGGCACCTTTGGTTGGTTTTTTGAAAACTCAACAAACATACTACGGTATTGCACACCAACCTTTTCTGGGATTGCATTCTTCTTAAAACTGAAAAGGCCAGAGGAGTCAAATTACCACTTTCCGCGGTCATGAGGAGAAACCACCAAGTTTCGAAATATCGGTATATGACCAGGAGTTATATGTTAGTGAGTTTCCCTCCCCATTGGAGGATGTCTCCACCTTGAGAATATAAGCTTGCTGAAGGCTCATTTTGAGAAGCATTTATTTTATTTTTCCCCATTCACCCACCCAAGCACATACTGTTAGTTAGGCAGAATCATCTACCACTGCAGATATGAATGCGTATCTCCCCTATTTCTTCAATCTAAGACATAAGAGCAAGCTTTGTTTATAATTCAATATATATATATATATATATATATATATATATATATAGGGGGAATAAGCATTCATATCTGCAGTGGTAGATAATTCTGCCTAACTAACAGTATGTGCTTGAGTGGGTGATTGGGGAAATAAAATAAATGCTTCTCAAAATGAACCTTCAGCAAGCTTATAGTCTCCAAGGGGAGACAATCTCCAATAGGAGAAAACTCACTAACATATAACTCCTGGTCAGATACCGATATTTCGAAACCTGATTATTTCTCCTCAGTGACCGCGGAAAGTGGTAATTTGACTCCTCTGCCTTTTCGGTTTTAAGAAGAATGCTATCCCAGAAAAGGCTGGTCTGCAATACCGTAGTATGTTTGTTGAGTTTTCAAAAAAAAAAAAAACCAAAGGTGCCACCTAAGAAGCAAATCTAAGACATAAGAGCAAGCTTTGTTTATAATTCAATATTTCTTGCAGTCATTGCAACACCAAGCTGCTCTGTAAGTTGCTGGAATGGTGCTCGGTATTTATCCTTGGAATTTATTAGTTTGTTGTATATATATTCTTAGCCACTGACATTGCTTGAGTTATGGAACAGCAGAGCTGACCACTCAAACTGTTCCATATCTTTTGATCTCCCTTGTATCCTTGAATGGATCCTCAGGCATAGGCTCAAAGATTGTCCCCTACATTTTATACTGTTTGTATAATGCTTTTAGTTTTTTAGCAACTTTTTTCCTCTCCACACTTTCGTTTTATTCCATTTACTATCCTTCACTGGCTGCTTTGGGGTGCTGTTGGATTCTTTTTTGAACCCTTGGTGGTGAGAACACCACAGAATTATGAACTGTGGTGTGTCTCTGTTTGGCACCGGGGGCGCAGACGCAATCGGCGGTGTCTCCCTGGTGAGTCCGATCCGGCGGACGGGGGGCCTGGGGGCAGGCAATACAGATGGATCTGCCTTCAGAAGGGATTGCGATGGTTCCCTCGGGCAGCTAGTGAAGGGTTTTTCATATTTGTGATATATTTTCCCCATTATCTCATTTTTTTTTCCTTCTCTCTAAATTTCAAATCTTTGCAGGGTCGTTATTGTAATGACGGAAGAATTGTTGGCCTGCACTTGTTTTCCCCCACTGCTAAATTGTTCAGCTATATATATATATATATATATATATATATATAGTTATATATATATAATAAGAAAAAGCAACGGAAAACAAAAAAATATATATATAAGAAAAAGCAACGGAAAACAAAGATGTGCTACAAACGTAAGTGCTTTGATCGGATTAAAAGTGGATCGTACTGGTACAGGTAACAGAGTTCCACTTTCATTCACTTATTTTTCCTCTTTCTATGTCTTTGTTTTTCTTGCACCTGAGAGACAGAAAGTTGCAAACACGAATTTTTTATCATGGCAAATGTAAAATTTCATGCCAGCTGACGGTCGTGTGTGTGTCTGTATGCGCACGCGCGCGAGCGTGCTTACGTGTGTGTCTATCTCTCTGTTCGTCTGTCGTTGAATGGAGTGGTGATGATCCATGTACAACCCCCACCCATCCTCAGGCTCTCTCTCCTCCTCTTCCCCCCACCCCCTTGACCATCGCACTCTCTCCCCTCCTCGATTCGAACAGTTGGTGTAATAGCGAATTAAACGGATGGAGGACTTGAAGTATCTGAACCGTTCTAATCACGGTTTACGTGCTCTTCCCAAATTCAGAATTCCGCCCCTTCCCCTCCCCTCTCTCTTCCCCCCCCCCCCCCCCCCCCCTCCCCCCTCCCCCCGCAGTCCCCTTCTCCTTCCCCTCCCCTCCCACAGACACACACCCTGGCCAGTTCTGCGGACCTTCCACCGTCTGGTTTTCACCGTCGTTGGTGGGGTAAGAGCTCTCCCTAATCCCATTGGCTGAGTTCTCTCTCTTTCTCTCTCTGTGTGTGTGTGTGTGTGTGTGTGTGTGAGTGAGTGTGTGTGTGTGTGTGTGTGAGTGAGTGTGTGTTTGAGCTGTGTGCACGCCTTCTTCCTCCGCCTCCCCGTCTCTCCCTCCTCTCTCTCTCTCTCTCCTCTGATTCCGTCTGCCTGTCTGCCTGTCTGTCTGCCTGCCTGTCTGTCTGTCTGGATGTCTATCAGTGTGTGTGTGTGTGTGTGTGTGTTCGGTAAGTCTGCGCTGTAGACAGGAACACATAACGATCTTT
>CM031595.1:60014255-60031755 GCA_018398815.1 Conus ventricosus | reverse complement strand
GTTTGATAGGTGGAAGGATGACCAGGCTCCTTTTGATTGATTTTCGTCGTGATCAACGTTGTGTGTGGTCTGTGCTATGTCTTACCCCCCCCCCCTCCTCTCTTTCGCCCCCTCCCCTTCCCCCACCCTTCCTTCACCCAACCCTACCCCTTGCCCACAAAACTATTCCGTCACAGAGGCCCCCCATACGATACGATCTTCTCGCTCAGACTTTCTTTGTTCTCTTCCACAGCAAAAATAAAATCCATTTTTTGATGTGCTGATTGGGGGAAAATTTTACATTAAACGAAATCGATAAAAAAATTTGTAAAGGGCAATTTTACCCCCTCTTCTTCCGCGCATATAGTGAAGGTTTCTTGTTGTTTTTGTTGTTGCTGTTTGTTTTTGTTTGTTGTTGTTTTTGTGCGTTGTTGTTTTCTTTGTTAAAATCATTGGTGCCCGCTCCTAATTTTGTTTTTCTGCGTTTTTCGCAGGGTTTAACTCCGCAGACACCCCGTGGGAAGGCAAGGATTAATCCCTCTCCCCAAAAAAGGGTGTGGGTTTTTTGTGTTGACTGGGGGGGGTTTTTTTTTTGTTTTTTTTAAATCCCCCCATTAAAGGGAGACACTGGGGGTTTTTTTTGTTTTGTTTTTTTAAATCCCCATTAAGGCAGCCTACTCCAACCCGGGAAGCTGCGCTATGTTTTTGTTCATCCCTACCAACGGCCAAAGGGCCTTTTTTTTCCGAAAATTGGTATGGGGTTTTACGTGTGTGCACGATTTTTTTTTTTCTGCTTTTACACAGGAACCCAAATTTTTAGTCTCGCCGAAGGATTATGGGAAGGAGTCAGTCCCCAAAGCCTCCAGGAAAAAAACTCCTGTCCGAAATGGCAGGCGGAGATTCGAACCCGCAACCCCAGGATCACCCAAGATTAACGAGTCCGGCGCTCTACCACTGAGCTATTCCGACCCACGCTCTATAATAAGAAGAACTCAACCATCACCACCAGCAGATTTGCGCAGTGCCACGAGAGGAGAGTTAACCTGGTGTTTCGCTTAAAATGTTCACCAAAAGTATTTTAGTGTTGATGTTGTCGTTATTTGCTGTTTGTTGATGGCATGGGTGGTGTTGATATCGATGACGGTGGTGGTGGAAAGTTTCATTTATGTAGTCTTTCAGGTCAAGATTCTGATGAAAGAGAGAAACAACAGACAGACAGACAGACAGACAGGGACAGGCAGACAGACAGACAGACAGACAGACAGACAAGCAGATAGGCAAACAGACAGCCGAACGGACGGTCAGACAGAGGGCAACAGCACCTTTTCATTTGTAGTCAACAGACTACTCCAAGATCCATGTCATTGAAGCTGTTGATCCTTTGTTGCTGATTGTTTGTTCCTTTGTTTGTCTTCCCCGGGTCAAGACTCTAGGAGTAATCGGGTACATGTTCCTTAAAGGCAGTTACATAGAATGCATGTCATCCCCGGGTCAAGACTCTAGGAGTAATCGGGTACATGTTCCCTTAAAGGCAGTTACATAGAATGCATGTCATCCCCGGGTCAAGACTCTAGGAGTAATCGGGTACATGTTCCCTTAAAGGCAGTTACATAGAATGCATGTCATCCCCGGGTCAAGACTCTAGGAGTAATCGGGTACATGTTCCCTTAAAGGCAGTTACATAGAATGCATGTCATTCCCCGGTCAAGACTCTAGGAGTAATCGGGTACATGTTCCCTTAAAGGCAGTTACATAGAATGCATGTCATCCCCGGGTCAAGACTCTAGGAGTAATCGGGTACATGTTCCCTTAAAGGCAGTTACATAGAATGCATGTCATCCCCGGGTCAAGACTCTAGGAGTAATCGGGTACATGTTCCCTTAAAGGCAGTTACATAGAATGCATGTCATCCCCGGGTCAAGACTCTAGGAGTAATCGGGTACATGTTCCCTTAAAGGCAGTTACATAGAATGCATGTCATCCCCGGGTCAAGACTCTAGGAGTAATCGGGTACATGTTCCCTTAAAGGCAGTTACATAGAATGCATGTCTTCCCCGGGTCAAGACTCTAGGAGTAATCGGGTACATGTTCCCTTAAAGGCAGTTACATAGAATGCATGTCATCCCGGGTCAAGACTCTAGGAGTAATCGGGTACATGTTCCCTTAAAGGCAGTTACATAGAATGCATGTCATCCCCGGGGTCAAGACTCTAGGAGTAATCGGGTACATGTTCCCTTAAAGGCAGTTACATAGAATGCATGTCATCCCCGGGTCAAGACTCTAGGAGTAATCGGTACATGTTCCCTTAAGGCAGTTACATAGAAATGCATGTCATCCCCGGGTCAAGACTCTAGGAGTAATCGGTACATGTTCCCTTAAAGGCAGCTACATAGAATGCATGTCATCCCCGGGTCAAGACTCTAGGAGTAATCGGGTACATGTTCCCTTAAAGGCAGTTACATAGAATGCATGTCATCCCCGGGTCAAGACTATAGGAGTAATCGGGTACATGTTCCCTTAAAGGCAGTTCATAGAATGCATGTCATCCCCGGGTCAAGGACTCTAGGAGTAATGCGGGTACATGTTCCCTTAAAGGCAGTTTACATAGAATGCATGTCATCCCCGGGTCAAGACTCTAGGAGTAATCGGGGTACATGTTCCTTAAAGGCAGTTACATAGAATGCATGTCATCCCCGGGTCAAGACTCTAGGAGTAATCGGGTACATGTTCCCTTAAAGGCAGTTACATAGAATGCATGTATCCCCGGGTTCAAGACTCTAGGAGTAATCGGTACATGTTCCCTTAAAGGCAGTTACATAGAATGCATGTCATCCCCGGGTCAAGACTCTAGGAGTAATCGGGTACATGTTCCCTTAAAGGCAGTTACATAGAATGCATGTCATCCCGGGTCAAGACTCTAGGAGTAATCGGGTACATGTTCCCTTAAAGGCAGTTACATAGAATGCATGTCATCCCGGGTCAAGACTCTAGGAGTAATCGGGTACATGTTTCCCTTAAAGGCAGTTACATAGAATGCATGTCATCCCGGGTCAAGACTCTAGGAGTAATCGGGTACATGTTCCCTTAAAGGCAGTTAGATAGAATGCATGTCATCCCCGGGTCAAGACTCTAGGAGTAATCGCGGTACATGTTCCCTTAAAGGCAGTTAGATAGAATGCATGTCATCCCGGGTCAAGACTCTAGGAGTAATCGGGTACATGTTCCTTAAAGGCAGTTACATAGAATGCATGTCATCCCCGGGTCAAGACTCTAGGAGTAATCGGGTACATGTCTCCTTAAAGGCAGTTACATAGAATGCATGTCATCCCCGGGTCAAGACTCTAGGAGTAATCGGGTACATGTTCCCTTAAAGGCAGTTACATAGAATGCATGTCATCCCCGGGTCAAGACTCTAGGAGTAATCGGGTACATGTTCCCTTAAAGGCAGTTACATAGAATGCATGTCATCCCCGGGTCAAGACTCTAGGGGTAATCGGGTACATGTTCCCTTAAAGGCAGTTTACATAGAATGCATGTCACCCCGGGTCAAGACTCTAGGAGTAATCGGGTACATGTTCCCTTAAAGGCAGTTACATAGAATGCATGTCATCCCCAGGTCAAGACTCTACGAGTAATCGGGTACATGTTCCCTTAAAGGCAGTTACATAGAATGCATGTCATCCCCGGGTCAAGACTACTAGGAGTAATCGGGTACATGTCCCTTAAGGCAGTTACATAGAATGCATGTCATCCCGGGTCAAGACTCTAGAGAGTAATCGGGTACATGTTCCCTTAAAGGCAGTTACATAGAATGCATGTCATCCCGGGTCAAGACTCTAGGAGTAATCGGGTACATGTTCCCTTAAAGGCAGTTACATAGAATGCATGTCATCCCCGGGTCAAGACTCTAGGAGTAATCGGGTACATGTTCCCTTAAAGGCAGTTACATAGAATGCATGTCATCCCCGGGTCAAGACTCTAAGAGTAATCGGGTACATGTTCCCTAAAGGCAGTTACATAGAATGCATGTCATCCCCGGGTCAAGACTCTAGGAGTAATCGGGTACATGTTCCCTTAAAGGCAGTTACATAGAAATGCATGTCATCCCGGGTCAAGACTCTAGGAGTAATCGGGTACATGTTCCCTTAAAGGCAGTTACATAGAATGCATGTCATCCCCGGGTCAAGACTCTAGGAGTAATCGGGTACATGTTCCCTTAAAGGCAGTTACATAGAATGCATGTCATCCCGGGTCAAGACTCTAGGAGTAATCGGGTACATGTTCCCTTAAAGGCAGTTACATAGAATGCATGTCATCCCCGGGTCAAGACTCTAAGGAGTAATCGGGTACATGTTCCCTTAAAGGCAGTTACATAGAATGCATGTCATCCCCGCGGTCAAGACTCTAGGAGTAATCGGGTACATGTTCCCTTAAAGGCAGTTACATAGAATGCATGTCATCCCCGGGTCAAGACTCTAGGAGTAATCGGGTACATGTTCCCTTAAAGGCAGTTACATAGAATGCATGTCATCCCCGGGTCAAGACTCTAGGAGTAATCGGGTACATGTTCCCTTAAAGGCAGTTACATAGAATGCATGTCATCCCCGGGTCAAGACTCTAGGAGTAATCGGGTACATGTTCCCTTAAAGGCAGTTACATAGAATGCGTGTCATCCCCGGGTCAAGACTCTAGGAGTAATCGGGTACATGTTCCCTTAAAGGCAGTTACATAGAATGCATGTCATCCCCGGGTCAAGACTCTAGGAGTAATCGGGTACATGTTCCCTTAAAGGCAGTTACATAGAATGCATGTCATCCCCGGGTCAAGACTCTAGGAGTAATCGGGTATATGTTCCCTTAAAGGCAGTTACATAGAATGCATGTCATCCCCGGGTCAAGACTCTAGGAGTTATCGGGTACATGTTCCTTAAAGGCAGTTACATAGAATGCATGTCATCCCGGGTCAAGACTCTAGGAGTAATCGGGTACATGTTCCCTTAAAGGCAGTTACATAGAATGCATGTCATCCCGGGTCAAGCTCTAGGAGTAATCGGTGTACATGTTCCCTTAAAGGCAGTTACATAGAATGCATGTCATCCCCGGGTCAAGACTCTAGGAGTAATCGGGTACATGTTCCCTTAAAGGCAGTTACATAGAATGCATGTCATCCCGGGTCAAGACTTAGGAGTAATCGGTGTACATGTTCCCTTAAAGGCAGTTACATAGAATGCATGTCCATCCCCGGGTCAAGGACTCTAGGAGTAATCGGGTACATGTTCCCTAAAGGCAGTTACATAGAATGCATTGTCATCCCCGGGTCAAGACTCTAGGAGTAATCGGGTACATGTTCCCTTAAAGGCAGTTACATAGAATGCATGTCATCCCCGGGTCAAGACTCTAGGAGTAATCGGGTACATGTTCCCTTAAAGGCAGTTACATAGAATGCATGTCATCCCCGGGTCAAGACTCTAGGAGTAATCGGGTACATGTTCCCTAAAGGCAGTTACATAGAATGCATGTCATCCCCGGGTCAAGACTCTAGGAGTAATCGGGTACATGTTCCCTTAAAGGCAGTTACATAGAATGCATGTCATCCCCGGGTCAAGACTCTAGGAGTAATCGGGTACATGTTCCCTTAAAGGCAGTTACATAGAATGCATGTCATCCCCGGGTCAAGACTCTAGGAGTAATTCGGGTACATGTTCCCTTAAAGGCAGTTACATAGAATGCATGTCATCCCCGGGTCAAGACTCTAGGAGTAATCGGGTACCATGTTCCCTTAAAGGCCAGTTAGATAGAATGCATGTCATCCCCGGGTCAAGACTCTAGGAGTAATCGGGTACATGTTCCCTTAAAGGCAGTTAGATAGAATGCATGTCATCCCGGGTCAAGACTCTAGGAGTAATCGGGTACATGTTCCCTTAAAGGCAGTTACATAGAAATGCATGTCTTCCCCGGGTCAAGGCTCTAGAGTAATCGGGTACATGTTCCCTTAAAGGCAGTTACATAGAATGCATGTCATCCCCGGGTCAAGACTCTAGGAGTAATCGGGTACATG
Organism: Conus ventricosus; assembly: GCA_018398815.1. Lineage (NCBI taxonomy): Eukaryota > Metazoa > Mollusca > Gastropoda > Neogastropoda > Conidae > Conus > Conus ventricosus. The sequence goes on along the minus strand of CM031595.1, from coordinate 60,025,719 downwards.
TTCCCTTAAAGGCAGTTTACATAGAATGCATGTCATCCCCGGGTCAAGACTCTAGGAGTAATCGGGTACATGTTCCCTTAAAGGCAGTTACATAGAAATGCATGTCATCCCCGGGGTCAGACTCTAGGAGTAATCGGGTACATGTTCCCTTAAAGGCAGTTACATAGAATGCATGTCATCCCCGGGTCAAGACTCTAGGAGTAATCTGGTACATGTTCCCTTAAAGGCAGTTACATAGAATGCATGTCGTAGGGTAAGAGAATGGTCGGCGTGGCTGTTCCGTTTTATCTATTTACCCTCCCGCACAGATGGCTGCAGTACTCCGTCTTCGGAGCGTTTCATTTTACCTTTGAGGGCAGTGGAGATTTTGTCGTTCATTCTTTCAGCTTGCTATGGCTGAGGTGGAGGGACTCAAGGCCACATGGTTAGAGCACCCTGCTGCGGAGCTGAAGGCTGTGGAGTTTGAACTACTGGTCAGATTGCAAGCCTCTCTGCTCACCTAGCAATGAATGGGTACCTGCTTTAGATCAGGAAAGGTGACAGCGCTGGAAGTTTAAGGTGTAACTCCACCTTCCATGATGTCTTGCCCTATAAACGACCAATCTCAGTTCACTGCCCTCCCCCCCCCCCCCCCCCCCCCCCCCCCCCCCCCCCATTCCCTTGCTCCCCTCCACGGCCGTTAGGCTGTGGAATTATAAACTCTGACATTGTCTGCCGGCCGTCTACTACTCACAATACTGAACAGCCTATCCACCAGTTTCATGTAAGCTTCATGGTTCAGCTCGCATCGCGCGCTGCCAAAGCCTTAGGCTGGGGCCAGGCTGCACAGAATTTATATTGTTTTCCCTTACTTTGTCCCCAGGGGTATTCACCAAGCGTCTCAGACCTGGTGCTCATCTATCAAACCACCCACGGAGTCTGCGACTGTGCAGTCCAAGGAGAAGCCGCCTTCCGGTTGGTGGAGATAGGAGGCCGAAGTCTGACGACACCGAAGTTGCTGCACTTTTTCGACAACGTCACTGCCGTCATTTTCATGGCGTCGTGCTGTGACGTAGAGCACACAAACGTGCACGAGACGATTAGCTCCAGCTTCCAGGAAACCTGCGACTTCTTCGCTCTGGTGGCCAATGACAAATCCCTCCTGAAGCTTCCGGTCATCCTGCTCATCACCAAGCTGGACATCCTGATGGAGCTGACCGGGAGGATCGACCTTCGGACGGTTTTCCCCGAGTTCAAGGGAGACCCACGTGAGGAGAAAGACGTGCAGAAGTTTCTTCTAGGGGTGTTCCGAGGCATTTGTGGGCCCCGTCCTTTCTATCATCACTTCATCCAGTGCACGGACCTTGCCAGCGTGCAGCAGGTCTTCGTGGAGATGAAGCGAGACATCCGAGACAGTCTTCTGAGGAAGCTTCTGCCCCAGTAGACTGTCAGGTGGTGATCAAATGAGGAGTCGTCCGAGACAATTCTGCTACGTCATCGCAAGTGTTTCATGTATTCTCTTTTGTGTTCATTCGAGGGAGCCTTACCACACCACACACACACACACACACACCACACACACACACACACACATACATACACACACGCGCGCGCACGCGCGAACACACACACACACACACACACACACACACACACACACACACACACACACACACACCCCATATTCACTCACCCACTCACTCATTCACTCACTCACTCCACACACTCATACGCTTACGTACAAACGTATGACATACTTAAGCGAACACACACACACACACACACACACACACACACACACACACACACACACACACACACACACACAACACACACACACACACCATATTCACTCACCCACTCACTCATTCACTCACTCACTCCACACACTCATACGCTTACGTACAAACGTATGACATACTTACACGAACAAATACCCGCACGCATGTTCACGCGCACACGCGCACACACCACACACACACACACACACACACGCCTTGTCGCCCACGGCTGACAAGTTTGGGTACGTGCACATACTCACTCCATGAGGTGTTTCTGGACCAGGCCCCAAATCACTCACCGAGCCGTGGTGCACTGGATGTGGACCATGAGGTGAGGGAAGGACATATTCTGGCTCAGTTGCAGAATCACTCCCCTCTTCAAAAAGTTGACGCAATATGCTATGATTGACACATTTCGTCGTTTGAGACTCGGAAGAATTTGAAAGCTGTGGAGTTTTTCGGGAGCAAAGAGGAAGGTGGGTCCGGTGAGTGAGATTGAGCACGTGTCCTTTCTCACCGCCCGGGGGGGGGGGGGGGATTTTTGGTGAGGAATGATTACGGAGCGTTTACACCAGTATTTGGGGCAAACTTGTGCCTGTCTTCGAGTAATATGATAATCATGTGGTTTTAAAACCGTTTACTTGATGCTTTAAGCGTTGAATGTGACGCTTACATGTTCTACATCTATCTGCCTAGCAGAATGAAATGAGGCGATTTCAGTTATAAACTAAATATTACGAAACATTACAACGCAGTGAATGTATGTCTGTGTTGACACACACACACCACACACACACACCACACACACACACACACACACACACACACACACACACACACTTAGAGACGGTGTGTGTGTGTGTGTGTGTGTGTGTGTGTGTGTGTGTGTGTGTGCGTGCGTGCGTGCGTGCGTGCGTGCGTGCGTGCGTGCGTGCGTGCGTGCGTGCGTGCGTGCGTGCGTGCGTGCGTGCGTGTGTGTGTGTGTGTGTGTGTGTGTGAACACAGACATACATTCACTGCGTGAATGTGACGCTTACATGTTCTACATTTATCTGCCTAGCAGAACGAAATGAGGTGATTTCAGTTATAAACTAAATATTACGAAACATTACAACGCAGTGAGTGTATGTCTGTGTTCACACACACACAGACACACACACACACACACACACACCACCACACACACCACACACACACACACACACACACACACACACACACACACACACACACACACACACACGTCTATAAGTATTTGTATGTGTGTGTGTGTGTGTGTGTGTGTGTGTGTGTGTGTGTGTGTTGTGTGTTGTGTGTGCGTGACCATCGTCATATAAGGCATACAACGTTAAAGCTACAAGCACAGTATTACCATTAGGTTTGATAAACAGTGTGCCTCTTCAGAAGCGTCGGATAAACGTACATACGCATTCAATTCCTAAGAGAATGCTGCACAGTTTCTTTTTTTTCTATTGATATACAGGAAGTTTGTTCGTTTCTCTTTCTTAATTTTCCTTACTTTGTGCTGTGTGTTTTATGGTGTATTTCATTTCATGTCAGAAAATCGGACGAACTGCACAAAGTTCCTTTTTTCTAAACACATTAAGATGTATATGTGGAATAATAAAGATCATTGTGCTGTATTATTTTGTGCTGGTTTATATTGCATTGTTATATTGTTTTACGTTGATGCATTCACACCTGATTTCTCTTCTTCATAAAACCGCAACTATATATGGTATATATCGGGACAAACGTTCCACTAATTTTAATGCACGATCCAAATTGGTTGGTTTCTGATTGAAAGTAGCAGTTTTAATGGTGATGGTAAGATGCGTGTAAAGATGGAGAAGAATTTCTTATCAGCGCTCCGATCCGTACGTGAAACAATTCTGAAGAATTTACATTGCTTTCTGACAGGAAAATGTCAAATGCAGGAAAATGTCAAATGTCATATTTTGATCGAAAATAACACCCCATAAGGTCAGCACAAACACCGCATAAGGTCAGCACAGTATTGTCGAAAGTTGTGAAAGTGGATTGAGTTTTGGCAGCTGATAAAGTAAATTCATTTTCCTCTGCCCACTATCGGAACTTATCCACGCAAAGTTGGAGTCGACATTGTATGCCAGCACAGGTGGCTCAAACTGCGTAGAGCGCAAAGTCATCAACAGAGAGAACTCAGAGCCTTGATTTACAGAAGTGACAATATCATTAATTGTGATGCCTAACAGAGCAGGAGAAGGGGTGCTCCCATGGGTGACACTCAACTCCTGTTCGTCAGAGAGCGTGGTGCTAGCACGGAGTTACAAACTGCCGATCAGTCAGACAAAGAAAAAGAGGAACATGACCTCGAAGCTAAGAGTCTGAAGATCCTCGAGAATACTCAATTTTCCACGTGGTCGTAAGTCTTCTCCAGGTCAATAAAGATAATGGACATCATGGTCGTGTCAGATTTTTAATGAGCTCTTGTCGACTGACAGATACAGTTGGAGGTAAATATAAAGAGTTACTGCTTTATGCGAAGCAACCCTGGTAACTAAAGCGTGGAGAGAAGAAGTAAGACTTACCGGACTCGACAGAAGAGACTTGTGGATAAGTAACGAAACTCCTCCTCAGAGGGTTGAAAACACATTGAAGCTATAAAGAGTAAACGATTTCTTCCTATGGATTTGTGTCTCCTGGAAAACAATAACCACAGGCTTTAGGTGTTGACAGAGGAGCTGTAACATCTCAAAATTTGAATTAAGACTCCGGATATTCCAGTATGAAAAGGTGTTATCTACACTGACAGGACAGCGCTAGACATTATCAGTCCATCACCCCGTCCTCACCTCTACCACGGAAAATGAGTTGGAAACGGCACTGGCTGCTAATTTTGATAGGGTCTCCAGTCCCGACCGGCCAGCAGGCGGAGACCCAGTGAGAAATTATGGAGGCTTGTGGGACATCTTCACCATCTGAACATTACCTCTGCTCTGGTATCGAGCTCAGATGGTCGAGGGGTTGGGGGGTGGGGTGGAGGGCTTGGACTGATGGCTGGTCTGGGAGGTGATATTACCTCCCACCCCCCACCCCCCACCCCCCTCCCGCCATGGGCGCGCTGACCAGGTGAAACGGCGTATTGAACACCTCTGTTCGAGGCTGTAGCTTTAAGTTTGTACAGATTCAGTTGGCGGGAAGGATGGGTCTGTCTGGCAGCGCACAGACACGTCGACACCTTCTGGACAGTCGCTGAGTAGGTCATAGTGAAAACAGTCTGACTTCTGACGACCAGTGCCGTTGATTCATGATTGGGTGTTTCCTTTCCGGTTTTTTTGCTTTCTGGACAGATTTTTATCAGTTGCTACTTCGGGCAGTTCCGTAAAGAGGAAGGGTACCGGGTGGCTGCCACCGCAAAGGGCTGGCCTCTGGCAAGACCCTCGTGAACTACTCTGCAGCATTAACCACAAATCTCCTTCCCAGAGCATCTACCGCAAAAGTGGCCAAACTTCTGTCCATGGAAGCACCTCATCGGAGATGAGACGTAGAGGTCTATCCTGACAATAAGGTAGCCAATTCTGATCGCCGGCGGTAGTGATGGCGTACAACATGTCATCGAATGAATTGGTTGGGATATGAACTGACACTTTGTTGATGGTCATACGGTGAATATCAATCAACTCGCTCTTGATATCGGCCTCCGGAATGCCTTTAAGGACAGGACACGTGACGAGTTAAGCTGCTTGTGTGGAAGCACTCTAATCCCTCTGTCAGCCAGCTTCTTAGCGCTCGGAGACTGTTCTGATTGATGGATTGACTGGCAGTCGATGAGGAAAGAGCCATGGCGAACCTTTTTGATGGAATTAAGGGTCACCAGCAATACCTTGTAAATCTTTCTGGATATCAGTCGAGTCTAGAGCTGACACAGGTTTGTCTTACTCAGAACCCTCTATCACCAGCTATGAAGCTCCAGAATCTGCCTTTTTCTTGTTTCTGTATTCGACTCGCTGTCTAGATAAGAGTACTGGAAAGGTCTGGTTTGTTTTTCGCCGCACTTTCCGGTTCTTTTATGGGAAAGGGAGTATTTCTTTTCACTTTTGTTTTTCGCCGTACTTTCCGGTTCTTTAAGGGAAAGGGGGTGTTTCTTTTCACTTTTGTTTTTCGCCGTACTTTCCGGTTCTTTAAGGGAAAGGGGGTGTTTCTTTTCACTTTTGTTTTCATCCCTCCTCACCTACCCTCCATAGAGTCCATCTAAGGGGCCAGGGTCAAGAAACCAAGTCTCCACCCGTTTCAGGTTTTGGGAGAGCTATGCGACAAACAAGCCGACCAACTCTGTCCCTCCTGGTGAAACCCAACTCCCGGGGACAGAGTGTTGAGCGCTACAGGGGTTACCTTAGTCAGCCGGGGAACTGCCTGTCTTGACCCAGCCTCACGCAGGGGTCGCCGACTGATAGATATGGACCAGAGTGCACTTCCTCTCTGGGAGAGGTCATTCCCCTCCATCACAGGTCGCACCGCAGGGCAAACGCGGGTATAAACAAGATCTCAGAGCAAAGAAGAGTGTGGAAAAGAAGACGTGAAGGGGAGCTGAAGAGAGAAAAGATCCTATCGAACGACAGAAAGCAGAACAGGTAAAAAGTGGGTTACACGTTGTCAGGGCCTTCACCCCTAACCTGTCTGACATGGGAAGCATTAACTCCTACTCTTACTACTTCCAACTCCTCCTGCCTTAGGCCAGTCACCGGTGTCGTATATAATACTGTCGCCGTGGAATTGTATCGCAGCGATAGCATTTCACGTGAAATATTGTTGCAGCGACAATAATTGCTGGAAAAAAATGTCGCGCACAACTTTTCACGAAAAATGTCCCATAGAATATTGTAGCTGTCCATAAAATGCAGTATTTCCCGGGAAATACTGTCGCTGCGACACGATTTTATGAGCGACAGTATTATATACGACACCGGCCTAGAAGTGTTGTGAAAAACTGGCGTTCAATTCAAGTGTAGACGCCCCTGTCAGCAGAGCTTCGGGGATCACCGGACCACGCAATACATCCGACCACAGCAAGATCGCAACCCCCAGAGGGACATTTCCTCCTGGAAAGGAAATCAGTATAATATTTGTTTACGAAAGATATGAACTTTTATATATAGTCTAGTTGATCTAGAAACATACTAATAAATGATTGGGTTTTGCTTATTTTTAAATCAAATAGGGGATAAACAGGACGATAACAGAGTCAAAATGTATTTCTCTTCTGTAAGGTTGAGAACTCACCAGTAAAAGAGTATCTTTGTTCTTTTACACCCCTTTCGCAAAATTACACTATTGATTTACACAAGTTTCTAAAGCTTTCTTTTTTTCCCCTGGCAATGTCACGTTGCCAAAATAACTGAAGAGTGATTTCAGTTTCTATTTCGCAAAAACAGCATTTTTAATGGTTTTATCCCACAACTTATAAGAGGAATACTATAATTCTAAAGATACTCGGAGTCTAAACAATTTCAATTTTGCTTTGTATTTCAAGAAAGATAATGTTCCAGTTTATGTCTATAGTCAGCGCATCAGTCTACTTAGGCATCCATTCATCTTCATCGAGAGTATCGTAAATCTTTTCATTCTGCTGTGAATTTTCAAAACTATGTAAAGTACTTTTATGTTCTCCTTCACCTTATAGAACTGATTTACACTGCAATGGTCCCTCGTCATATTTTGCAACAACCTATACACAGCCGGTATAAGTAAGAAAGTTAGATTTGATTTTATATTTAAGTTTGAAATCCTTAAAATATAGAAAAGGTTTCCAATCTCACGTAACATAACAGATAATTCTCGCTGTGCATACCTTTGTCAATCTATTATTTACTTAAAGAATTCTTTTTTTTAAGCGGGGGGGGGGGGGGGGGGGGGGGGTCGGGGGGGGGGGGTAGGAGGGATGGCAGGTGGGGGGTGGGGAAGAGAGGGTGCGGGCGGAAAATTTCCTAAGTTGCTTGTATCGTTGTAAAAGGACGAGATCCTGCAATGATTTCAACAGATCGAGGTTTCTACCATGAACAAGCAACAATAACAACAACAAAACTGCAATGATTTCACCGGCTCTTCCAAATTTCAGTGCTTTGTATTGTCTTGTTTTCTTGGTGGGTGGGGTGCTGGGCAGGAGGTGTGTGTGTGTTGTGTGTGTGAGAGAGAGAGAGGAGAGAGAGAGAGAGAGAGAGAGAGAGAGCAGGCGCGCGCGCACCTGCGTGAGTTAGATAGGGGTGGGTGAGCTGCCTCGTCTCCTGTTGCAGAAGATCATTGTGACGTCAGAAGCTGCAAAAGCATGATCGCGGCACGTACGGACTGAACGGAGAATAAAACACGGCAAACAATCCCTCCCCCCCCCCCCCCCCTATCACCCCCACCACCCACCATCCTCCCCTTTACCCTGTTCCTGCTCCCATTCCCTCCCTTCCCCCTTCCTCTCTTTCACACACACACACACACACACACACCGTCTCCACGCCTGTCACGGACCTAGACAGAAATTTCAAATTTCAGAAATCGAAACATGTTGGATTTGGGGTTTGGGGGGGAGGGGGGGGAGATGAGAAGAAGACGGGAAAGAGAAAGAAAAAAAGTGATGCTGAAGGGGAAAAAAGCTATAAAGTCAGAAAAACAATAGAAAGAAAGAAAGCCATAGTAAAGAAGATGGATAAGGGGGGATGGGGTAGGGGTGGGGAGCAAGGGAGGGAAACGGGGCAGAGAGAATGAAGCGGAATGAAGGAACAAAATATAAAAACAAGGAAAGTGTATTGGGCGGATAAACAACTGATCTAAACAAGTGCCAGCAAACAAGACCTCTGTCAATATGACAATGATTCATCAAAAGAAAAAAATACATGTATCAAAAAGAAGGGGGCGGGGCAAAAGTAAAAACAAGGAAGTAGGGGAAAAAAAGACCATGAAAGAAATACAGACATAAAGAAAGAGAAATGATGATAAATGTAATGACGAAAGAACAAGAAACAAGGAAAGGAAAGAGAAACACAGACAGAAAAAAAGGAAAGAAAACCTCTGTGGAGTGCCTTACCTTCAGGTTCAACAACTCTCTTCCATCTCCACCCTCCCCCATCCCCACACCCCCTCTCTACCCTTACCCGATCAGAACCCTTCCAAGATTTAGAAGGGAAAAAAGGAGAGAGAAAAAAAAACAAGAACAGAAGGAAAAGAAAAACAACGTATGAAAACTGTTTTAAATTAATCTCCCACCCCCATCACCCCACCCTCCCCAATCCCCCCAACCCCCCAGCCTCACATCACACCCAGATCGCTGTACTTCCACTAACGAACGTTCGGACAAATCGTCGAGGATTTATATTCTTAACGATGTCACATGTGTCACAGTGAGGGGCGATTGCGCTTTAATGATGATCGATCGTTACTAAATCTCCAAACCACGGTGGCTTCTGGAACTGACGACTTCAATGTTTTTCTTTTCTTTTTTTTCTTTTTTTTTTGTGCTGTGTGCGTGCGTGCGTGCGTGCGTTGGTGGTGTGTGTGTGTGGGGGGGGGGGTCTCTGATGAATGGGACGAATAAGAATTGTCTCGATGCAATCAATCCACGCTTAACGCAAAACTCCGTGGGCTGGGTGTAATACATGAGCAATGTATCCTGATCACCTTTTCAAAGCTAGTCCAGCTTTCGCTTCAATGGACGACTAACTACACTGCCTGTCTGCGTGTTACTAGTGTGTTCTCTCTTCTCAGTCATCCCTATTATGTTGTTTCCTTGGAAACCACAATCAAAGAAGGGCTTGTGGATATGTTCGAGTTTGTAATGATGATGTTGGCGTTCGTCGAAAACAGACACAATCAGAAACACTTTAAAACAACCACCATGACGTGATCGCATGGATCCACTGGCCCTCATTGAATGGTGGTGAATTACTATTCAGATGTGTAAAAGAAGAAGTAGTTTGACATCGGACGCTTTTGTCTAAATGGGGCGATAGAATGTTTTTGTCTAAATGGGGCGATAGAAGGCGAAAGAGCAAAGAAACCAAACAGATGTCGGAAGAAGGCTTGGAGACCATCTGACCAGTGTGGGCTCCCTGGCAAATACAAGGTCTGGTGTCTGCAGTTCATGCTGATACCAAAGCTTCTATGGCCTCTGATGATATACGACATTTGCACCAGCATAGTGGAGGCAATGGAAGCCAAAATCAACAAGTTCACAAGGAAATGGCTTGGTGTCCCATCCTGTCTCACTGACATAGCACTGTACTGTCGCCAAGCAAAGCTGAAACTACCACTGAAATCCATCCTGGAGGAATACAAAGCAGGGAAGATCAGACTTCAAAGCATGCTGGAGGACTCAGGAGACAAGGTGGTAGAAGCAATAAAGCCCCTGCTGAAGACAGGCAGAAAATGGAAAGTTCAAGGGGCGATGGATTCTGCAAAAGAAAGTCTCAAGATCAGAGAAATAACAGGACACACACAGACCAACAGACAAGGACTGGGGATGACCAAAACTGAATGGTGGTCAAAGGCCAAAGGAAAAGCCAAAAGAGACATGATGATTCAGGAGATGAGAAAAGAAGAAGACCAAAAAAAGACTCCAAAAAGCAGTCCAGCAGAGCCAGCAAGGGCAATGGACAACGTGGGAGAATGCACTCAAAGAAGTCTCACTTGGAATGACATTTGGCACCTGGCCCTCTCAGGATCAGCTTCAGTCTCAGATCTGCATATACCTCTGCCCTCAAATGCAAACCTGGTGAAGTGGGGAAAAACAGACGATCCTGAATGCCCCCTCTGCCATGAAAAACAAACCGTGGAGCATGTCCTAAGCTCATGTAAAGTAGCCCTGGCTCAAGGAAGGTACACATGGAGGCAGAACCAAATGCTCAAAGTGATTGTACATGCAGTCTGGGCTAGTACCAACACCACAAAAGGGAAAATCAGGACTCCAAAAGCACCCACAACATTCTTCACGGCAGGAGGTAGCAAATCATGGCCAAGAACAGCAGTGCCACTCGGAACATGCAGGCAGAGTCTGCTGGACGGGGCAGATGACTGGGAGTGTACTGCAGACCTCCCAGAATGGAAGTCACCCAGAGATCATCAGCAAGAGTGGCATGAGACCAGACATAGTAGTCCATTCTCAGTCAACCAAGCAGCTGATCATGATCGAGCTCACGGTGCCATATGAGAACAGCATGGAGGCAGCTCAAATCTACAAGACTGAAAAGTATGCTGATCTGGCAAACAGCCTGAGGAGAGAAGGTTATCCGGTCAAAGTCCTCACTGCAGAAATTGGAGCTGGGGGGTTGTAGGAACGTCTGTATACAGCCTCATGAAACAGCTCTCAGTTGCAGGGAGGGAAAAAAACAGAGGGACATCCGGAGTCATGAACCGGGTGTGGCCCAACCCCCCTAGAGTGTCAGAAGATAAGAGCCGAAACACTTACTTGAATGGGGCTTCTCTTCTGAGGACTCTCTGCTGCCACGCTCTCCACGAGTTTCTTTCTACCTGAATGTTTTCGAACGTCTCAGTGTTGTCAGGTTTTGAATGGGCCTTTACTTCATGTATGTATGTATGTTTGTATGTATGTATGTGTGTGTATGTATGTGTGTATGTATACATATGTGTGTGTGTACTATGTACGTACGTACGTATGAATGTGTTTATGTATGCATATTTCTATGTATATATGTATGTTTGTACGTTTGTATGTACGTATG
>CM031595.1:60006755-60009255 GCA_018398815.1 Conus ventricosus | reverse complement strand
CTTGACTGTGTCGAACGCTTTCTGAAGGCTGACAAAGGCTACATACATCTTTCTGTTTAGAGCGAGATGTTTCTGAACAAAGGCATGTAACGTGAAAATGTGGTCGATTGTCGAATAAGTTTTTGCGAAAACCAGCCTGTGTTTCAGATCTTAGATTGTATGTATTCGAACAATCTGTCAATCTCTTATCTATATTTAGTATGTAAGCATACAGTTTACTGAGGCAAGAGAAAAGAGCAAAATCAGGATAATTATCGAGATTGTTAATGCTTCTTTTTTTATGTAGTGGAAATATGATAGCTTTCGACCATTCACTGGGAAACGTACCCTTCGAAAACAATGCATTAAAACACTCTTTCAAAAAAGGGACAATCATGTCCTGTGAGATTTTTAAAACTTCGTTTAATAACCATCAGCTCCTGCTGCTTTTCCTGATTTACAATATTACCTCTAATTCTGTTGTATTCTGTTCTTTTACCTCTAATTCTGTTGTATCAATATTCAGGCCGAAAAGAAATGTTGTCAGTGTCGTTATTTTCTGGCTCAAAAATATTGTGATCGCGTTGTTCAGCACTGTCATTAAAAAGTTTAGGAAAGTGACGGAACCAGTCTTCTTTTCTAAGGTTATTTTTTCAGTCTGGTCTCACGTTTCCGTTTCTTTATTTCTTTCCAGAATGCCTGCGAATTATGTCGATAGTTGACAAATCTATCAACAGCTTCCGTTTTTAAAATTCTTTTTCCTTGGTTCTAAGAGTAGTTTTGTACTTGTTCCTTCCTGTTCATATGAACGTCTGTTTTCTAGTGGGTTTTTTTTTCAATATCTTTTGAAGATTCTTAAAGCTTTTCTTGCGTTCTTCTTTGACAGGCGACAATCTTTGTCGAACCAGCGGTTACTTTGTTTCTAAGTGGGCACAGCACCTTTAGGGTTGTTGGGACAAATCCACTTAGTCATACACATTGCGGCATCTTTCATAGCACATGTAAATGTGTCGAAATCGATTGACCGTTCAATCTGAGCAATGGCTTCTACTATACAGTCAGAAAATGCAGGAGAACAGGTTTCAGTGAGTGTATGTATTTCATCTGGGTTCCATGTTATTTCATCAAGAGAACAAAGGGGGCTGTCATGAAAAAGCTATTTACATCATTTTCTGACTTACTATGAGCACAAGGGGCATATGTACCGTTTCGGCTCTCTCTTCCTTAGAACGAAATCGGTACATGGTGAAGCAAAGTCCGGAGAAGCAATAAAGCAATCGTTTACACTTGCGCCACTAGAAGGAACAAAAGTAAAATGCTTTGATGCATCAGGATAACAGAAGCCGTTTAAGACCAAAAGTTCATAACAGGCGCACAAATCTTAGAATTGTCTACCTAACGGATTAAGAACCAAGTCTTCTGACTGACGGTTATCAACAAATAATGCAGAGTCGTCATTTAATATCTTTTCAGGTTCAGTCTGAAATACATCAGAATTGGGTTGAAGGTTGGCTGTTCTGCTGTTAAGATCTCTGCGTAGTAGAAAAAGAGCGTCACCAAATTGTTCAAGCACATCTGCAGGACACTGCTCGATTTCCAACAAACGACATTTATGTTGCACATAACTATATAACGGAGAGTCCCGGGAAGGGGGAGGGGGTTGGGAGAGGGAGGAGGGTGCGCAATAAGCCACAAGAAAAACGTCAATGTCAGTTCCCTTGAGTTATGTATCTAACCTTAGAACAATAACGTGATCGTATGAAACATCAACCCGCGACACAAATCTACCACATTGTTTGTGTATCAAAGTGATCATACCACCACCACTCCTATCTCGACGAGAAAGCTTTACAACAGGAGAGGAAAAACATGGAAAAGCTGACCACCAATCTGGAAGGAAAAACGTTAAAACAAAGTTTCCAATACGCACACAAAGTCAAACTTATTGATTAATTTAAGAAATCTGGGTGTGAAAATGTGTTCCAAAAGCCTTCAACATTCCAGGACAAGAAAGAAAGTGAACGGCTTACAGTGCGCGGGACTGTGTTCAAACCTGGGGCTTGGCCGACACATCATGCTTGGTTCGATTCTGTCAAAGCTGCATCGTTGGGGAAGCTGGGTGGGCGCCTTCGTTTAGGGGGTCGGGATGGCTCCTGTTGGCAGCTTGAGGACGACCCACTAGTGGTCACACTGCTGCCACGGACAGGTGACCTGCTTCCAAGGTTATGATTTCCGACTGACCCCTCTCTTGGATGTCTGGAGGCTCCGTTGTGATGGTGTGAGTTGTCAGTGCTGCCGTTGCCGGAACGTTGCTGCAGAGGGCCCGCGACTACCAGCTTGTTACCCGTATAATAAGCATGTAGTCCTTTCTCACGCTGCTCTCTGATCTGCTCCGACTCTCTGGTTGTCAAGTCGCCTGCAACCGCAAATCCTTTCTGCTTCAACGCCATACTTCCCTTTGTCAAGACGTCCATTTTGTCTCGCCGACGCAAGAATTGGACAATCATTGGGCGGGGTTTGG
>CM031595.1:59989255-60001755 GCA_018398815.1 Conus ventricosus | reverse complement strand
GTGTTGCTCCCCCTGATTTCCTTCCCCGTCCCCCATGCACCCCACCCACAAATATCTCACCTTCTCTCCGCCTCCAGGGAGCAGCAACCGTCAGTTGAAGCAAGCCCGCACACTGGAGGAGACGCTGCGTGGCTACGTCAAGAGTCTGTGTTTGTGATTCAACACCCACCGACTCCCCTACTGGTGATACCAGTCAATTATTATCCGCCTTAACTCTCGTCCAGTAGCTCTGACCAGCTACCGTTGTAGCTTGGCTGGGTGGAGGGGGGGGGGGGTCGAATCGTCTGAAAGCTGGCAGCCAGCAGTCTTTTGGCATTGGAACAGTGCGCTTCTGGAAGTACAGCTTCATTTTATCTGTCTGTTAGCTACTATTCCTAACAATTGTATCACTAAATGGCACATTGTAGCCACAGGCTTTTTGTAGTTGTTTGTTTGTTTGTTTTTTATGTGGAGAAAGAACACGATATCATCTGGAAATCTGAAAATGGACCTTCATTTTCTGACTTTTCAAGACTGTCTCTTCCCTTTTCATTAAAAAATGAATAAGTTTTTAAAATGAAATAAAACAAAACCTGACAGATCGACAGTTTCAAGTTCGCGTAGAAACCACGCTTTCTGAATTTCATGAGCAAGAGTTGGGTGTTCTGCTCTCTTCTGTGTATAAATTGAGCAGTTTACTCTACCACCGAATCTTTCTCCTTTTTTCCCCCTGTCCGACAATGACTTCGCAACCAACGCAGGCGCACAATGCTGACTTCAGTTTTACGTTGATTAGACCAGACAGTGGGCCGCCAAAATGCTTTTACTTTCTGATCCACTTACACCATTTTTCACAAAATGTTGAAAACTTTAAAATTCGTCCGGAAAAAAAAGCCATCAGTACAGCTATGAAAGAAGCCAAAATTTTCGGACTTGTTTTTGAACTAAAAGTTCAACATCGAAATTCATATCCAGTACTTCAAAGACATCGCGTCAGAAAGAGAAGTAAGGAACATTTCTTGAGTCGTGGTGTACACAGATGGTGAATTAATAAGAAAACTCTTCTTTACAGGGCTTCCATCTGTTCCAAATTAGACTACAGCTGTGCCATTTTTGGCTCCGCACGTCCTTATCTATAACACACCATCAGGGGATTTGTCTCAGCTTGGAGGCGTTCAATACCACTCCTATGTACAGTATTCATCCAGAGGTAGTGGAGGGGGGGGGGGGGGTGGACTATCCCTCGCCGACCACAGAGTAAAAGTCACATTAAACTAGTTTTGAGGCTGCAGTCTGACCCTAGCAATCCTGCCTATGACTGCGTCTTTTCACCCAAAACTCCAGAAAAGGTTTGAAGAAATCCCGGTTCTATTCCATCCGTAGAAATACGCCCCCTTCCCCACTTTCAAAACAATAGCGTTTGGTTTGGAGTTGCTTGTGATCTTTCGAAAATTCCAAACCATTCACCATGGACCTTTTAACACAGGAGATCCAGGAAGATCTCGCGTCTTTACATAAGGACTTCCCAGATCTCGTGCAGACGAGACATTACTGCCGAGTTTTGTTTTAAAGAAAAATTAATCCTTTCAAACTATTTTTTACCGACTGATACAAGGTTGAAGGAGTTGTTTCTGCTGCTTATTGCTCAACGACTCTAGTTATGGAACTTTAACAGCACATTCCCTCTGACAGTTCCGTCAATGCTGCTCAACTCACAGCCCTGGTCCAGGCACTGAGTTGACCTATCAGACCTAACATAAAACTTTCTCATTCTCTCTGACTCCCTTTCAGCGCTGAACGCCATAGCCGGTTGTGACATTTTAAAACATTACATTCTCTACAATCTGAGGTTACATCATTTTTGCTTGCTAGGGTTCCGGTAATGCTGACATTCAGGCGATGAGTTTGCCGATCATCTTGCCAAAAATTGACCAAATAATGAATTGTCCAGATCATTTATCACTACACCTACACAGATGTGATCCCTAAAATTCATACTTAGTCAGAGTCGTCTGGCAGGACTAGAACACACAGCTGAATAGTAAACATTCGGTCAGATTCGCCCAGTGCCTGAAGACATTCTGCCCCCTGCCAGTGGCGTCCTCAAAGAAGAAAGTGTCGTGCCGATGAAACACAATCCATTCCTTTTACACTCTGATTTATTTTACAGGGTAATGTGGCTCCCCTGGTACATGCCATGTCATGAGCCATTCATTTTTGTAACATGTTCTCACAGAGTGGAGGAACTGACACGACGTCAAACATAATCATTTTTCTTTTTCAGGAAGCTCCACGGCGCACACCATGTGATGACCATTATGTTCTCAGAGAGTGTAGGAATTCACATGACGCTAAACATAGACACTTTACAGGAGGCTCCATGGCGCACACCATGTGATGAGCAATCATGTTCTCACAGAGTGTAGGAATTCACATGACGCTGAACATAGACACTTTACAGGAGGCTCCATGGCGCACACCATGTGATGAGCAATCATGTTCTCACAGAGTGTAGGAATTCACATGACGCTGAACATAGACACTTTACAGGAGGCTCCATGGCGCACACCATGTGAATGAGCCATACACCATGTAACATGTTCTTACAGAGTGTGGGAATGTGCAGGATGTTAAGCAAAAGCACTTTACAGGTAGTTCTATGGTGCATACGATGTGATGAGCCATTCACTAGGAATCATGATCTTACAGAATGTAAGAATGTACATGATTTTAAACATAAACACTTTACCGGAGACTCCATGAAGCAGTTGTTCAAAGAAGTTTCCACTAAACGTAAGAGTTCAACTTCTAACAGAGTTAGATATCTTTAATTTCATTGAAGATTTTGTAGCAAACAGACCCGGCTTTTCTCCATGTTCAGCATGTTTAAAATGGATTGGGTTTGTAGTGACTGTCGTCGTTAAATTGTTTACGTTAATGTTTTTCTTTTTTTTATTTTTTTTTCTTTTCTCTTTGAACGTTTGTTTGCTTGTTTGCTTGTTTGTTTGTTTGTTTGTTAAGACATGCATATATGGAATCGATGTTAACATAGCAACAGCCTTCATGTGGTTCCGTGTTGTCAGCTGGTCTAACAACAACATGAAATGTTTCATCGCGGACACAGTCTGACTAAGAGTCGCTTTACTTGGGCACCATCCTAATGACATTCACTGTGAAAGACTGTGACGGATGTGCTGTTATCATCCTCACACTGTTGTTTTGTTCTTCTGTTGTAACTGGTGTAGTTTGGTCCGGCTTTGCTTTTGTGGAATAGGCTAGCTAGTGTTGTTTTCATTATCTATAATTATTTTCATTTGCTGAAATGAGAAACGTTTATGGCTAGCCTGCGAAGTAAAATTGTGGAGTATATGTTGAAAACCAATAAACATAGAAACTTCTCCGTACGAAAGGATTTTTGGTTGTTTTTTGTTTGAATGCAGCTTTTTTTTTTCAAACGTAAAAATGTCGAAGATAAACGAATGTAAAATATTGTAATTATTTCCCCATAGCAACATCGGTGTTTAGCCCTGTGGACCAGTGAGAGTTAGATCTGGAAAGACAACCAGCATGTACTGGAACTCCGTTGAGTTTTCTCTCTTTTTTTTTTTTTTTTCTTTTTTTTCCCCAATGGGCAATTCGGAGATCTGACGGCTGATCCAGCGAAGCCTGTTCAAAGTTATGAAAGTTCTGAATAAGAAAGAAGGAAGTGTCGAGAAGATGTTGCCAGTTCAGTGACAGTGGACGACTCATAATGTGCCCTGTTCTTAATCTTTTTTTTATTATTACTATAAAGAAAAACTGTGAGTGTGACTTGCTTCATACGTGGGGAGCTGTCCGTCTGGTCCGTGACGGACCGTGAGGGAGCCATATCCGTAATGGCATCGAATCTGAGGGTGGATGACTGTGTCAACCCTAGTCCTAGTCTGTTGGGGTGCCATTTTTCCTGGTACGGGCGCTTCTTGTTATTGACGCCCCTATGAATTGTCTTGCTAATGTGTATTGTTAAGAAACATCTGTTCTGAATTTGAAGAAACCGACCATATGATTTGAATTCATCCGAAGCCAACTGTGAAGAATTCCGTAAGGACTGCCTGGAAGTGGTGACTTTGTGAACAGAGTAAATCCTCTTTACTTTTTTTTTATCATTATTCTTTTCTAAGACTCAGCTTAATCCCCTTTCTGTAACAAAGACCACGTCCTTTACGGTGACATACGAGTATAGTGAACCCAGGAAAGGGATAAAAGATATATCTTACTGCTTCCGTGTCAGTTTCACTTTCATCCAGGAAAATATAGAAAGAAGAGGGATTAGTAACCGCCGAGAACACAACCAGATTACAGGCCAAAACACAATGCGTTTCGACCTCTTGGGTCTTCTTCAGCCAAAGAGAAACAACATTTAGAACAGTGAAAACGAAGAACGAGAAACCACTTATCTTTTCATATTCGGCGCAAAATGGATGTTGGGTGAAAACGAGGCCACTTCCATCAAGGAGGTGTCACTGCGTGCGGACTCGTCCTTATACGCTACACCACATCCGCAAAGTTTCAAGACCACACTGCGCACGGTTCACAGCTGATTGATAAATGAATTAAATACTGAGATGAGAAAATTTTAGACGAGAGTCTGATGGATACGACCTAGCTGATGTCTGACCTGCACATTAACCCAACGCGCTGGTCAGACGTTAGGTGCCTACCTAACACTGCGTCACTATTATCATTGTATAGATGTGTGTTTGCGTGGGTGGACACGTGTGAGAATATGTGTGTACATGGGTGGGTGGGCACGGGCCCAAATGTGTGTGTGTGTGAGGGAGGGGGGGGGGGGCGTGTGTGTGTGTGTGTGTGCGTGTGTGTGTGTGTGTGTGTGTGTGTGGTGTGTGTGTGTGTGTGTGTGTGTGTGTGTGTGTGTGTGTGTGTGTGTGCGTGTGTATGTATGTGTGTGTGCGCGTGCGCACGCACGCACGCACGCGCACCTGTGTATCTTACACTTCAGAAATACCATTAGAACGTTAGTCTGCAATATTGGTGATGTTTAAGTGAGGTGCTGGCGGGGATTTGAACTCGCAACCCCAGACTGCGTACTCAGTGCTCTGTCACTGAGGTAACTGGGCATCTCATCCTTTGCACACACAGAGAAAAGAGAGAGAGAGAGAGAGAGAGAGAGAGAGAGAGAGAGAGAGAGAGAGAGAGAGAGAGAGGCGGGCACAGACCGACAGGCCGATAAACAGACGAGAAATCCTGGTTTCCCCACGGTTCTCCGCAGCGTTGCCATTCCAGTTTGGAGATCTCAGGTATCCGTGAGAAATGTCACCTTGACAGTGATGACGTGACATGTCCATTGGCCCCTTGTGGAGACATAACCCCCGCGTAAAGTGTTAAGTGGGCAATCATAAAACGGATAATGAGTTAAAACCAAAAAGAGAGAGAGAGAAGGGGGGGTGGATGGGAGAAAGGGGTGCTTAGCGAGAGAGTGAGATATGAAGAGAGAAAGGAGGGGGAGAGAGAGTAAAGGAGAGACTCAGAAAGTCTGACTGACTAACTGACGGAGAGAGGGAGGTAATGGGAGAAGAGGTAGTGAGAGAGACAGACAGACAGACAGACAGATAGAGACAGAGAAGGGTAGGAGGGGGAGGGAAAGATAGAGACAGACAGACAGACAAACAGATGTACAGAGATAGAAAAAGAAAGAGTTACATAAACAGAGACAGGCAGAAACACAAAGACAGACAAGAGAGAGAGAAAAGAAAATATACACACGGAAAGAGAAAGGGACAAAGACAAGAGAGAAAGAGAGAGAGACACAGGCACAGACAGACAGGCCGATAAACAGACAGAGAGACACAGGCACAGACAGACAGGCCGATAAACAGAGAGAGACAGGCACAGACAGACAGGCGATAAACAGAGAGACACAGGCACAGACAGACAGGCCGATAAACAGACGAGAGAGACACAGGCACAGACAGACAGGCCGATAACCAGACAGAGAGAGACACAGGCACAGACAGACAGCCGATAACCAGACAGAGAGAGACACAGCCACAGACAGACAGGCCGATAAACAGACAGAGAGACACAGGCACAGACAGACAGGCCGATAAACAGAGAGACACAGGCACAGACAGACAGGCCGATAAACAGACAGAGAGAGACACAGGCACAGACAGACAGGCCGATAAACAGACAGAGAGAGACACAGGCACAGACAGACAGGCCGATAACCAGACAGAGAGAGACACAGGCACAGACAGACAGGCCGATAAACAGACAGAGAGAGACACAGGCACAGACAGACAGGCCGATAAACAGACAGAGAGAGACACAGGCACAGACAGACAGGCCGATAACCAGACAGAGAGAGACACAGGCACGACAGACAGGCCGATAAACAGACAGAGAGAGACACAGGCACAGACAGACAGGCCGATAAACAGACAGAGAGAGACACAGGCACAGACAGACAGGCCGATAACCAGACAGAGAGACACAGGCACAGACAGACATAGCCGATAAACAGACAGAGACGACACAGGCACAGACAGACAGGCCGATAAACAGACAGAGCACTCCTCTTTTCCACACGGTGTGCTCTGAGTTCTGTCAGGACGTCCTGCCGACCCTCCCTGCAGCTTTGCCTTTCCAGTTTGGAGATCTCGGGTTTCCGTGAGAAATGTCACCTTCACAGTGATGACGTGACCTGCCCATTGACCCGTTACAGAGGTCAAACACTGCGTAAAGGGGTAAGTGGGCAATGATAAAACGAATGATGAATTAAAGCCAGAGAGAGAGAGAGAGAGAGAGAGAGCAGGGAGGGATGGGAGGGAGAGGTGGTTATAGTGAGAGTATCAGAGAAGCAAAAAGAGGGCAGGAAAGGGGGGGGGGGAGAGAGAGAGAAAAGGAGAGACACAGTCTGATTGACTGACAGACACAGGAAGGTGGCGGAAGGGGGGAGGGGGTGGAGAAAGAGAATGTGACAGACAGAGACAAAGAGAAAGTCATACAGACAGGGGAGGAATGGGAGAGACAGAGAGTGAGACAGAGATACAGACAGACAGAAAGACAGACACGCAGATACATAGACAAATGCGGAAAGGCTAACTAACTTGAGGAGAAGGAGAGGGAGGGGGGGGGGGGGGAGAGAGAGAGAGATGCAGGCAGAGAGACAGATTGACAGACCGGCAGAGACAAAGAGAAAGACGGACAGGCAGAGACTGAGAGAAAAACACAGGGGAGGAGGAGGTGTAGAGAGAGAGACATAGACAAAGACAGAGATAGCGAGACAGAGAGACGGAGAGATTAAGACAAGGAAAGGGGGGCGAAAGCGGGAGGGAAGGCGGGGGGAGGGCATATTATGGTTCACTAAGGAAATTAGACTTTAGACTTAAAAGCAGTATACAGACAGAATCTGTCACTGCTGTTAAACACCCTCTTAATAATGACAGAAAAGATCGTTCATTTCAACACCTTTGTTTGACCAGGCGAAAACCAAATCCGCAGTTTGGGGAGCATATAGCTTATCTTGGATGCCCGACATGATTTTCCATTTTCTTCCATAATGAGTTGCATTGAATAGGCTTGCTTGGGCAGTCTGTTTGTATCATTATGGAGTAATTTTAACCAATATTGAGAACTGACGTGTGTAGGATATCTGCCTACCTCTCTATACATACGTTTGTTTGCGGTTTGGTCCGAGACATTTAAAAAAAAAAAACCCGCTTACACGCCTGCGTTTGCACTTTTTCGATGGCATCTATGACAGACAGACCCTACATTTCTGACCAGTACAACAAGGTTGGTTGTACTCGAGTGTCAAAGATGTCAAAGTATATCTGTCTTGTGATTTCATTGAGTATGAGAAGTACTCGAGCAGTCACAGACGATTTTCTCTCCCTTCGTTATTACGGACCTGACCCCTTGCACGAAACTTAACCTTGCTGTAAATGTAAAACCTGAATAAGTATAACTGTTTACAAATTCCAGCTGTTCTCCAGTCAGAAACCATTTTCCTGAATACCATAATCATAGCTTTATCTGTATGAATGTCTACAAAACCGATCCTTGCATAGAGCACAAAGATGGCTTAAAACTGATTTTGTAATCCTGCGGGCGTTCTTGATAAAAGAGCTAAATCATCAGCAGACAAGAAGATGAACAACCACACACACTGCAAAAGAAAGAAAGAAAGGGAACAGACATACAGACCCAGGGAATACTAGATCCTTGCCAGCGATCAGAACCCATTATACAACTAGCCAACCAGCCAGCCAGCCAGGCTGCTAAGAGCGGAGCAGGATCCTTTTGTCGCGTTGATTAACAGCACCATGGAAATGACCACTTGTGCCACTTCCTATACATTCGTCCGCTAACGTGCCATCTGCTACGTCGGCGCAAAGTGCGCTGTGTCGCCGAACTGTGTCTGGTAGAACGACAGCAACGACGGGAATAATAATCAAATGTTAGAAATAAACACTGCAGAGCCTGTTTCAATTCTAATTACTGAGTTTTTGTATGTGTATGTGTATGTGTACGTGAGAGAGAGAGAGAGAGAGAGAGAGAGAGAGAGAGAGAGAGAGAGAGAGAGAGTGGTGTGTGTGTGTGATGTGTGTGTGTGTGTGTGTGTGTGTGTGTGTGTGTGTGTGTGTGTGTGTGTGTGTGTGTGTGTGTGTGTGTGTGTGTGTGTGAGGGGGGAAGGGCGAGTATGAAGAGAGATGCGGGAGAGGCAAGGCGGGAAAGGCAAGAGGGGTGGGTGGGGGTGGGGTTACGTGTCAGGGCTATCATATACCAAAACTGATTTCATACACACATGTTCAAAAATTACGTTAAAACCAAATAAAAAGAAAAAAAAAACGAAATAAAGTTTTCTCCAAAATTACCGAAAGTACAGCTAAACGCCGCATGTATTTTTCCACAGAACCTTAGATCAAAAGAAAAATGTTCGTTTATCATAGAACCACAAGAAGAATATGTGATGGAACATGCATAAAATAAGGTCTCTAAAGGAATCTGCTGGGAATGATTATATCGAATGTCATGCTAGTTACAGAGTGGTTATCACCGTGAGCCACAGTACGTGTTCACAGTGTTATGATCTATCTGAACTGGCCATTAGATTGTAAGAGTACAGCTATCACGATGAACTACAGTACCTGTTTATAGTGTCAATGTCCTTTATACTGTAGTTATCAAGATGAACAACGGTAGCTGTTTACAGTGCCAGTGTCCTTTATACTGCAGTTATCACGATGAACAACGGTAGCTGTTTACAGTGTCAATGTCCTTTATACTGTAGCTACCACTATGGACCACGGTATCTGTTTATAGTGTCAATGTCCTATATACTGTAGCTACCACTATGAACCACGGTAGCTGTTTATAGTGTCAATGTCCTTTATATTGTAGATATCACGATGAACCACGGTAGCTGTTTATAGCACTTGTCAATGTCCTTTATACTGTAGCTATCACGATGAACCACAGTATCTGTTTATAATGTCAATGTCCTTTATACTATACTTACCATTATGAACCACCGTAGATGTTTATAGTGTCAATGTCCTTTTTACTGTAGCTATCACGATGAACCACAGTACCTGTTTATAATGTCAATGTCCTTCATACTGTAGCTACCATTATAAACCACGTCACGTTTTTACAGTCAGTTCGAGTGTAAATGTCATTATGAACCATGGTACCTGTTTAGAGTGTTACAGTCCATTAGAATGTAGCTACCACAATGAAACATGTTATGACATGAAACATATGATCATATGTAGACACCCTTAGGTGCAGACCGGTGAACCTGTCGGCGACGCCGACAGCAGATCGGATGAAGAGAGAAAATAAGAGTGAATGGACCAGTGATTTCAGAATTTAGAAAAGGCCAACGGCTCTGTTTACCAATTAGAAGCCTTTACAATTTTTGTGTGCGTCGGAGAAATTATAGTGGCTGAACATAATAAGAAAGCTTTACCTATTTGACCTCTAACCCTGAAACACAATATTCATTTTGTTTCTTTCGAAGATTACGTGGATTTTAAACCGGGAATGAAGCTGAATTAGAGAGTAGTTTAAAAGGAAATCTTAAATGAGGCAACGAACAGCATAACAGTAAACAGCAAACAAGGAGGGTAACTCTTGTTCCTATGCTGAAATAAATACCTGTAACGGCAAAACGACTATTACTCACAACACCGAATCACCTGACAGAAATGACAACAGAGAACACACAGACTAAACAAGGAGACATCCCCCCCCCCCCCCCAAAAAAAAAGAATGTTCCAATCTTGCCCATATACCCCTTATTCCGTACATCTAAACAGCATCAATAACATCATGGGAGCAAGAGTTACCCTACTTGTTTGTCATCCGAAACTACTCGTCCTTGGCTTTCGTCTCCTTAATTTGTAAATGCATCGTTTTGAGACTTCGTGATCGGCTGAATTTTGTCAAATGCTTTGCCATTGGTGGAAAGAGACGCGTGCATTCGCCTGTTGTAATTGCCAAAGGCCGTTCCTGGATGAACAAACTTTTAAAGCACGAACCTATTCAGTCTGGTTCGCGACTGAGCACAGCGAGCCTTTTCTATGTTCCTATTTGCCTCATCTTTTGCTTTGCGATCTGAGATCGGTAATGTTCGCGAATCTCGCCGATCCGAGAATCGCAGGGAATAAAAAGGATCGCTCAGCATGTTGTGGGAACTGTTTGTTCTCACGCTAAGAGGAATAACTCTCTTATAAACAGAAATAATTTGTGACTAGTTGACAAATTCCCCTGCGATGAAAATCTGTTTGCGGTTGGCTGACCTGATTTTGAATTCTCGCTTCGTAAGTAAACAATTTCACTCGGTACGCCCAAAATATTGAAGTCCACCATGTTCTGGAAATACAAAAGTTTAATTCTGGACAAAGAGATTGTTAACGTTTGATTTCACAGCGTATTAACATAATTCCAACCTGAGGAGGCCTAACTATATGTTTTACTCGAGGGCCAGAGAACAGTACTTTGCAAGTCGTGTTCCCTCCCTTGAAACAAGATGGTTCCGACGTCAATCAAAAATCGGCCTGCTCTTGGTCGTTTTCGGTGATCTCTGTAAAACTAGATACTGGATCGCGGGTCTCAGTTAACAGACAAACTGTGGTACGTCTGTGAGCCCCTTAGGCTAACAGCTGACCGTAAGTTAACAGCAAATGCACACTCCCTTGAGGATGTAGCCTGCTCACTTTTACCCACAGCCGCGCGCACGACACGTGTAATCCATCACAGAGCCAGTTCCAGCCAGCGCGCGCCTTCAGCAACATTCCCACACACGGGAGGATGCTGTTTAGTATACTCACCAGCATGTGGGCTATCTCATGGTTTCTTTCTCACAGTGACCAGGGATAGTGCGGACCTTCTCAATGAACGCGCGAGATGCAGACGATACTTTGGTATGCCTTCATTTATCGGATGGGAAGTGTGCGTTACTGTGTTTCATCACAGAAATCGTATTCTCTTCAAAGACATCCTTTCTTTGCAGTGGGTTCTGTACTCAGTGCATAAAGTACAATACACATATTTGTGATTAACCGGCAAAAAGGGCCGAAAGTAAACGCAAAATGCTCTATTTTGGACTACTGTAAGGATAGGGTCCTGTTGTGAGCGTAGGGGTTCCACAGACGTCTTTCGTTCGCGATCTAGGTTCGTTCTGCCATTTAAGAACGGCCCCGAGGGAGAGAATAGGAGATGGCGTGGATCATTGATTCTGCTCGAAGCACCAAATGAAGCAGACCGGAAGGAAGGGGTGGGTGAGAGAGAGGTCAGAGCGTGTGCATGCATTAGAAACGTGAATGTTAATGGGAAAACCAGAAGGCTGTGCAAATCCATGACGCATGATCCTAACCTAAACTGATATCCGATTCTAACCCTAAACTCGCCAAAGCTGAATGCATAAACTCTAATTGAAAAAAACAACAAATCTTCATTAATAAATGAATATCCTTCGAATGGGACTATAAACCGAGGTTCCGTGTGTAAACGCACGCATAACATCTTGTACACACGTACAATCCCATCACCAACTTTCGGAAGAGAAGACCAGTTTGGCCGTTGGTATGGATAACACGTCACACATAGCATGCACCCTGCATGAGAAATTGAAAGAATGAAGGAAGTGAGGAAACTGAGTGAACGATATTGACCGGATAATTCGGGAAATGACTGAATGAAGCGCCGGCAGGCAGCTCTTCGCTCGGTACTACCCAAGTAGGCAGCCCCTTGCGTACACGAGTGTGTGGATTGTCAGCGCCTAGAACCTTTGGCAAGGTGTTCTATAAATGCTACTTTTATTATTATTATTATTATTATTATTATTATTATTATCATTATCATTATTATTATCAATTGTAAGAGTAGTGTGTGGGCAGTGGAGTTTGTCCTCTCCTTTCGCCATCGTGAAAGGAAAGAACTGATCCACCAGAAGAGTTAAAAGAGGAAGGAAGGGTGAGGGGGGGGATGATGATGTAGAACTCGTGCCTGAG
>CM031595.1:59981755-59986755 GCA_018398815.1 Conus ventricosus | reverse complement strand
TCCCCCTACCCGTTACAAGATTCATGATCTATCAATTCCAAAATAAGCTCACACGGGAGTATATGGAGAAAACTAAACACAACGTAAAAAGGAAAAAGAAAATAAATAGATGAAAAAGGGGGCATGGGTGGGTGTGGGGTGGGGGGAGGGGCAAGCGGAGATAACCACGATAATCATAAAGACACAACAAGCTAGCATGGGCAGTAATTATCATAATTATTTTATTAGACTTTTCTAAAGCCTTTGATAAGGTTGACCATGAGGGCCTGCTGCTTAAATTAGAACACATCGGCATTGGTGGTTCTTTGCTACAATGGGCTAGATCATTCCTCGTTGGGAGAACGCAGAAAGTTGTTGTGGAAGGGTCGTCATCCCATTGTAAACTAGTCTTGTCAGGTGTACCACAGGGAACTGTTCTGGGGCCATGTTTTTCTTAATTTATATAAATGACATAAGTAGAAATCTCTCTCCTGGAACTACTATAAGGCTTTTTGCAGATGACAGCTTAGTATATAAACAATCAGAAGCAAGAATGGTACACGCATTCTACAAGAAGATCTAAACGCTTTACAAGAGTGGGAAAGAACTTGGAAAATGGAATTTCATCCCCAAAAGTGCCAAGTGTTGTGTATATGTAATAAACGCTCACCAACTAGATCAGAATATTCTATTCATAATACTATTCTTAGATAAACCAATGCTGCAAAATATTTAGGCGTGATTATAGATAGTCGTCCTCAAATGGAAAGAACATTACAATTTAGTATGTAAGAAAGCAAATAACATCTTAGCTTTCTTATACAGGAATATCAATGACTGCCCCCAAAAGGTTAAAGACGACTGCTACAAAACACTGGTTAGACCAGTACTGGAATATGGTTGCTCAGTCTGGGATCCTTACCATCTAAAGGACATTGATAACCTCGAAAAGATTCAGAAGAGAGCAGCTCGGTTCGTAACAGGGAACCACATCAGAGAAAAGGGGAATACTAGGAAGAACATGAGGAAATTAGAATGGAAACCCTTAGAAGAGAGAAGAGCTTTTATCAAACTTAACATCTTCTTCAAAGGCAGAGCTAAACTAATTGATATTCCAATGGAACAACTAGTATTGAATAAAAGTAGCACCAGGAGTGGCGGTCAATGTTATACCATACCTGCATCAAATATTGACAGCCACTTACATTCATTTTATCCTAGTTCTGTACGGCTGTGGAACTCACTGCCGGGTGCCATCAAGATTGCCACAAATGCAGTCTCATTTAAAAAGCAAATTGATACGACAGTTTTGAGATCTGCATATTGACGATTTTCTATTCTAACTTCCCTAGATATTTTATGGTTACCTTGGCCTGAATCTGGCCTATGCTTTTAACTTCTTGAATATCGAGTGCGACCCCTTGTTGCCAAATTTGCTCCAGGGGCCAACAGACTGAGTCGCACTATTTTATGTTATTTTCTTTTTCTTTTTTAACATGCGCGCTGGTGACCTACTCGTTTTTGAGTGAACCAGTATTTTAGGAAGAAGAAGAAGAGAATGTTACAATCATCAAACATATTCCTTCTGATATATAGTAATCGATGAAAACGCGGAACAAGCACCCATTTATCACTTCGGCATATGGAATTTTGGCATATCTGCTCGCACCATGTACCCAGGTCTGGCCCTGACCAAACACTCGGCCGATAAACTGACCTTGACCGGCTGGCGACACCTCTACAACATTGACTGCTTCCAGTGAACCGGATAGGTAACAGAGAGAGAGAGAGAGAGAGAGAGAGAGAGAGAGAGAGAGAGAGGAGAGAGAGGGGAGAGAGAGGAGAGAGGAGACAGGAAGGTGACGACAGCAGACAGAGGGGGAAAAGAGAGAGAGAAGAGACAGAGAACGATAAATGGAGAACAGAGAGAGAGAGAGAGGAGAGAGAGAGAGAGAGAGAGAGAGAGAGAGAGAGAGAGAGGCAAGACAAGACAAGACAAAATCCCTTATTTACGAGGATAATAGTTAAGCAGTGAGGGGGGGGGGGGGGCGTGGTGTGTGGTGGGTATGCGCGCGCGCGCGGTGGGTGTGTGTGTGTGTGTGTTTTGTGTGTGTGTGTGTGTGTGTGTGTGTGTGTGTGTGAAGTGCTTGAGAGAGAGAGAGAGAGAGAGAGAGAGAGAGAGAGAGGAGAGAGAGAGAGAGAGAGAGAGAGAGAGATGTCAGGCAACTTTCCTGGTATTTGTCCGGGCGAGTAAGGCTTACTTACCACTTAGTACGTCGTTATGGCTTTGGGTGTTCGGCATCTGGATTCTGACTGGTTTTCTATCCATACTTGTTCATGGAATGATGGAGACAAATGACAAGGAAAGATTAGAATCAGGTCACTTCATTCTTCTTCAGTGACGTGATACGAAACCGGTCCCGAAACTGCGCGCTGCATTGTGTTGTTGTGTGTGTGTGGTGTGTGTGTGTGTGTGTGTGTGTGTGTGTGCGTGCATGTGTGTGTGCGCGTGCATGTGTGTGTGCGTGTGCGCGCGTGCGTGCGTGCATGCGTGCGTGCGTGCGTGGTGTGTGTGTGTGTGTGTGTGTGTGTGTGTGTGTGTGTGTGTGTGTGGTGTTGTGTGGTGTGTGTCTGGGTCTGTATGTGCGCGGTGTGTTGTGGTGTGTAGTGTGTGTGTGTGTGTGTGGTGTGTGTGTGTGTAAAAGCACACGCGCATATGATGTGGAGAGAAGAGAGAAGAAGAGAGAGAGAGAGAGAGAGAGGAGAGCAGAGAGAGCAGGACAGTAGTAGAGAGTTTTTTTTTTTTGCCAAAAGATAGATTAAGGATTTTTTTAAACAGATGTATTAAAAAAGAAAAAAGTTATTTTTAAATAGAATGTTAATCAAACCCCTTTAAACAATGTCACCAAGTTGGGGAAAAAAAAAAATTGAACTAATCAAAGAATTTTTCCCTTTCATTTTTTGAAAGATGTACAAGGTTTGGGCATAAAAGGGTGCTTTAAAAAAACACTTCAAAACTTATTTTCCATTTACAGTTTTGGGCTGATCTGTCAAAAAAAACCCAGGTTTCTCAAGAAGGGAGAAACGTCCCCCTGTCGGGCCCAAACCCCGTGTTACTGGTAAGTTCATTTGGGTGATCAGTCTTCACCTTTGGGGGTTTCACTGGGGGATCGTCCTTTAAACCCCCCTTTTGGTGGTTCACTGGTGGTGTTTCAGTTTTACACCCTTTGGGGGTTCACTGGGGGTGTCATTTAAGCCTTTGGGGGTTCACGGTGGTGTCGTTTACAGCCTTTGGTGGTTCCTGGTGGTGATCAGTTTTTTATAGCCCTTGGGGGGAGGTAAAGTGAGGAGTTTTTGTTTTTCCCCCTTTTTGTGCGCAAAAAACTGCCATGCAGTCTCTAATGCCTTTAAATGAAAGGTTTCAGAGAAACATAAAGCCAATCATCCTATGAAAAGAGAGGGGGGGGGGGGGGGGGGGGGGGGGGGGGTTTGAAAATCGGAGGGGAGGGAGTTTGATCGATTGGAAACAATTTTCCCCCCCACCACCTGCAGTGTGAGGCATTTTTAAAGATTGGAAGACAATCCTCAGAGTGATGTATGTTTACCCCTAGAAAAATGAACAAATACTTGCGGCACATATGGACAATCGGGGCCTCCCCCTGTGACGGGGTGAGGGGGGGAAGAATGGAGAGGGAGAAGGTTCAGGGCTTCTTGAGGGGGAGAACGACAGAACCCTACCCCCCCTTCATCTGCCCTGCACAATCAGATAAAGAAGGGAAGGGGGCGCTGAGTTTTTGAAGCTCCCCACTTTTAGTCGAAGTTCCCCTTTTCCTTTTTCCCAAAACCCATATCAAACGCAAGCCTCACAGACCGAGGGAACGTTGGAAGGAGGGGTTGGGGTAAAGATGAAAATGTGTCAATCAAACCTTAATTGCTTTTTTGTAAAGAGAGAGAGAGGGGGGGGGGGTGGGGGGAAAGGAGAAGAGAGGAGGGGGGGTGGGTGGAGAGAGAGAGAGGGGGGGGGGGGTAAGAAAGGGGGGAAGGGGGTTTGAGAAAATGGTGGGCTGTCGATGATAATAAGATTGAGATGAAGAGAATGTGATAATGTGATGATGTGAATGATGATAATGAGGATGATGATGATAAAGATTATGATAAAATGATGATGATGATAAAATGAATGTTTGGATGATAAAGATGAGATATATGTAAGAGGGTTATGAGATGATGATGATGGATGATAAACGGCACTTACGTCTTGAGACACTTTGTTTTTCCCTTGGAGGGGAGAACCCATCCCCTACTCAAAATCCCCCTTTGCATAACAAGGTCAGAGGTGGCATGGGACGGAAATTACAAACAAATGGATGTGCCCTTTGACTGGGAAAAAGAGTATGAATCTTATGGCGATCCCACGTATCACAACTGTTGTTGGACTTTGTCAACCCAAACGGGAAAAAGATTTTTTATAGTTAGTATCAAATTTTTACAAAGCTGCAATGTTAAGGCTAAACCCTGCGAATTGCGTCAATTTGCATGCACGTTAAAAGAAAATGACGTAAGCAATTTTACTTTCGTACTTGTAAACTGTCCTTAGCTCTCTTACAAAGCAATTAAAAATGTATGATATAACGATTCGGGGTTGACGTGCCCCCGAAACGAGTCTACCTCTGACTTCACAGATTTATCGCGGGGCCCTCTCTTTCTCTCTGTTTATCGTGCGTGCTCCGGTTTGTGTGTGTGGTTTTGTTGTCTTCGTCTTTGCGCTTTGTGTCTGTTGGCGTGGTTATCTGAAACAGTTCGTTTAAAATATTTTAATATTTTTTTGCGTAACCCTGCAAAGGGGCTTCCCCCCCCCCCCCCCCCCCTCAAAAAAAAAAAAAAATCAGTAGTTTTTGCAAATTTTTTCAAAGGGCCAAACAAAACGTTGAGAGTTTTCACGTAACCGTATGGGACATAATGGGTTTTCAGCCTTTAGCTCATTCTGCCAATTTCGGTATTTTTTTTGCATAATTTGCAAA
>CM031595.1:59961651-59979151 GCA_018398815.1 Conus ventricosus | reverse complement strand
ATCTGACCTGGGCACAGAGTCGTTGGATCGTCCAGGAACTTGGGCAGACAGTCCATCTGAAAAAACAAAACAAGGGAGAGGTTATTACAGGATTTGTTGTTGTCTGTTGCAAATACTCAGTCTGCTTTTTGAATGTATCGATATGTAGTCGAGAAGGAGGCGTGCGAGGGGAGGGGGAGGGGAGGAGGGAGGGGGGGGGGGAGAACAAAAGGCCATTTCTGGCATCATTTAGAAGCTCTCGGACGGTGATTTTCTCCAGAGGCATTAAGAATGCCATTGATTTATTGGTGTCACAGCTGTGTCAGATACTAGGGCAGACTATTATCGTCAGAGCAGGGGTTCAGTTTCTCAGCTCCCGTCTGCAGTGTTCGACCATGTTTTTTGGGGGTATGCATGCATTTACATACATACATACATACATACATACATACATACATACATAACATACTATACATACATTACGCACATACACATACATACATACGTACCCACGTCATACATACATACCTATATATATATATATGCATACATCAAATTCCGGGTCATTTACCTTGGAAACATAGCTATCAAACCTCAAGCTCTCTACTGCCATTGGAATGTAGTCAGGTTGAACTAGCCAGATTATTTATGCCTCAGTGCGGTAATCAACGCGTGACGTATCTGCAACGTTACAAGACTTAAAAAGAATTCATAGTTACTGTGCCTTTGTTTACTTTTGAATTTGTCGTGTTGATTTTTGCATCCGGAAAGCTTTCGATGGTTTTACCAGAGTTACATGAGTCTGAGTCTGAGAGTATGTCTCGTAGACATAAAAGTACTTGCATACCATACTTGCTAACATGCACCAGCCGTCCTCTCTCCCCCACTCCCCCCTATCCTCCTACCCCTTCCTTCTCGCCCCGTCCGTTTTCCTGTTCCCCCCTGTTCCTCCACCCTATCCCCCTCCTCTGCCCTTCCTCCTCTTGTCCTTCCCTCCAACCCATCCCCATTTTTTTTTTTTTTGCTGTCCCAACCTACGCCGCTCGTTCCGACACCCTGTCCACAGCCACAGCCCGGTCGGCCCCACCGCAGCCCCTGCACCAGCAATCCACAGGGAGCAGTCAATGTCAAGTCGTCAAGAGCACCCCAACGGAGGAGACACTGCACTGCTGCCGAGTCACTTCGGTGGTGTTCAGTGGCGCCTGTTCTGATCTAACATACGCAGGACACCACCTACTAAGCCCCCTACTAACAACAATAATTGCTTAGTCGCAGTGCCGGCGTGAGTGAGCTCTCCCTCCGGAGGGCGCCACCACGTCCGTCCAACGACAGCCCCCATGGACTCGCCGATACCGGTGACCCCGACGGAACCAAACCAAGGTCACAGACGTGGAGAGGACATCGAAACTGAGGTCACCATGAGAGCAGGGCATGAAGGGCCACAGAATTCGAGACACTTTTTTTTAATGCTGATTGACGAGAATGAGGATGATTAAGATGATGCTACGAATTTCCATTTCGGTATGAGACTGCATGACAGGGCTGTACTCTACGCTTCCTTTCATAATATATCCCGGCGTCAACCAGGCCCGAGAGATACAGACACCTGCAGTGTTGGTCAGGAAATTTGAGCAACACTCTCAGAAACGCATCCGGAAACTCGACTGTGTGGTCCCAGTCTTCCCAACTGAGTCCGAAGCAAACTCAACTCTGGGTAGGAGCCGGTCGGGTCAAAAAACCCGCATGACTCTGATGGGATTCGAACCCACGACCTCCCAGCCGGAGTCCGCGACGCTAACCAATTCGCCACGGCGGCTGGTACCCACCCCCATCTTTGCCCCATCTCTATTCCCCCTTTCTTCTCCATCTCCACTTTATCTTTCTCCAATCTCCGCCTCCTCCGTCCTTCTCCTCCTTCTATCATCCCTCCCTTCCATCTTCTCGCTCCTCTCCCCCTCCAGCCCTTTCCCCGTCCCCCTCCCCCTCGTGCCAACGTCCACCTCCACCCTCTTCTCCCTCCCCTTCCTCCCGCTTTACCTTTGACCCGTTTCGAATCCCTTCAGGAGAAAAGAAACAGGAAAACAAAACAAAAAAGAAACAGAAAAGAAAACAAGTGTGGAAAACTTAGACTGAAGCAGGAGTCTTTGCTATCTTCAGACGAACGTTTTTCCCCACTGAGCTATTCAGGCTGACTGAATGCACGTGAGCTTTCATTCCCTATGAACGCCAACAGCAAGGCATGTTTGATTCTCTTGGAAGTCCGACTCTGTTTTGCTCTGCCACATGTCCGCATTAAAATGCGATTAAGTTAGACTTTCTATCAATTTAGGTGCTTCGTTCCTCATCTGCCCACATGAGACACCCTGCCAGGTGTGCTGAAGATCAGACGAAAACTGCGGATCTGTGTAACCAGCAACAAAGACTGCAGACCGCGAACACAGACTGGACAACGACAGATAGACAGATAGACGGACGGACGAAGGGTTGAACGGACAGAGAGACGGACAGAAAGACGAACGGACGGACGGACAGACAAATACACAGACAGACAGAACGCACTGTACATATTGTATACACACACACACACACACACACACACACACACACACACACACACACACACACACACCACACCACACCCACACACACACACACACACACACACACACACACACACACACACCACACACACACACACACACACACACACACACACACACACACACGTGACCACATGCAAATCTGTGATCAAATTTCAAAATCGAAAAATATCAGTTTGGAACTAATACTATGTCATACGAGTACGTGTATTTTCCTCAGGCATTCACGTCAATCTCTCTCTCTCTCTCTCTCTCTCTCTCTCTCCTCTCTCTCTCTCTCTCTCTCTCTCTCTCTCTCTCTCTCTCTCTCTCTCTCTCTCTCTCTCTCTCTCCTCTCTCTCTCTCTCTCTCTCTCTCGCTCACACACACACATACACACAAGCACGCGCGCGCGCGCGCGCGCGCACACACACACACACACACACACACACACACACACAACACACACACACACACACACACACACAACACACACACACACACACACACACACACACACACACACACACACACACACACACACACACACATCGGTCTAAATATAATTTCCAATTTCCAATTGACATTGTTTGCATGCCTATGTTGTTTACTTTGAAATGATTAGTCTTTGGATGTTGCCTTATGACTCTTTTTTTTTGATGTTGCCTTATGATGTTCTTTTCTATTGTTTTTGGAGGGCAGGATGTAAAAAAGCTGTATCGCTTACTCTTTTACCTCATTAAAGATCATTTTGACTTGACTTGACTTGACTTGACAACATGAACTCTAACAAACTAAGCAGCCAACTAACAAACCAACCAAGAAAATGCCACTCAACTAACCAACTCACTCACTCACTCACTCACTCACTCACTCACTCACTCACTCACTCACTCACTCACTCACTCACTCACTCACTCACTAACTAACTAACTAACTTCCTAATCAAACAACCTACCCACTTACTGAGTAGCTGATTGACTTACTAACTAGCTAACCGACTCATTTACTCTTTTACGAACTCACTCACAATCTAAGTAATTGTCTGTCAAGGAGGAATACTAGTCAGCAGTGTCCCCCCCCCCCCTTTTTTTTTTTTTTAATGCGATGGAATCATATCCATAAAACAGCGATTCAAGCAGGTGGTATGGGATCAATTCACCAATGATGGAGAGAGACAGAGAGAGTGAGAGAGAGAGAGAGAGAGGCAGAGAGAGAGAGACAGAGAGAGACAGAGACAGAGACAGAGAGAGAGAGAGAGAGAGAGAGAGAGAGAGAGAGGCAGAGAGAGAGAGAGAGAGAGAGAGAGAGAGAGAGAGAGAGAGAGAGAGGAGAGAGAGACACAGAGAGAGAGAACCTCTTTGTTCCGAGCCCTCTAGTTATAGTTCAAATGACGCCCCGCTGTAATGGGTAATAGACCTATCAGCAAACTAACACGTCTTGAAAGACCACCCTCAGCTCTCCTCTATCATCGAGTTTGTCACGCCGTCCCGAGCATGATCAGCCCCTCTTCCTCCTCCTCCTCCTCTTCTTCCTCCTCTTCCGCCTCTTCCTCCTTCTCCTCCTCCTCCTCTGCCTTCTTTTCGGCCTCCTCTTCTTCCTCCTCCTCCGCCTCTTCTTCCTTCTACTCCTCCTCCTCCTCTACCCCTTCTTAGGCCTCCTCCTCCTCCTGATTTTGCATTGTTCCTTTTTTTTTGTTAGGCCTCCTCCTCCTCCTCCTCCTCCTCCTCCTCCTCCTCCTCCTCCTCCTCTTCTTCTTCTTCTTCTTTTTCTTCTTCTTCTTCTCTTCTTCTTCTTCTTCTTCTTCTTCTTCTTCTTTTGGTTTTCAGCTTTTCTTCAAGTTCATTTCTTCGAGATTCTGTGGCTCCTTCATATTCTTCTTCTTCTGCTTCTTTCACTTTCTCCTCGCTCTTACTTTTTTTTTTTTTTTTTGGTATCGTTTTCTTGCTTTGTTTTTCCCCTTTTCTCTTTGTTCTTCTCTTGCTTTCCCTTCCTTCTTGTTTTTCTTCTTTTGTCATCCTTTGCCTTCCTCGTTTTTTTTTTCCCGGCCTGTTTCCGTTGTCCTTTTTGTTTTCCCATTTGGTCATCTTCTTTCGTTGTTGCTTTTCCTTCTTTGCTCCTTCTCAAGGCAGAGAAAGAGAGAGACACTGCTACATACCCAGAGAGAGAGAGAGAGAGAGAGAGAGAGAGAGAGAGAGAGAGAGAGAGAGAGAGAGAGAGAGAGAGAGAGAGAGAGAGGTAGGAACACATTAGGGACTTTTGATGCGATGGCATAAAACAACCAGATCAGACAGTTGATCTAGGTCTGCAAGACAAAAAAAATGAAAAGAAAAGAAAAAAAAAGACAAAAAGGAAAATCAAAGAAAAAAGAAAAAGAAAAAAGGAGTAACAATTTGTGACAGGAGGGAGGGGAATGGAGGAGAGGGAAGGGAAGAAAGGTGCATTAGACAGAGACACGAGGGGAGTGAACGAAGATAGTGGATTGTGTATCATGTTGTTGACGCTTCAAAGTAGATAACATTTCTACAGCTTCCCGAGTTGCCTTTGATGTTTCTTTGCTGTGGCGCTCTTGTTGTTTGTCCGTGTGCTGTTGTTGTTGTTGTTGCTGTCGTCGTCGTGTTGTTGTTGTTGCTGCTGGTGTTGTTGTTGTTGATGTTGTTGTTGTTTTTGTTGTTGAATAATGAAAATGGTTGTAATAATAATAATAATAATAATAATAATAATAGCAATTATGACTATTATAACAAAATTAATAGTTTAATGATGATGATGTATTGATAATAACAACAACACTAATAATAATGCTGCTGCTGCTCATAATGATAATAATATGCTCTTACTATATTGTAGTTGTTCTTGCTCTTGTTGTTGTCCTTGTTGTTTATTGTCGCTGCTGTTGTCGTTGTTTATTTGTGCTGCTGCCACAGTTTTATTATCTATGTCACTGCTATCGTTGTATTTTACTGCTCTTGTTTTTGTCATTCATGTTGCTGCTGTGCTTTTTCTTATTGATGGCACTGCTGTTGTTTTTAAATTATTCATGTTCTTGCTGTTGTTTTTATGATTCATGTTACTTTTGTGGTTAAATGTGGGCGCTGTTGTTTTTATTAGTCGGGTTAATGCTGTTGTTCTCCTTGTTCCCGTTACTGCTGGTCTGTTTATTGTTCATGCTACTGCTATTGTTTATTTTTATTTATATCACTAGTTTTGTTGTCGTTGTTTATTAATGCTACTGCTGTTGTTTTAATCAGTCATGTTCATGATGTTGCTCTTTCTTATTATTCTTATGACTCCTGTTCTTCCACTATTCATCATACTATCATTGTTTTATTCATGTTACTGCTGTCGCTTTTTTTTAAAATTCATGTTACTGCTGTTGCTTTTATTATTCATGTCACTGTTGTTGTAGTTTTTCTTTTTAATGTTACTGCTGTTGCTTTTTTATTCATGATCAGTCTGTTGTTGTTTTATCATTTATGATCCTGCTGTTGCTTCTATTATACATGTTGTTGCTGGAGCTTTATCATTCACACCCCTGCTATTGTCTTTATTATACATGTTCCTGTTTTCTTTTTCCTCCTATTCATGTTAATGTTACTGCTGTTACTGCTATTAATAGGCCCCAAGTAGAAAAACAAAACAAAATAACCAACTGCCTTTAACAATAATGCCACAAGCGATCAGACAGCCAGTTAGGAACACGCCAACTCCTACATCATATTAACAACAACAAAACATCAAGAGAAACTACTCATAACACGGATAACATATTTCCATTGGGATCCCTGCATCCCCGCAAGCACATTCCACAGACACATCAGAACATTATGACACACATATCAGCCGCATTCGATAGGAAACGGTGCCCTCAACAGACCGAGACACATAAAACAAAAAATCCTGGGACACATAAGGAAACCATGCATAGCCAATGAAGAAATAGGAACCAGTGCCCATATGAGTCCCCCGCCGTGGAACTAACCGTAGGCTTTGATGCTGCCAGCGTCCAGGCTCTCCGCACCCCTTCGTCCTTCCACAGGCGCACAAGCAGCGTGGTCACTCCATACCAGCCCCGTTCGGTGAACAGCGACGAGAGAGGCTGGTGAGACAGCACGGCAGCATCGTCTTCTGCTGTCTGGTCAGACCAAGGCATCTCCATGTTCTGCCGCAGTGCTAAGAGTGACTTCATGGCGTCTGTCAGGTTCTCCAGCAGCGCTGTTCTGGAAGCTTCCATCTCTTCCTGTTGAAGTAGTGTGGTCTGTTTAGTTGTTGGTTGTTTGGTTGGTTTATTGACCTTTTTGGCTGGTTCAGTTTTGAAGATGCATCTCTTCTGTTGAAGTAGTGTGGGTCTGTTTAGGTGTTGGTTTGTTTGTTGTTTTGTTTGTTTTTATTTGACCTTTATGCTGGTTCAATTCCGGAAGATTGCATCTCTTCCTGTTGAAGTAGTGTGGGTCTGTTTAGTGTTGTTTTGGTTTGCTTGTTTTTGTTTGACTTTTTTTTACTGGTTCAGTTCTTACTTTGGATACCTTCTTCAAAAAGAGAAAGATTATGGTTGTGGAGCTTTTGTTTATTTGTGGTTACTCAGATATTTTTAGATTTGAATTATATTCAAATTTCATTGTTATTTTTCATCAGATCAATGATGATCTTTAGAACCTGACAATTGTGTTAGAGAGAGAGAGGGTAGGAAGCACTGGAGAGAGAGAGAGAGAGAGAGAGAGAGAGAGAGAGAGAGAGAGAGAGAGAGAGAGAGAGAGAGAGAGAGAGAGAGAGAGAGAGGAGGGAGGGACAGTGGGAGGGAGGACAAGAAATGGGCAATTGGGAGAGAGTCAGATTGTCTCTCTTATCTTCCTTTATCTTGTTAAGAAACCACACACACACACACACACACACACACACACACACACACACACACACACACACACACACACACACACACACACACACCACACACACACACACACACACACACACACACACACACACACACACACACACACACATATCCCCTCCAGTTCACCCCGTCCTCAAAATACCTGTCAATGCCACTTAAACCTATTCAGGAAAAAAGAAGGGAAGAGCCTGGAAGTGATGGGGTATGGGGAGGGGCGAGGGGAAGAGCCTGGAAGTGATGGGGTATGGGGAGGGGCGAGGGGAAGAGCCTGGAAGTGATGGGGTATGGGGAGGGGCGAGGGGAAGAGCCTGGAAGTGATGGGGTATGGGGAGGGGCGAGGGGAAGAGCCTGGAAGTGATGGGGTATGGGGAGGGGCGAGGGAAGAGCCTGGAAGTGATGGGGTATGGGGAGGGGCGAGGGGAAGAGCCTGGAAGTGATGGGGTATGGGGAGGGGCGAGGGGAAGAGCCTGGAAGTGATGGGGTATGGGGAGGGGCGAGGGGAAGAGCCTGGAAGTGATGGGGTATGGGGAGGGGCGAGGGGAAGAGCCTGGAAGTGATGGGGTATGGGGAGGGGCGAGGGTTGATGAAGGATCTCCTGTCTCCAAATTATTTTACAGAAAGTATGTTAACATACTTAATCCGAAATTAATGATATGTTAATGGTATCATTTAATCATGTTTAGTTTACAATACAGGATTCAATTACTGTATGTCAAAATACAGGATTCCTTTTATATCTTTTATCATTAGTTTTTGCGGTAGATGGGTACAGTCCTGTTTCGAGTATCACCTTCACTGTCGTCGTCGTCATCACATCATCATCACATCATCATCATCATCATCATCATCATCATCATCATCATCATCATCATCATCATCATCATCATCATCATCATCATCATCATCACATCATCGTCATCATCATCGTCATCATCCTCCTCATCATCATTATCATCATCATCATCGTCGTCATCATCATCACCACCACCACCACCACCACCATCGTCATCATCATCATCATCATCATTATCATCATCATCATCATCGTCATCATCATCATCATCGTCATCATCATCAGCATCAGCATCAGCATCATCAGCATCAGCATCAGCATCAGCATCAGCATCAGCATTCTCACTCATTACTGTCATTATTTCCCCCCTTCCATGTGGTGTGTCTTTCTTTCTTTCTTTCTTTTTAATCCTTTTCCTCTTCTTTTCCTTTCATTCTGCTTTCAGTCGTTACCTGCGTGTTTGATTTGTTTCCTACTTTCTTTAGACTGAAAGTGCCTTTGTCCAACAGTAAGGAGGAAGAATCCCAAGAGATTGGCATCGTGATGACAGAGAGCAAGGAACATGCTGAGGATGAGAAGCAGGAAATGGAAATAGTGACGACACCAAGAGTAAGGTAGGTAGCAAGAAACGTATGATAAGAGGAACATTGGGAAAGATTTGTGAAGGCCATTTTATGCCGAATTAAAGGGAGAATCTCATTTTTGTCATCAACATTAACTGACAGACATTTATTCTCGAGGCCCTGACAATAACGTTTTCAATTACATCCTTGGTCTGTGAAGGTATATTTTTATCATCATTGTCACTATCATCAATATCTTCATTGTTATCGTCGACGGCAGCAGTGTCATACCTGTCGTCGCCATGATTAGTGTTGTTGTTGTCATCCTCGTTATCAGCA
This sequence comes from Conus ventricosus, assembly GCA_018398815.1. Lineage (NCBI taxonomy): Eukaryota > Metazoa > Mollusca > Gastropoda > Neogastropoda > Conidae > Conus > Conus ventricosus. The sequence goes on along the minus strand of CM031595.1, from coordinate 59,970,004 downwards.
TTTTCATCCTCTTCTTCATTAAATCATAACTCGCGATTTGAAATTCCCAACTACCAGTGCCTTCACAAAAAGAGCAACACAGACACAGACACAGACACACACACACACACACACACACACACACACACACACACACACACACACACGCACGCACGCACGCACGCACGCACGCACGCACGCACGCACGCACGCACGCACACGCACGCACGCACGCGCACGCACGCACGCACGCACGCACGCACGCACGCACGCACGAGCGCACGCACGCACGCACGCACGCACATATACACACGCACAATACCCCAATCAACAATAACAATATTAATAGAAAACGCGGTAGCGACAACTCCAGCTGCAATTTTAAAAAACAACAAGAAACCCCTTAAGGTTTGAAACAAACAAACAAACAAACGAAGTAGCGACAGCTCCAATTGCACTTAAGAACAACAAGAAATCCCATGACATTTGAGACAAACAAACACACAAACAAACAAGCATACAAAAGACCCTGACCTGAGAAAACATGTCTCCATTCTTGGCCCCAGCCGTTTGAACAAACAAACAAACAAACAGACAGACAGACAGACAAACAAACAAACAAACAAACAAACAAAAGTCCCTGACCTGAGAAAACGTGTCTCCATTCTTTACCCTCAGCCGTTGGAACAAACAAACAAACAGACAGACAGACAGACATACAAACAAACAAAAGTTCCTGACCTGAGAAAACGTGTCTCCATTCTTGTCCCTCAGCCGTTGGAACAAACAAACAAACAGACAGACAGACATACAAACAAACAAAAGTTCCTGACCTGAGAAAACGTGTCTCCATTCTTGACCCTCAGCCGTTGGAACAAACAAAAAACAGACAGACAGACAGACAGACATACAAACAAACAAAAGTTCCTGACCTGAGAAAACGTGTCTCCATTCTTGACCCTCAACTGTTTAACCAGGGTGGTCTTCCCGGCGTGAGGTCGGCCCACCAGCAGCAGCTGTACCTGGTTCTTCAGGACCTGCTTGTCCTTGGTCAGGGCTCTGTCGATGGCCTTGCTGCGGTTCAGCTGAGACTTCTCCGACCCGCTCCTTGGCATGCAGATCATCCTGAGGGACGTGAAAGGCGTTTGAAACGGCAGTTAAGTCAGCATGTGGACGTTCTGGGAAGGCAGCGGTGGACGTGACGTCATCACCGACTCCATTTTTGAGGCATGAGGATCTAGTTCTCGGTGATAATCTGTTAGAAAAATAAAGTTCTGTTTAAGCGTAGGTTGACTTTTGAATAGGCCTGTTGCTGACTGTTGTTGTTGTTGTTGCTATTACATCATCATCATCATCATTATTATTGTTATTGTTATAATCATCATAACCATTATTACTATTATTGTTCTTCTTCTTATTATTACTATTATTGTTATTATCATTATTACTATTATTATTATCATCATTTTTTCATTATTATTTATATCATTATTATCATTATTATTAGCATGATTCTTGTTGTTATCATTATCAGTATTATTATCATTATTACTATTAATATTTTATTGTCATTATTGTTATTCTTATCCTTATTATCATCATCCTCATCGTCATTGTTGTTAACATTATCATTACCATTGTTATTATGTTACTATTGTTATTGTTGTTGTCGTCGTCGTTGTCGCCATTCAATGATCATTATGAAATAATTTTTGAGTGTAGTTCTATCATAATAGTCTTTATACCAGATTCATTATCAACACAATCATCATGATTAGATATCTCGCGAGTGAAATACCCCGATCAGATTTGTCATAATAGAATCCACACAATCATATTTATCAAGATACTTCTTCTTCTTCTTCTTCTGCGTACGCGGGCTGATACTCCTGCGGGCACTTCCTATATGGACAGGCAAGTATTAATCGCATCTACCCAACAAAGGGAGTGGAGTTTTGTGTGTGTATGACCGTTTTTTTATCCCGCCATTAAGGCAGCCATACTCCATCTTAGGGGAAGGTGCATGCTATGTGTAACGTGTCATCCATACCAACGGCCAAACTGACCTTCTCTTCCGAAAGTTGGTGAGGGGATTTTACGTGTGTGCAAGATGTTATGCGTGCGTTCACACACGGAACCTCGGTTTATAGTCTCATTCAAAGGACTGTATGGGAAATGGAGTCAGAACTAATATCAACTCCGAGGGAAAAATCCCCCTGTACCGAAACGGCTCGGCGGAGATTCGAACCCGTAACCCTTGGATTAAGAGTCCGGCGCTCTACCAACTGAGCTATTCCGGCCCCGTCAAGATACGATCACAGTGTTACCATAATTGTAATCTGATTTTTGTTCCATTTTCATGGTATAGATCTTCATCTCTACCTCGTTTAGACTCTCGTAATGGTTGCCAGTCTCATCATGTCTGTCCCTCTGTCTGTTCATCACTTTGTCTCTGTCTGTCTCTCTGCTGGTCCATATTACTCCATCTCTCTCTCTCTCTCTCTCTCTCTCTCTCTCTCTCTCTCTCTCTCTCTCTCTCTCTCTCTCTCTCTCTCAGGTGAAGTATTTAAAAGTCAGAGGCCATATCTGTGGACAGAACAAGAAACACACACACACACACCACACACACACACACACACACACACACACACACACACACACACACACACACACCACACACACACACACACACACACACACACACACACACTTACACATACACACACGCACGGGCATACACGCACACGCACACTGACACACACACACACACACACACACACACACACACACACACACACACACACACACACACCACACACACACACACACACACACCACACACCACACACACACACACGCACGCACGCACGCACGCACGCACGCACGCACGCACACACACGCACGCACGCACGCACGCACGCACGCACGCACGCACACACACACACACACACACACACACACACAACACAATATATTATATATATATATATATATATATATATATATATATATATATATATATACATACACACAGATTATGCCAACAGCTGTCTAGACAGTTAGACGACACCTACTCTGGTAAAGACATTTTTCACACGTGTTTTTTTTCATTGCCCAAATCATAAGCCTACACTGAGCTGTAGACGGGGAAGGATCGTTTTCTTGCTTCACTCTCCCACTATTAGACTGTTAGAGTCCGGCTTGTTTGCACAGAGAAGCAAGCAATCTTAGGCAAAAGAAATTCCGATGCCCAGACTGCCTCTATAGTGAGCGTGTCTTCTGTTTTGTATGTTAGATGAAGCGGATAGGACACTTGCATGTAGCCTTTGCCTGCGAATGAACCAGCATGCGTGTCTCTAATGTGACATCTTACACACACACACAGACACACAGACACAGACACACACACACACACACACACACTCACACACACACACACACACACACACACACACACACACACACACACACACACACACACACACACACACAACACACAGCCAATAACAAGGACACGGGCGATTTCAATGGTCAGTCTTAAGGTACAGCGATCACCTTGTTCTAAAGTGATCGCCTTGTTCTAAAGCGTGATGCCAAGCGTCAGGAAGGCTTGAAGTAAACCCATCAACGGCCCACGGTGCACTGCATGATGGGCGAACATTCTTAGCCCCCACCCCCCCCCCCCCCCCCCCCACCCCACCCCCAGTGTCCCCCTCTCACCCCCACTAACCCCACTCCTCACATTTCCCTCACATTTCCACGCTCCTCCTCTTCCCTCCCTCCCCGGAGCAGTTGGTCACTAATAAATCAGACCTTGATAATGCCCAATGCCTGGCGTTCTCTCACTGCGGAAGCAACAAGTGTTAATGCCGTGACATGCCACGGTTATTCAATTCAGATTCGGGCAAAAGCTATATAAACTAAAGATATCAACCTCCGCTTTCTCTCCTCCCTGGCATTCTCTGGTTCAGTCAAGGTGTTTCTGGGACTTGCGGCCTTCGGGCCTAGCCACAGTGATGATCATGATGTTAAGGTATGTGACTTCTGCATTTTTTTGTATCTATTTTTTTTTTAGTCTAGATTGAGAAGGTCTTAGTTGAAAGTTAGAATTCCTGGAAATGTCTTTTATAATTTGTTGTCAAAAGAATTACTTGTGTAACGTCTAAGGGCCTGTTTATTGAAAGAATGTTTATTCTGCCTCGTCCTGTCCTCTGTCTGCTATGTTTCTGAACGTATATGAAGAAGTTTCTCTAACATCTCACACTGTCCTTTCAACCTCACACTAGCTCACTTTCAACCTCCAATCTATGAGTAAATGATTCTCTTCTCTCTCTCTCCTCTCTCTCTCTCTCTCTTCTCCTCTCTCTCCTCTCTCTCTCTCTCTCTCTCTCTCTCTCTCTTGTTCGTTCCTTTTATTTAACGTCTATCCACCTAAAGTGATCTTAGACAGTATGTAAGTGTTATGTGTGTGTGCATGTGGTGTTTTTGGGTGTATGGATGCGAACGGTTGGTGTTGATTTTGGGCGTACGTAAGGTATGTATAATACAATTAGGCCTAGATAAAATCAATAATAATTTTTTAAAACACCACACACACACACACACACACACACACACACACACACAACACACACACACACACACACACACACACACACACAAACCCCCCCCAAAAAAAAAAAAAAAAAAAAAAAAAAAAAAACCTCCACATAACTGAATCCAAAACTTTAAAAGAAACACTAAATAAGCCACTAACACCAGGATGGTGAAAATAACATAGACGTTAAAGTAAATGTCCAACTGGGCTCTTAATCAGTCCTTGAACAACTTCAAAAATGTTTGTTTCGTTGGAGATGACGTCTTCAAAGGCTGACATCGACGGTTCAGTGTTCAACAACCAAGCAGGTAAGAAGGGTTTCATTCTATAGCACACAAAAAGTAGATGGAACGGAGTGATTTGCTGGCCACAAATACAAGTCACATGTTTACAGAATTTGGTTTTAAAAGCATCAAGCCTCAATCTAAAAATCAAACGTTTTAAAATCCACTCTTGGTAGAGATTCTTGATACCTGTTTTATTGTCTGATATCTTGTTAAATAATATCCCCTTTTTGTTTCTGGTGCCTTTTCGCTTATTTGAAATAGAGTTCCAGGATACGTCTTTTAAAAGACTATAACTCTCCTGTAAGGATAAAGGAATGCATATCTTTGTTAAATCAGTCTCAGTGATAGCAGCCTTTTTGGCTATTTGGTCTACTCTTTCATTCGCAGATAATCCACAGTGTGATGGAACCCAACAAAAATCGACATAGGAACCACGTAAATGCAAAAAATAAATTAAGTGGTAGACTTCTGATATGAGTTCTGCTCTCACACTTGTATTCGAAAATTTTAGAGCTTGTAGGACTGATTTGAATCAACGCAAAGTAGTATTTGAAATGCAGGAAATTGAAAATCAAGAAGAAAGTTTAATGCCATAATAATGGCAACAAGTTCCGCAGTAAATATGGAAATATTCTTACCAAGGTGGTAACCTTTCTCTATTTTTAAGGATGGAATTATGAATGCTGAACCAGACAAATGATTGTCTAGTACAGAACCATCTGTATAAATTTTAAGGTGATTTATATAAGTTTCATTTATATGTGACTTAACAGACGTTGGCAGCAAGGGTCCATCACTTTTTAAAAAACTTATATAGTCTATGTCATAACTTGCTCTACTAAGTTCCCATTCCGGGATCTGTAAAACCCCGAGGAGCACGTTCTTGAGGGGCAACATGCCTGCTTTGAATAAGGTCAGGTGTATGAGTCTATTCCATTTAAGACATCATAATTTTGTGGCCCGTTTGAAATTCATTCTGATTTTAATTCATTTCCTGTAAAAATTTTCACAACTACCCATAAAAATATTTTCCCACATCAAATCATATTCTCTTCACTGTCTGCCTCACTCACGTCTCCTCCCGCCCGTCCCGCATCCTCACCCCACCCCACCCCTCTCCCACCCCTCCCTACCTACCCCTCCCCTCTCAATTTCTCTCTCTCCTCCCAACGATAACGGCTTTAAGAATTCTTAGTCTTTAGTTTGTTCATTTAATTTACTAACAGCCAAAACTTTCTTGTTATTAAAAAGAAGATCCCTACATTCCCAAAGCTTCGGAGAAATAACATCCTGTACACATCTGAGCTCAATCTTTTGTATGATATTTCCATCAGCTTGCAAGTCCTTTTGTGAGATGTCCTCAAACCCCACTCACAATTCCTTTTATTTGATACATCTTCATTCTGAAAGGATTACCAAAACCACAAAAATAAATCAAAACCACGAGCTAAAATTAAAACCAAACAAACGGACAAATCAAAACACACAGTCACAATCACCAGCAATGAATAAACAAAGATCAAACGTGCCCAATTGCTGTTTCGATTCCCCACAATGTGGGTTAGTCCACAGGTGGGATCCCACAGTTCCCTTAATTGGCTACATTTCACTACTGAAACGCACGCCAGTCTGGAAACCTGCAGGCATGCTGAAGTTCACATCGTGCTAATACGCCCTGCGGAGAATAGAGGTTGACGGCTGAACAAAAGTACAATTTCACACATGCGGTTACGAACGCACACACGCTCACAAACACCACGCGCGCCCACACACGACACCCATCCCCCCCCCCCCACCCCCCCACACCCACACCCTACCACCCACACAAACACCCCCCCCCCCTACAAACACAAACAACACAAACACCACACACCACACACCCACACACCACACACACCTACCCCCTACCCACCAAACACACAAAACACGAACACTACACACACAACCACACACACAATCACACCACACACACAACACCCTTCACGCTGTGGCGCGCCGCACGCACGCAGCCAACCCAAGCCACACCACGCTCGACACACAACATCCACCACACACCACACCACTTAACACTAACACCACACACATAATATACACACAGATTAATGCCAAAAGAGCTGCTTGCATGTCGCACCTACTCTTTAAACATTTTCATCACGTGTGTTTTTCATTGCCCAAATCATAAGCCTACACAGACTGTAGACGGGAAGGATCGTTTCTTGCTTCACTCTCCACTATGACTGTTAGTCAGCGTTGGGCCCCAACACAGAATTTCTTAGGCAAATAAAAAAATTCTCTCTCATGTGTCTGTTGTCTGTCTGTCTGTCTCAATCCTCTCTCTGTCTCTGTCTCTCTATTTATTCCCCACAGTCCACTCTATGATATTCTTCCCTTTTTTAACTCTATCAACCCTTTTCTGTTTACCGCTTTGGGCGCACCATTAAGATTCACCCGACTGGTGTGTCCTTGTGAAAAATTTCTTTACAAAACAAACAAACACACAAATGAAAACCAAACGAAGCAAACCAATTTAAACCCAAAAAAAAAAGGGCAATCAAACACCACCCGTCACAATTCACCAGCAAGAATAGGGTCAGCGGAAATGCCCAATTTGCGTTTCATATTCCCCTCAATGGGGTTAGCCACATGTGGGGAAACTCACGTTCCCCTTTAAATTGGTGACATCACTGAACCAACTGCCATTCTGGGAAAAAATGCAGGCAGCTGAAGTTTATTCCGTGGCTATTTCCCCCCTCGGGGAAAGGGTTTGACGGCTAAAAAAATACAAATTTTCCCTTTCGGTTTCGAACGACCCCCCGCTCACACAAACAGCACGCCGCGCCACACCCAAAAAGACACACAAACCCCCCCCCCCCACACACCCTAGCATGCCACAACACAACACATACCACAACCACAAACCACAACCCCCACACAACAAAAAAACTAGGCACTACAATAGACACCACGCACGCACGGCCCCCCCCCCCCTCCCCTCCCCCCCCCCCAACCCCCCCCCCCCCCCCACACCACATTTCCGCCCAAAGGGTTTAAAGCCAAGAGCTATTTAGACGCTGACGACAAATTCTGGTAAAAAAATCTTTCACACGGTTTTTTGTTGTGGTTTTTTTTTTTTTTTTCATTGCCCAAAACAAAACCCACAGAGTGTAGGGGGAAGGATCGTTTTTTTGTTTCACTCTCCCCTATTGGCTGTTAGAGTCCCCTTGTTGGGGACAGAGAAGAAGCAAATCTTAGGCAAAAAAAATTCCCTCTTGTTTTCTTCTGTCTGTCTTTCTCTCTTCTCTCTCTCTCTTCTCTCTCTCTCTCCTCTCTTTTTGGTATACCCCCCAGTCACCTCATCCGTATCCTGTAAACCCTTTTAAAATTATAAAATATACTTATTACGTTTTGGGCAGCCCCCACTAAAGTTTTACAGATGGTGTTCCTTGGTGAAAATTACTTTTTAAAAAAAAAGCAAAAACACAAATGAAAA